>MU225027.1:567397-614848 GCA_018584345.1 Thuja plicata | reverse complement strand
CTCTCTCTCTCTCTCTCTCTCTCTCTCTCTCTCTCTCTCTCATTATTAGGCATTTTTTTCCCATTCTTTATATCACGGGGTTTTTTTCATGCTTTTCCCCCTTCAAAATCTTGTCTCCTTGTTGCTTGAATCTTTGGTGAATGCTCCTAGTTTTTTCACTGATTCATGGTAAATATTCTTACTCCTTCTCATTAAATTAAACAATTTCCTATCTCTCTTTATTTTTTTTGTTATTATTTTAACATTTTTTCTGAATGTTTATTTCAGTGTCAAAGTTGGCCAAAAAGTGGGACACAGTTTTGTTGGATCACCAAGGGACAACTAGTGATGACAGAGTATTGGAAACTAGAAAGATAGTTGAAACTAGAACCATAACAGTCACAAAATATGAGAATCTCAATGATAGGATGAAAATAGAGGCAATGGCCTATGAGAACCTTGACGATAGGATGAAGGATAACTTGTTGCAAACAAAATGAGATCAAACACAGTGATAGTTCTACATGATGGATTAACTATAAGAAAAGGAAAAGGGGAATCAATGAAGAGTGTCATGATCACTATAGAGGTAAGTATAGAATGGAAATATTCTTGATGATAGTGACAAAAAAAATTATTTTTAGAATATTGGAATTATTTCAAGGATCCAAATTTATCAGGTTCTAGGAAAGGGCCTAGAATAAACATAGCAATCAGTCACATTAGGACAAAGGGTAAATGAATGTACAAGAACACCATAAAAAGACATGTGGAAGTCAAAAATTAAACCTACTGTGGCAACATATTGATTATTGTGTCACTCATAAGAGGCCAAATGTATGAGATAAAAAAATAGCAATTAAGAGAACACAAAAGGGAAGTGATGGTACATATGATCAAAGACTGATCACATCATCATAAGTATTATTTTAAAAAGGAGCAGAAAACAAATGAAAAACATTAAAGTTATTAGAATCCATATTGAATTGAGCTTCATTTAAAAAACAATTTTGAAACCGTCAGTAATAAAAGGTTATTGAATGTTAAATCAAGGATATTACAAGATCACAACTTATCAATGATAAAAGACACTTCTGAGAGGGTTTATTATTCAGGTTAATAGCTACACATCCAGAAAACACTATGGTTTAAATCCTCTTTCACTCATCTACCTTCCTTCATTTTGTCTCCACTATTGTTTTTGATGGTCGTGGCTATTGTGATTTTAATATGGAACCTTTCATCTATGCGTTGATCCCTGTCATTGATGACGGTGATTAAAAGACATTATGGCATCCACAACTCTTCAATATGAAACAAAAATGTGTAGTAACTATCAACCATTCATCGAAGAGAAAAAAGGTTTTTCTTTTGTCATCTCTTGAATTCCCGTGTGATAGATGATCCCTAGTCTAGCGTGGGTTGAGATTATTGTGGGGGTTATTCAAGGGTGATATTGGTTTGAAGACAACAAGCATGCCATTGTTTGATGTTTTTTCTATAGACATTCTTAGTGAACATTTTTTGTGTGATTATTATATGTGTTGATTGGTTGTGTATGGTATCTGTGATATATCAAAGGCATTATGTATGTCGTATATGTTAATAATTTTATATATAAAATTGACATTCTACTAGTGATGTTAAGTGTTAACAATCTGTATGAAGGATTCATTTTCTAATTAAGCTTGTGAGCTTTGTATTCATTCTCATTGATTATTCTAAATATAATGCAACATTAAATGATGGATACCCCTATACTGCTATTGGAATCCACTAAGTGCCAAATGGCTTTTATAGGAGAACTCACAAACAAAAGGTTGGTAGTTATCTTGAGATTAGGTCATCCTTGATACTTAGCATATGGTTGAGGCCATTTTGAGTCAATAATTATTGATGGTATACCATTTCTAAAAGGTTAATATAGACATCAGTGAAATATTCTTGGCCTTGCTGCTATGTTTAGGGGTTTTGAAGGAAAAATCCAAAAAACTTTGTCAAATTTTGTTCAAACATACATTCTTGGGGGAGATAGCTGCAATTCTGGACAATATGGACAATTTTCTTATGGTGCCTCTACTGTAAAATTACTATTTGATCAATTTTCATGGTGGGGTAGTTGAAAAATCACTCATTAAAAATATCTCTTGGAAGCTAGGTGGGGTGATATGGAGTAGAGCCTTCTCTTTTTGAAATAGTTGTCTCACACTTTCCTACTCAGAGGAGGAGTGGCTAATGAATTATATTCTTGTGGACAATGAGGAAGACAATGATATTTCTAAGCTGGTTGATCTCCTAGAATAGTCCAAATAGAATTGAACCCTTTGATATGCCATAGCTATGAAAGAGTAAATTAGCTCATAAGGTTGTCTCACAGTCTTACATAGGAGATGATTAGGAATGTTTCATTGTTCCTATATATTTATTGTATTATTCTTACTTTGTTGAAGTGCTCAAGGAGGCAGGGGATATTTATTATAGAATACTTACTTCATGGGGATGTTTATGGGAGCCTTTGTATAGGGTCTCACATGCCTTCTGAAGTATAGGTGAATCAAGGCCATCTTCATCATCGTGATCAGTTTCACCAGTACTATCATTTTCAATTGTATTCTCTGGCACATGATCAGCTACAAAACTACCATAATCTTCAATTGTGTTCTCTGTCACATGGTCATCTTCTTCCATGGAACCATTATCTTCTCCTTGGATATTCTCACCTCCATGTTCCTCCACTTGTAAATTCACATTCTCCAGATTGTTATGGTCCATAGCATGTAACCCATGGTGGTTAACCTATATCAAAATGATGACATTAAATTAACCACGACCATGATCTCATCATTAATTGATTTCTTATGTATATAATTTGTTAAAACAATATATTGAAATACTTACCAATGGACAAAAATCATGCCCCCCTTCAATGTGCTCATGCTCTCTACAATGTTTCTCAGATGTTTTGAATAGAAGTCTTTGAGTCTTTAAGCCCTCGCAAGTTTTGCAAGGAAAATAACATTTTCCATCACCTTTTCTTTTAAAATTAGCCCACAATCTAGCAATTGTCTCCTTGTTTTGTTCTAGGTTAATATTTTCAGACATGGTCTTTCTTCACAGGAAAATATTCAAACTATAATTATACCAAAAACTTGTCTCCCATACTCTGAATTAAGAGATTAACATTGTAATCCATCAAATATAAACATAGTAGAATTAGTACTATCTTGTATAAAATCAAGTGTAAATCCATTAAATAGATTTTGACTGCAAAGCATTGTACATTTACTCTAATCATGATTCATATTCGATAGGAATGCTATTCATATTTGACAGGAATGCAAAGAAAATAAAATATAAAATATAAAATATCCACTTTGACATTGTTGGAGATAAAGAGACTGTTATGAGAAAGGTTTGGTGGTGAATATCCACATAAGTTGGACACAAGACAACTAGGAGTGTCAATTTGAGGGCATTGTGTAATTCCAAATCACCAGTTGCCACTTGTGGCTAGAGATTACAAAGAACCCTAGAAAAATCCCACAACTTGGAAATAAACACTAATAACAGGGATATTATGTTAAGAAATCCCTAAAACCACACTTAGCATTTAAGAAATACCTACAACCATAAATTCCATTATCAAATCACCTTCATAGTTATCAATCCATCATTAGGACAAACATCCAATCAGAATTTTTTTTATCTTTATTAAGGCATTATTAACCTTTGGTGACAGATCACAACTCATACACCAATTAGGTCTCTAGGATAATTAGGCCTTACCATTTCTTACAAATTACTAAAATTACTAAAATTGTAGACTCTTAAATTTGTAGACACTTTAAATTGTAGACCCTTAAATTTGTAGATGCTTTAAATTGTAGACTCTTAAATTTGTAGACACTTAAAATTGTAGACTCTAATTGGTGGAGTCAACCCTTGATCCCATCTTGAAGTAGTCTCATCATCGATGATTGGAGTAGCTCAAGAATTAGAGTAGTCAAGACAATTACTAGAGCAATATTTGGAGGCAGACCCTTCATCTAGAGAATGAGAAGTAGCTTCAAATCCACGTGATTGATTTTGAAAAATGTTATTATGCATAGTTTGTTTAGTTTATAGATTTTTTTAATAGTTTACATAAACATTACCATGAAAATTGATAGTAAGATAATCTATTAATCCTAGTTTTTTTTTTGTTACTAGATCTTTGAATTCTTATGATGGACTTCAAAGAATTTGAGATATGGTTGTTGATATTTGAAAATTTTCTCTTGGTTGCTTATGCTTAGACTGAGAAACAGGGAACATGGAGAAATTAGGTGATGACTAAACCCTACTATTTCATCTCTCTTTTTTGTAATTAAAAATATTTATACTTAATAATAAAATTCCCTTGGCTATGGTCCCTTATTTATTGTAAAGAAGAAAATGATAGTTTTATTGATCTCCTAGATAGAATTTGCCAAATAGATGATCGTATGTAAAAGAGACCAATGTCATCATTTAACGCCTTACATTTAATTTGTATATGTTTGTTTGATAATGGATATTGAAATTGAAAGCAAAGATTAATGGAGTAAAATAGCAACGTTACATCATAGTAGATCTGAAAATTCCATTTTCTGAAGCCTGTGTTGAGTTTCTGGAAAATTTGAGACCAGAACTGGAATGGAAACGTAGAGACAAACAAAACCCATAAATATTTTTCCCTTCTGAGACAATTCCAATTTGCACCCTAAATTCAATGTCACCATTTGCTAGAATTTCTGATTGTACCCTAGGTCACAATCGACCTAAAAAGTCTTGGATCAAAATTCTATTTTTGGATCCCATAAGTTTGCTGAAAAGGGTATCCGGATCTATACTGTGTTTCACTATTCCCAAACCTGTAACTCCCGAAATAACACCTGAAAATATATGAAAAGGAGGGGTTTTGGGGTGGCTATATAGGGTTTTTCCTTATTGAAATCCCCATTTCAGTGATCTCCACCTCCGCGAATCACCTAGTATAGTAGAATCTATGTGTGTGTGTGTGTTGCTTTTGAATGTGTAATGTCAAGCTCTAATCCTCTAGATTAAAAACCCTAACATGAATTGAGAATGAGAAAATAATGCATAGATTTGAATGTGATAAAGAAAGCATACCAAGCCCCCAAGGATAAAGTACTCCTACCAAACTCACAATCTGTAATTTCTACCCCATGATAATATCCTTTGAATGCTTGAAGGTTGAAAATGATGAATCCAATAAGAAGGAAAGAAGGAAGATGTCTCTCTTGCTCCAAAGAATATCCACAATGGCTTGTCTTACAAAAGTGCTTGAATGTATTAATACATCATAATATCTTATCCTTCTATATCATCCTCTTACTTCATTGCCTCATCATCATGTCAAAATCATAATTGCATCATATAATCTTATGATTCTTTCATGTCATGTCTCCATGTCATCTCATGTCCAAATGAAGGCAAAAGAGAGTGTTTATATAGAGATCTCAATATAGACCTCCTAGGGAAATGCAAGGGACCCAAATTCAAATTTCACCTTGAATTATGGTCTAATTACAATCACCAACCAAGGAGGGGATGTATTAATCTGAATATCAGGGAAAACACTCCCGCATCTAGACTCGGGGACCTATTTTAAGTTTTAGAACCCCGATAGGCTCCAGATTTGAAAGTGGGGACCATCACCTGACCGAAGGAATTATATTTTTTTATTAGTATACACAAGGAAAAACATGATTTGCACAATTGGTTTACACTACACTGATAGATAGGGCACAACACTACCTGATGCCAAGGTCACCTGATACTGCCAAGTTCAAAGCATCCCGACAAACATTATTTCATGTTACCCGATGACAAAAAAAGATTAAAATAACCCAACGAGTAACAAAAGTGCAACTCAATGGAAAAAAAAGGAGAGGAACCTGACAGATGAAGGGAACCCAATAATTAGCTCAACAAAGGAACACCGACAGACTTTTAGTTCAACCCAACGACCAAGAACAGACAATCAGTTACATCTCGCAAAAAGTGGATCTAACTTTCCACGTCAGATAAATCACTAAAATTGTATATATAGCTTCTTGATTAGTTTTAAAACCATTATGTGTGGAGGAAGCAATGTATTTATTATTGTTTTAATTATTTTTACTAATTTAAAACATGCAAACTAAAGATCAAGGTCAACTTGTAAACCTTGGATCTAAGAGTTAACATTGTAATGTGTGATTCTAAGATAGGTCAATACTTGTATAAATAGATGCTCAATCTATTGTGAACATGTTTTTTTTTTATGAATATTGTAGCCATGGAGATAATCTAAAGACCAAACAAGAGATTTCATGTAGAAGGATAGAAAAGAATCAAATCAGTTTCAAGAACAAGAACACAGGCTATCGACGAGTAGAGAAAGGTATTAATCAGTTAATTAAGGTGATATTATTATTATGAGATTTCTAATGGATCGGTAACCATAAATTGTAGATTTTATACAGTCAGGATAATCATATGTACTCATTATAAAAAGTGTAGTACACTTAAGAAATCCTTTCAAGAAAGGTGGACTTAACAGTCCTATTGTAAATCTCTTAGATGAGTGCACACTTAAATCAGTGTTGCTAAAGCTCTTAACAGAGTAGATCTTAACCGGTCTCCACTTTAATACTCCTAACAGGGTAGATCATCAAAATTTATCAATTGTAAGCCTTTATCGAATCCCTTCCATTCTGCAGATAGTGAAGTTTTGTGGGTGTCATCCCCACCGTAGTTTTTACTTCCTAATAGGAGTTTTCAGCGATATCATATCTTGTGTTATGTGTTTATTACTTTCATGAATGTTTCTATGAAAGTTACAAACAATTAAATATTATGAATTAATAATACATCCATAAGAAAGAACAACAGTAATGGTCAGTAATATAGTAATGAATGATTACTAATGATGAATGGTGAAAAGAGTTAAAAGTTTTAGAGGTACTGATTCACCCCTCCCAGTACTACTTCCCATTAATCCCAAAAATTAGTATCAGAGCCAAGTCCCTTCTTGGAAAAGCTTAAAGGATTAAGAGCAAAGATCATACAATGGATAAGTACAAACTTGATAAGAATATTAAGAATAAAAAGCTTGAGATACAGATGTTCTATTAATAGTATAAAGAAGAGAGAATCAATATGAGAGATTTGTTGGATGAGAGGAAAGGTATGGCAACTAGGAGTAATGAAAAAATTATCAAGAAGAAGAGATTCCATATTTCTTTGAATCTTCAGGATCAAACACAAATAATGCATCAAATACATCAGAAGAGAACATTACAAATCTGAAGGAGATCAATCAACATCTGACAGAGAAAATAAAGATGTTCCAAATCAGTCAAGAGTGCTTGATGGTAAGAATGATTGATGTGATGATAGAAGGAAGATTATAGAGAAACTACAAGAAATGGAGTTATAAATTCAAAGACATGTTGAGCATCACCATGAGATAACAAATCAGATTATTCTAATGAGTCAAGAAGCAAACATAATAAATATAGAACTCATTGAGAGAGTGTAGGTTATCGGTGAACTAAGAGAAGAGAATGAAAAACTAAAGCATGAGGTTGGAATTTAGCAACAACATAATGAAGTTATCAGAAAGGCTGAAGAGAGCAATAAAATAATGGATGATTTTCTTGAAGGACAACAAAGAGTCAACAACAACAACGTTTTAGGCTTCACCAAAAATGGAGAATCATCAAATCAAGCCAATCAAAATAATGTATATGAAAATCCAAGACCAATAAATCTGACATGCAAGCACTGTGGAAAGAAAGGCCACACATCAAATATATGCTGAGGCAAAATGAAAGGTATTCCTAAATCTACATCTTCATTCATAGGATTCTATTATAAATGTAACAAGAAAGGACATAAAGCATATGAATGTAAGTCTAAGATGGAACAACCAAAGAAGGAAACCTACATGGACAAATATTGTCCTACATGCAAGATGAATGGGCACACAAGTATTGAATGCTAGAAAAGGAAAAGGAAATCATGGAAGCCAAAAGGTCAAGAAACTCCCTATCAACCAAAGAGAATCGGTAATCAATATGTATGGGACTACAATACAAGGAAAAATTGTACAACATGTGGTAGATATGGTCATATTCTTGCAAACTGCATGAGGGCATGGACCAAAAGGTCTACAGGTTTGTCAAACCCTAGAATGGCATGCTTACACTGTCACAAAGTTGGTCTTCTCAAAAAGGATTGCAAAGACCGAATGACATGGACAAGCACATATCCCAATGGAAACACCATTGAAGATATCCAGAGGGATAGAGACAAAATGTGGAGAAAAGCTTCAATAAATGATAAAGCTAGACCAAATATCACCACCCCCACTCGAGCTAAACAAGTAAGTATGGAACTACACAACACCAAGTCATATTTTGCATCAGTTCCATTATAAAAATTGATAGATAGTCAAAATATGCATAATAAAGATGCATATTATGTTACTTGTTTCAATTCTAAGAAAACAACCCCGTCAGTATACACATACCAAAAATCATCGGTGAACATAAAGGATGAGTTGTTTGCACTTACCAGAATTTGTCGGTCAACACATAAAATAGTTAAGCTACCAATGTAACCCGAATCCCATCGGTAAGGAAGTAAAGTGACAAATTTGTCATGACAGAACACCGATATCCGTCAGCAAAAGAAATTTTTTTAACAGTTGTCCTAAGAATCATGTCAACACTAATGATGATTTTGAAATTCTTCCCAATGAACTTTGTCTTCATGTCCCAACGATTCATTGAGAATTTATGACAAAGACTTAGGTAAAAAAGTCTATCAATAGACAATGGGAGCACTTCATTTTGCACCCACAATTTGAAGAGAAAGCAGAGCGAGAAACAGAGTGATTGAAGAGAATTCAACAAAGTGACCTCAACACAATTCAAGCACACAACAAATAGATCATTCACCATTATCACAGATCGAAGTAAGTACTGAGGGCACCAAAAGATTTCTATTGTTATTTTTCAAGAAGCCCTAAATTTCAAGAAAGCCCTAAATTTTAGGAAAGCCCTAAAACTTGAAAAACAATCAAAACCATGTCAAGAACCATAAAGATCAAGAGTGATAAGAAGAATGCGGTCAGCTTAATCAAGAATAACACCTGTGTTGAACCCAAATACAAGATATTCCTAGAGATTGCATCGTAACCCAATGAAACTGACATGTTTTCTAAGATTCCACCTAGGGTTTTTCTTATAGAAGACATTAGGTCTTATATTCACTACAAGATTGTCGAAATAGGTGATCCAGAGATGGATGAATCTTATAAGAAGCTTTGTGATGTAGAAGGGAACCTAAAGGAAGAGGACAAACACCTAGAGGTTAAAGGGATAACTAATTCCCTATATTTCCTAAGGGACTTCAAGACCGACTGGATTAGGTTGGTACTTAGCAGATTGCATGACCAAAATTTGTGGTTGGATCAACCAAAACAAATCACCAAGGATGTCCTTCACACTATCACTAGTTATCCAATAACTGAAAAGCCTAAGGCTCACAAGCATCACTCCAGGCTAGATGTCACAAAGCTCACAAAATATTAATGGGACAATAGAGGACTGAAAGTAAACACCATCTCCGATGAGGAACTAATGCATGTGTGATTGGTTATAAGATCTTTCAAGAAATTAGGTTGAAAAAAATATCTGCAACATCAGTAAGCATAGCTTACAAGATAGTGACAAAGGGAATACAAATGGATATGTGTGAGATTCTTCTAAAGAAACTTGATAAAAATATGATCACAATCAGGTCCATAAAGACTAACACATGTAAGTTCGGCTTACTTATCATGTCTATCTTTTTCTACTTTCAAGAATACTTTCCTTCAGTAGGAAAAGTGAAATGGGACACTATAAAACTGGTGACATTACAGATTAGTGAACTAATTAAGTCACAAAGAGATAATTTTGAATCTTTTATGATTGCATACTTCCTTGAATTCAAGGAAAAAATGATGGAAAGAACAAGGATCCCTAAACAACTTGTTGAAAAAAATAGGGATGAAATATGTTTTATGGTGGACACAGATTTCACCCACATCAAACTAGTTGTACCAAGGACAACTTGGTTAGCACCACTAGATTATGAAATCAACATAGATCAGGCTACAAATGCAATTGACGCATTGATCAATGAGCCCATTGACAGCAAACAACCAAGGTTTGGAACCTATGAAGAGGCCAGATCAAAGATAAAAAGAGGCTTAGAAATCAAGAAAACTGTCAATAAAAAGGATAATATGGTCAAGAATCACAAGAAGATTCTATCGATTATAGAGGAGGAATAAGAACAACCAGAGGAAACTAATGAATAGGGCACCATCGGTGAAAGACAAGATGAACAGAAATCAGATTCTGAGGAAACTGAATCTGATACACCTCTACCTCCTAGAAAGAAGTAGAGGACAAGGAGTCAAACTGCAAATACTGACACTACACCTCTTAAGAAAGGTCAAGTAAGGACCTATAAGAGGAAGCAACCAAAAAAACAAACAAAGAAAAAAACTATGAAGACAACACCTACAAAGATGAGAAAAACAATGGTTAGAACTAAGGCTGACATTGAGGATTCTAAGGAAGATGAGCCTGATGTTGTAAAGAAAAATTTCAGGAATCAAACTGTTGATGAGGTAGCTAAATTCATTGCTACACATGGTACAATGGCTGATAAGAAAATTAGACAATGGGATACACTCAAACCAAAGGAATAGAATAAGATACAAGAGGCAATCATCAGGTCAATGGTGAAATTTAAATATGTACAAGTTGAATTTATCAACCAAATACCTAAAGAGCTGGGAAAGAAAATATCTCAACAGTGGTCATATTCTCTACAGACTGAAAGAGAAGAAAGGGAGAGGGTACTTATTGCACTTATGCCTCCCAAATCTAAGGTTGAAGAAATCAGAGAAATTATGAAGAAGCACTCAGGAAAGTTTGTAGCCAAGATAAGGGCTTAAAAAGTGCTTGAAGATAAGTTTATAGAGATAGAAATAATGACTAAAACAAAATGGAGACAACTCCTAGATCTGCTAGTAGAGTCAACAAGTCATGAGGAACAACTAATTCTCACTGACACACCTCATAGAGAGGAGGAGAAAGAGAAGGTAAGTCCTCAACACATTGCTTTGGACAATGTTGAAGACATGGAGAAAATATATTTGGACAAAGTCATGGATGATCTTGACATTCAAGACATCAAAATTTATGACTCTGATAAAGATCCACAAAAGAAAGATGATGTAATATTCATAACACTCAAGAATTAGGGAAGGCAACAAGAATTGAAGACATCAGAGGATAAAGATATGAATATTGTTGATGAGACATGCAAGGACACATCATTCATTGACTTAATAGAACCTGACCGTGAAAAGAAAGTACAAAAATATGAGGATGTCACTACTCTAAAAGATCAAACCAACAAGCAGGACACCACTCTAGATAAAGCCCAAGCTAGAACACAAAGCAATATGCTTGTATTAATGAAGAAAATCAATATACTAGAGGGTAATGATGGATCTACTGTAGAGGACAAAAGAACACCTGAGGACAAGGGTGATGCTCAAGTAAAAGACACCATAGATAATACAAAGGACACAACTGCAGAGCAAGATGCAACTGACAATCAGAAAGATAAATCTACCAATTAAAATAAAGAAGAAACACAAAAGGTAAAGGAGGACAAGAAGACAAATAAGGGTGAAGAAGCAAAGAAAGATAAGATGGAGAATAAAACAAAAGAAAAATCAGCAGAGACACCCAAGGTTGATGGAGAGACATCTTCACCAAACTGACAGGTACACTCCAAGAAGAAAACACAAGAATCATCATCAACAAATCCTTCACCAAGCACTTCAGAGAGGACAAATGAACTAGCAATGGTACTTCATACATCTGCGTCTCCACAAGTCTCAAAGAAGAAGAAGGGAAAGCATAAGAATCCAGTAACTCTGGATGAAATTATTGAAATTCCAGTTTGTGATCCGAGGACATTGGATCCAACTAAGTTGACCAAGTATGCAAGACTCTATGAGAGGAAGGCAATGAAGGACAAAATAAGTCAATCCACAAAGGAGGAAAATGTACTAGAAGTAGAAAGAGGTATACTTCAGAAAACAGTACCAGATGTAGATATTGATCAGACAACCCCAATGCTTGATCAATTGGTGGTACTCATAGATGCAATACAATCTCAGAACATCGATGTTGAGAAGGTCATGGAAGAAAGAATTGAACATAAGTATGAGTTCAAGCTAGCAGAAAATATAAGCCAGGAAGTGGCATTGAAAAAGGTAAATCTTTCTAAATTGGTAAGCACAATTGATCCAATCATCTCAGAAGCTATTACTTTGATACAAAAATTGTGTACACTCAATCAACTCACACTGGAGTACACCGACAAGATAGCACAAATAGATGCTGATATTAAGACAAGTTCACAAAGCCTCACAAATAATGAAGAGGCAATAAAATTGCATAATGAGCAACTCAAACAGACTCAAAAATTGAGATGGGACATACAAATTATAGAGAAAAAGTATAGAGATGAGGTAAATGAGCTCCAAGCTCAGCTCTTACTGACACTTTCACTACTGCAACAACATGTGATAGAGGTAAACACACTAATTGCCAACCTAGAAATGTCTATCCTAGACAACATTGGTGCAGGAGCACACCTAACTCAAACCCCTTGCTCCTTATTTATGGCATGTACTGACTCTAGAAAATTCAGGAGAGTGTGTGTGGACCTTAGAAGGTCATATTTTTTTCCCTAAGATGGATATGACTAGGTCAATCCATGTCTAGATAGGTTGCTTAGTTGGTTTCCTTTAGTTGTGTGTGTGTGTGAAGTAGTGGGTACGCCTCTAGAAATTCAACCAAGGCATTGGGAACTTTGGATAAGCTTCTTGGAATCACTGGCACTCGACATACACTGGTCCCTATAAACTTGGCCTACATTGCCTAGCAACTCGGCCTACATTTCCTAGCAACTCGGCCTACATTTGTGCCTAGTAGCTCAACCTATATTTGTGTCCTACAACTCGGCCTACATTTGTGCCTACCAGCTTAGCCTACATTTGTACCTAACAACTCGGCCTACATTTGTGCCTAGCAACTCGGCCTACATTTGTGCCTAGAAACTCGACCAAAATTGGAGCTCGGCTTTCTTTACTGTTGCTTGGTAATATGCAGTCGTAACAGCCCGTGAAAAGTGGATCTTGTCTTTTATGGATAGTATGGTTAGTGTAATGGTTCTGGAAGAGATTCTTGCAAATGAGTGGACCATTAGGGTTGTTTCCTATGAGAGGATGGTTACTAATAACATCTAGAGAATTCATTTTTAGAGATCTAGAGGGTAGAGATAGAAGAAAAAGAGAAGCTACAAGAAATCATAGAGTTGTAGATTATTGTACTATTTTGTTTTGTTTCTAGTAATGAGAAGTTGCAGATAGTGTGTTTAGTGGATATAAAAATTATTTGTTCATTTTGCATGCAAGTAGATTAGTTACTTTATCTTCTATTTTGTAATTTTTTAGTTCTTCACCCGTTCTGGGTTGTAAGAAGTAATGGCCCCTCAAGATTCCTGAATCCATGGTGAGAGTCATGTGTTGGGATGGAACTTGAGAGGAGCCCTTGTACATAGTTTTATTTTTATTTTCTATAGGATTAGAAACAGGTGTGAGTCTGGAGATCTCACCCTAGGTGAGCTTGGTAATAGTCTGGCTAAGGAAGAGAATGAGAACAATGTTCTGAAAACATTGGTTGAATGAATCTATTTGTGTAGGTTCAGTAAGGAGGAGATGAAAATCATTTTGATGGGGACTGAGTCTTGAAGAGGAAGTAAAGTTGAGAGTGACTTACCTTAGTTTAGGGTTGTGAACACCCTAAGGGATCTAGGAAAAAGATCTCAAAATAGAGCCAAGCTGGTTCTGTAGCAGCAACAAGACTTCTGTCCACATCAAACATTTATGATATGCATTAAAGGCTAGAGCTAGAACACGTGTCACTAGAACTCCTAAAAGAAAAATGGGAGAAATTGCTTGAATACATCAAGAACACCCATTCACATATTCTTGACACCTTGTAAGTTACACATTTTTGTCACATTTTTGGCATCTTATAAGTTGTACATTTTTTTCATGAGTATCAAATAAGGGGGAAGTGATATGTACATATAGTTTAGTTAGTATAAAGGGGGAAGTGATATGTACAGTCACAATAAAAGAAGAAGGGGAAAATGAAAAGAGGAAATGATGTGTACAGTCAAACAACTGAAAGAGAAAAGAACAGGGAATGTATAGTAAAGAGGCAAGTATACATGTACATACACCTATACTATACTGATGCATATAGTTAGGGGGAGTCATATAATGACAAGGATATAGACATTGTGTACATACTAAACACTTTAGTATTATGCACATATCAGTTTTTGATACTAATTTCAAAGGGGGAAATTGAAGGAATTATATTTTTCCATTAGTATACACAAGGGATAACATGATTTGCACCAAAGGTTTACACTACATTGATAGACAGGGAACAACACTACCCGATGCCAAGGTCACTTGATACTACAAAGTTAAAAGCATCCTGACAAACACTATTTTGCGTTACCTGATGACAAAAAAGGTTAAAGGAACCCGACGAGTAACAACAGTGCAACCTGACGGAATAGAAAAGAGAGGAACCTAATAGATGAAGGGAACCCAATGATCAGTTAAACAAAGGAACATTGACAGAATTTCAGTTCAACCTGACGACCAATAACCGACCGTCAGTTACATCCCGCAAATAGTGGATCTGACTTTCCACATTAGATAAATCACTGAAGTTGTATATATATCTTCTTGATTAGTTTTAAAACCATTATGTGTAGAGGAAGCAATGTATTTATTATTTTTTTAATTAGTTTTACTAATTTAAAAGATGCAAACTAAAGATCAATTTTAGGTTGTAAACCTTGGATCTAAGAGTTATCATTGTAATACATGATTCTACAATAGGTTAATACTTGTAAAAATAGATGCTCAATCTATTGTGAACATGTTGTTGTTCGATGAAGATTGTAGCCACAGAGAGCATCTAAAGACCAGATAAGAGATTTCATGTAGAAGGACAGAAAATAATCAAATCAGTTTCAAGAACAAGAACAAAGGCTACCGACGATCAGAAAAGGGTATTAATCAGTGAATTAAGGTGATATTATTATTATGAGAGCTCTAATAGATCTGTAATTAGAAATTGTAGATTGCATATAGTTAGGTCAATCATATGTACTCATTCTAACAAGTGTATTACACTTAAGAAATCCTTTCAAGAAATGTGGACTTAACAGTCCTATTGTAAATCTCTTAACTGGGTGCACACTTAAATCAGTGTTGCTAAATCTCTCAACAAAGTAGATCTTAACCGGTCTCCACTTTAATACTCCCAATAGGGTAGATCATCAAAAGTGATCAATTGTAAGCCTTTACCGGCTCCCTTCTATTATGTAGATAGTGAATTTTTGTGGGTGCCATCCCCACTGCAGTTTTTACTTCCTAACAGGAGTTTTTTGCGATATCATATCTTGTGTTATTTGTTTATTACTTTCATGAATGTTTCTATGAATGTTGAAAACAATTAAAGATGATGAATTAATACTACATGCATAAGAAAGAACAATAGTAATGGTCAGTAATACAATAATGAATGATTACTAATGATGAATAGTGAAAAGAGTTAAAAATTTTAGAGGTACTAATTCACCCCTCCCCTCTCAGTACTACCCATTAATCCCAACACTCAACCTTGACCTAGGTCAAGGAGCACCTCAACCTTGACCTAGGTCAAGGTTGACCTCAACCCTAAACTAAGGTCAGGCTGNGTTGACCTCAACCCTGACCTAGGTCAAGGTTGACCTCAACCTTGACCTAGGTCAGGGTCGACCTCAACCCTAAACTAAGGTCAGGCTGGTCACCTTAGGAAATCTGTAGGATTCCTAGTTCAACCAGGGACCCAGGGAGCTGAGAAAACACACCAAGATGTTAGATAGAGGCACAAAGGCCAAAGAGTAAGTGTGATGAATATTTAGGAGATCCAATACATAGGTTCTACCCAAAAATATGTAATCATAGAAAAGGGAGATTAAGGAGGTCCCACAGGACCCTAAACCTAATTTCACCTAGAAATGCAGAATCAAGGGCATGTGCATCCTAAATGCAAATCTAATATGAAAATGTACTAAACAAGGGTGCTAAACCTACCAAAATGGAAGTGCTTCCATTTTAATATGATACATTTATCCCCCACTTTATCTTAGGTATGACACTACGTAAATATGCAAGCTAAAATAAGAAAACATTGTAAAGTAAAAAGGATATAGCCATGTCCTCAATATAAAGATTCTACAAGAAATTATTAGTATCCACAACCTGTAACACAAGGTTAATGAAAATAAATAGAGCATCTAAGCCTTACTAAGATGGTTTTGAGAAATTCGTAGAGCCCCTTATGCCCCCATGTTTTGGCTTACTAATTCTGTAAGGTGAAACAGGGTGATAAAATTAGATATATACATTGGATATGTAATTTGTTTAAAAAGTTCTTTCCTAAACCATTTATAAGGATTCAAAATATTCCTAAACTAATTTAAGAGGTTAGGTATCTGAATCACAATTCCAACACCACTAACAACATTAAAAACAGAGCTACCAAACTCAAGTTATGATGAAAAGAGTGAAAGCCTATCTAAAAGCATGCAAAAGGAAATTCGAATTTGACCTAAGTAAATTCAAATGAAACCCTAAGAAAACCCTAATTTGAAGCTATAAATAAGATGTATAGAACTAACCTTCTCATTCTTACCATTTTAAGAGCTTGGAATTGAGGAGCAAGATGCCAAAGAGAGAGGAACTTTGAGCGAGTCCCGTGGAGGTCTTGAGAGAGTGCTTGGCCAGTGGACAACCACTGCCTAAGGTAGGTGCATTTTTTTTTATGTTTTAATTGAGAAATTTATTTTTTTTATAGGGAAGGTTGACTTTGACCCAAAAAGGTCGACCCTGACCCAGTTTTGCCAACCCTAACCTTGGCAGGTAAATCATAACTCGGAGGGTCCAGTCCTTTATGGGGATAATGTCGACACTGACCCAAAAAGGTCGATCCTGACCCACAAAGGTTGACCTTGACCCAAAAAGGTCAACCCTGACCCAAAAATTCAGAATTGGAGTTATTTGATGATAAATGACTGATATGATATTGTTTGTGCTACATGATCTTGTCCATCTCTGAGAGAATCCCTTTGGTGGAGTTCTATTGGCTGTCAAAGAGAATGTGTCTGAGCTACAACATGAGGATATACAGTTACTGAAAGATGTGGGATTGTACTGGGTAGCAATCCTATCATGGATGAGGTTCCAATGGTCCATGATATCATCCATGATAGAGAGATGTGATGAGGACACTTGTTCCTTCCATCTTCCATCAGGAGAGATCACAATCACATTGGAGGATGTGTACATGATCCTATGACTGTCGGTCTGAGGTGAGCCTGTTAGACCAAGAGTACAATGGGGTCCTCCTAAGGTGTTTTCAGATGGAGATTATTATATGGGATGAGTACCATAGATGAGGACCCAATCAGATCATATCACACTATCATTCATACTAGCAGGTCCGACACCCTTGGTATAGAGAGTGATGCTATGTATACTCTCTTTGGTTGTAATACCCAACACAAAGGGTATATTTTTCTTAGCACCATTCACCAATCTCATGTGTAGGATGGAGAGTGATAGGTTTGTGTTCTCATGGGGGTGTAGCATGTTAGCCCATCTTTACCATGAGTTGAGTTAGCTAGTGAGATTTGAGTGGGAGAGTCTTACGGTATGCACCTTGTTATAGGTTTTTATGTTTGAGTATTACGCATATAATTGACCACAGGGTGTTCCAGTGATGGTAGATGCAAGCACACCAAGAGCCTTTGCATATTCGCTAGGAGATTTCTGGCAGTATAGAGATATCCTCTTTTGGAGGGTATGCTTTGACCGTATACTAGGTGTGGATGTGATATGGAGACCATACTATCCGATAACAGGATAGCCAAATACTCAACACCAGTTGAGACACTCCCAGTAGTGCAAGCTGCTAGAGGGTCCTACTATTCATGCAGTGATGCAATATTATTATTATAGAGTTATGAGGCAGTTTTTTTTGACACAGGGAGTCCCTCAGACAGTGCCTCAATACAGATATCTAATGAGATATTACCAAAGACCCGGTGCCATACGCAAACCTATAGTAGAAGATATTGTAGATAGAAATATAGATGGGATGGAGGATATAGAGGTGGACCCTACTGTATCCCACCCAAGGGTGAGCAGAGAGTATATCAAATACTGGAGTCTATAAGGGACCCATCCCATCTTCCCTGATGACTACCCTATAGGTGATCCAGGTCTTTCAGAGAGGATGCACCGGGGTGGTGACACACTAGAGGAGGAGGAGGAGGATCATGAGGAGGAGCCCATTCCTGAGGGAGACCCCATAGAGGAGGAGAGATCTAAGGAGAGATCAAAAGAGAGAGAGAGAGAGAGCAGATGAGGGAGCATATGAGAGATTAGAGGATATGCCCCCAGGTGGTTGTACAGATGCAGATGATCAGGAAATCCATGTTGTATCATTAAGATCACGATGACCTCCCTGTGCACATACAGAGACACCACCACCTAGACCTAGACACAGTGAGCAAGGAGATGGTAGTCAATCCATGCCCCCACCATCTAGATCCTTTGATGATACTCAGGAGGGAGATCTAGGTATGATTTGTGTATTTTATAAAAATATTTTAAGTAAAAGTTTTGCTAAAAGAATTACTAAAAGATAGATATGTTTGAATTCTATAGCTAGTGTAAGGGAGTGGAGGATCTTTGTATCTGAGGTTCTGAAGGATACCTATTTATCCTATCGACTACCAGCTAGTGAGCGAGAGTCCCTTATTGGACAGATAGATCCTGGCCGACATGCAGATATTTTTGCATGTGTCCACTGAGAGCTGAGGTTATGCAAAGAAAGGGAAGAGAGATTTATGGCTAACCTACAAAGAGCTTAGGAGCACAACTATGAGATGAGCATATTGAGGAGTCACACACAGACTACCATAATGAGGTCTTCAGCATCAAACCATAGAGCAGAAAGAGCTGGGAGCCACCAACCCTCAGAGCATAGAGATAGAGATTGATAGCCATGGAATATGTGCCATATATGTACCAAACTCTTGGATATTTATATATGAAAAATTTTCTTGTCTAGTTAGTTCTATGATTGATTACTTGTTCTTTTCATCAATACACAAAAACTTAACATAAAGAAAGAAATGAAATTAATGTATGAATGTATTCAAATCATATAACCAACAAAGCAGACATAACCATTCTATAGGGAATACATAAATACATGAAGGAAAGTTGATTTATTAGGGATAATAACATTTGAGATGTATAATATTAATAGGTTCCTTAAGGGGAACACTATTCATATCAGCAATCTTATAAGCACCTGAAGTAAAATCCTCAATAACCACAAAAGGTCCAAGCAAATTAGGGCTAAATTTCCCTTTTTCACAAGGTAAAGCATTTACATTCCTTTGATTTTCATATAAGACTAAATCACCTACCAAAAATGACCTTTCAATCACCTTATGATTGTACTATTTTTGAAGTGACTTATGATAAGTCTTAATATTTTCCAAAGCATTTATTCGTTGTTCATACAACATCTCTAATTCGTGTAATCGTTGTTATGGGAAGGTATCTTTATCAATTATCCCATGAAATGAAACATGTAAAGAAGGTATTTCTAATTCTAATGGCATAATAGCATCAGTACCATAAACAAGATTATAAGGGGAAGTACTTGTAGCAGTGCGAACACTAGTCCTATAAGCCCATAAAGAATAAGTGAGTTGAGTATGCCAATCTTTCACATGTTTATTGACTATTTTCGATAGGATTTGTTCAATAACTTTGTTTGATGCTTCCACTTAACAATTAGATTGAGGATAGTAGGGAGTATAAAATCTATGTTGAATATGATATTTCTCCAAGAATTTCATGACTTCTTTATTTTTTGAAGGAAGTACCATTATCCAAAACTATCATTGAAGGAATACCAAATCGTGCTATAATATGATTAAGAACAAAAATCACAAATAACATCCACAGTAGTAGAGCAGAGAGGAATAGCCTCTACCCACTTTGTAAAGTAATCTGTAGCTATGAGAATGTAAGTATGTCCTTGAGAAGAAGCTAATGAAATTTTTCCAATAAGATCAAATCTCCAAATGCTAAAAGGTCGTGCAACAACTTGATTACGAAGCTCACGAGTAGGAGGATGAATTAAATTACCATGTTGCCGACACTGAGGACACTTCTTAAAAAATGTAAAGGAATCTTGTTCCATTGTTTGCCGATAATATCCCATTCTAAGAAGTTTATTAAGTAAAGATTTACCACCAACATGTCCTCCACAAGAACCAGAATGAGCTTGTGCTAAAGCTATCGAGACTTTGGTTCCACCAAAACATCTTAATAGCAAACCATTATTAGAATTTTTGTAAAGGGTATCACCCAAAATGATATATCATGCTGCAAGCTTCCTAATATAGTTACGCATGTTCCTTGTTGCCAATTCAAGAAATGTATTGTCCTTCAAAAAGTGAAAGATATGCGAATACCATTCATCCAAATGCAAATTACAACAATCAACATTACCCTTATTAGAAATTTTAGGTTGTTTAAGAGTGTCTATAGTAAATTGAAAGTATTCAACATTATTCTTAAGACACACCAAGGAAGCTAGGCTTGCCATGGCGTCTTCATGTCGATTATCTTTTCTAGGTAAAGTCTGAATTGTATAAGAAGAAAATTGTGAAAGGATATCAAGAGCCAATTCTTTATATTGTACAAAATTTTATCATTCTTAGTCTAATAACCCCCTATGATTTTTTCAACAATCAATAGTGAATCCCCGTATATTTCCAAGTTTTTAATATGAAGGGATGAAGCTACTTGTAAGCCAGCACTAAGAGCTTCATATTCCACAATATTATTAGTACAAGGAAAGGTCAATTTATATGACATACAGATTGGTTTCTTTGTAGAAGGGACAAATATGATGCCTACACCAAAACCTATCTTACATCTAGAACCATAAAAATATAATTCCCAAACATCTTCTTGTTTAATAGCTAAAATATTCTCATCGAGGAATTCTATTGAGGCGAAGTTCATATAAGAATGAGGATAAGGAGCTTCAGTTAGATAATAAGTTAAAGCATGTCCTTTAATTGAGTTTTTAAGAATGAAATTAAGATTGAATTCAGTAAGTAACATCACCCATTTTTCTAGACGACCAGAGAGATCATTTTTTGAGAAAAGGTGTTTGAGAGGATCAAATTTTACAATCACATTAACCTCAACATTCAATAGATGATGCCTGAGTTTTTGACAAGCATAAACTAAAGCCAAGCATTGTCTTTCTAAACTAGTATATCTTTTTTCATATTCTAGTAAAGTCTGACTGATGTAGTATACACGCCTTTCCTTACCTTCACTATCATGTTGAGCCAATAATGCACTCACAGTGTGGGATGTGGCAAAAGTATACAGATAGAAGGGTTTATTGAATTGAGCAGGTTGCAAAATAGGAGAACTAGCAAGATACTCCTTAAATTTCTCAAATGATTGTTTACATTCCTGGTTCCAAGAAAAATTAGTATCTTTTCTAAGTAAGGAAGTGAAAGGAATAGTTCTATGAGCTAAGTTACAAATAAAGCAACAAATAGATTGAATTTTTCCTTGTAAGCTACGTATTTGAGAAATATTCTTAGGAGGAGGCATGTTAATGATAGGATCAATCTTTTCAGTATCCACTTCTATGCCTTTCTTAGAGATTATAAATCCTAATAATTTACCAGAATCAACTCCAAAAGCACATTTCTTAGGATTTAATCACATATTATAACTCCTAATCTTTTCAAATATTTGTCTTAAAATGAACACATGGTCCTTTCTTTGTATAGATTTTTCCAAGATGTCATCTACATAATCTTCTAGAATCTTATGGATGTAATCATGGCAAATCAATGTCATAGCACGTTGATTGGTTGCTCCCACATTTATTAATCCAAAAGGCATCATGACCCAACCGAATGTTCCTTAAGGTGTGATAAATATGGTTTTAAGTTGATCTTATATAGGAATAAATATTTGATTATAGCTTGAAAATCCATCCATAAAAGACAATAAAGCATGACCTATTGTTGAATCCACGATCATGTCAATATTGGGTAGGGGAAAACCATCTTTTTAGGATGCTTTATTGAAATCTCAAAAATCAGTGCACATCCTTATCTTATTCTCTCCCATAGAAACAACCACAATATTGGAAATCCATTCAGAATAATCGATAGAACAGATGAACCCAGCACCTAATAACTTTTCAATTTCAGTTTTAATAACAAAGCAATGCCTAGATTTATCTTTCAGATTTTTTGTTTCACAGGTTTGACATTAGGTTTAAGAATAATCTTGTGAGTCACAATCTTAGGATCTATACCTGGCATATCCGAATATGTCCAAGAAAATATATCCTTATAATCAAGCAAAAGGGAAACCAATTGATCATGTTCATCTTGGTTCAAACATTTTCCCACTTTGATTGTTTTTTCAAAGTCATTCTCATCCATTTGAACTTCCGTAGTCTCAGTTGTTAATAAATTACTTTGTATGGGAGATTCCATCAGTAAAGGAGAAATATCTTATTCATCACGCTCTCCAAAATAGGATTCATTATTTAGACAATAAGGCTTTCTTCTTTTATGATGAAACATGGGTAAATCTTGATAAGATCCTAAAAAATCAGCTAGGGCTTCAACCTTACGAAAATATCCAAACTAGGTTTTTGATCCATGTCAATGAGAAGTGGATTAACCAATTTTAATTGTCCACCATAGATATGATTAACATTAAGAGGAAAATTTGATGGTTGTTTATATGGATTGAATCCTATCCCATAAGTATATTCATAAACTTCATTGTCCAAGGGCACTTGTATACCTTGCTCATATTTTCCACATCCTTTCCCATTGAATCCTGATTTCCTAAGAAAATGATAACTAGATCCATATCTATCAGCCATATCAAATTGAGTTAAAGGATCAGCATATGTCACAATGTCATAACAATCTAGTTTTATTGTCTCAATTTTTTTTCAAGGGAAGCAGCAACAAAGTTACCTTTTAATTCCCCAGAAAGTGGAAAAGGAATAACGACTTGTTTTTCAAACCCATTTTGTTCCTTCATGAACAATAAATTAGAAACTTTGTATTCTCCCATAAAAAAGGATTAAAATCCAATGTTCCCCAATCATCTTTAGTTAAAGAAGATGATGGAGCTTCAACTTTTTTAACTTCAGGAGGTTTCTCAAGTTCCTTACTTGGTTGTATGGGTTTAGAGATCTTAGCATATTCTGCATTAAAGAAAGGATTTGGCACATCATCCACATGTAATGTATACATCATATTATTATAAGTGAACCTAACCTTATGATGTAGAGTAGAAGGAATCACATGAATAGTATGTAACCAAGGTCTTCCTAACAAAAGGTTATAATTGAGAAATCCATGCATGACATGAATAGGTGTGTGAAGAAGGACTGGACCAACCTTGATAGGTAGCGTAATAATACTCAAATTTTTATTTGCAATGTTATCAATTACACGAATAGGGATATTATCTATTTGAATGGTAATAATATTAGCTTTAATAGCCTTGAGTATATCCATGCTACAAATTGTTATGCCCTGCATCCCCGTCCCTACATTTTGTGTGCAAAATGTTGGGTCCCCCTTTTCTTTTGTTTGTCTTTGCTTGCGGCTTTGCCTTGTCTTTTTCCTTTTGTTTTCTTTCTCTGGGGTTTTTCTTCCCTGTTGTGTTTTGTTTGTTTGGTTTTCTCTCTTCGGGACTCCGGTCCCGAAGGTCATTCTTCGTCAGGAGCCAGACTCCAGACTCTGGGATTCTTCGCCATGATGTCTGAAAGGTTATCGTCGCAAGGAATCCCCGGGCCTGGGGTCCGGAGGTTTTCTTTTCCAGAGATTTCCGAAAGGAGGTGGATTACCCTTTTTACCGCGGGTATAAATAGAAATTATCTGTCACTTTCACATTTACCACGATTAAAACTTTCGAGCACTCAGAGTGATTTTAGAGCGATTTGCAGAGAGTTAGCTATAATCAGTGCTTAACACTTCCAGTCATTATCAGGTGATTGTGAGTGCTTCGTGGTGGCGGTTGTGACCATCTGATGAGCTAAAGCTGTTACAGAACTCCTGTGGTAACCCCTTCCTTTCCTCCACCCTTCGGCATCCTCAGGTTGGTGTTTTTGTTCCCACCTTTTTGGTTTTCTTCTAGTTTGTTTGGTGTTTCTTTTGTCTTGCTTTCGTTTGTTGTCTTTCTGTTTGGTCTGTGTTCTATTTTCTAGTTTTTCCACCTGTTGGTGGGTCAGCTCTACCAGAGGGTCATCCGCCCTCTGTGCGGAAGTGGTCAGTTTGTAGATTATGTAGATAAATGTGTATACTCTGCCTTGCTTGGTTTCTTGCGGATGTCATTCCGCGATGTGTATATTTGTGTATATTTGTATATATTTGTGTATATTTGTGTATATTTGGTATATATCCCTTGGCCTTCATGTATATTATTTTGGGTGGCTTGACAAGGTGGTCGAGTCGCCTGTGTTGCTGGTTTTCCGCCCATGAACTCATTTCAGGGCAGAAAACCACCTGTTTGAAACTCGGCTCTTGGTCGGTTTCAAACAGGTAGTTTTCTCTCTCTTCCATAAAACCAGTCAGACCCTCATTTATTTCCCATGCACATAATCAATTCCAGCCAAGTGGCCTTCACTTTTCGCACGTTCAGACATTTGGCTCCGTCGTCATTGCCATAACTTCCATTTAATACCTACGCACGTGGCGCCCACGTGGGCTTGATGACTTGCCTTTTTACACATCCTCACCAATGGTTAGTTCTCCGAGCTCTGGGTCTCCTACCATCATCCATCTTGTGTCTTTACCAAGTGTGATAAAATCCCTGGACCCGGATGTTTAATGAAATTCTTAAGTTTGTGATGGGTTTGCTTTTTGGCTATTTTTGAATGAAACTAACTTTTCAGGAAAAGCAAGCATCACGGTGGTGAGATCTCCGGACCCTAGAATATTTATTTGATTAATACGTTCTGACAGTCACTTTGCCTTGTAGGTTTCTGGAGTTCATTTCCCAAACATGTCTGAAGCATCTGCATCCTCTCCACCCGAAAGTCCAGAGCTACCTTCTGCGGCGGCCACCAGGGCGGCGGTAAAATCCAAAATGGAGAAGGCCTTGGAGAAGATGTCCCTGACTATGAAGTTCATGCAGGACAACATCATTATGGGCTCAAAGATTGAGTCCAAAGTCAAACTTATCACCGACACCAGCGTCGAAACATGGCCAGAGATGCAGGCCTTGGTAAAGATCATGTATATCCAGTGACAGGCTGGAGACCAGCTAGCAATCAACGTCGGGGACTTCGGAATCCTTAAGGCGGCTTGTTTCCCATGCTCTGTGCAATCTTCGGAGCTTATCTTGACACTGGCCACCAACTACAACTCTTCCATTCAGGCTGTTATGCTCGCAGCCACAGAACCAATAGGATACCCTACTCCTCTGGTATCCCTCGACCTAGACACATTCTGGGAGGGTCTGGGAATCCCACAATTCACCAAGGCCTTAGTGGTTATAAGGACGGATGCCTTGGCCCAGTTCACACAGCTGGTGGATGCCACCCGGGTATACATGAATACCCATTGGCTCAAGGTTCCAAAGAGGTACCCCAAGAGAATGAAGATAGAGATTCCCTGCTCTGAGTTTAAAGAGAGCATTCAGATGGGGATGATAGCATTGGCCCGGGTCTTTGGGCAGCCCTTCACCCAAGAGTTTACTAAATGGATGTATTACTTCCTCCTCGGCATCTCCACCAAGGGAGGATATTTTGACTAGGCAGCAATAATCTCCAACCATATCGACTCCCAGTTCCTCCAACTAAACAGGAAGAAGAAATTCTACATGTCTTCCTATGTTTTCTGGGCCCTGGCACAACAGATGCCCCATGCCCACGGCTTACTTACAGACGGTGTGCTCAGGATTAGCCCAGGACAAAAGGCACCATGGGACCATTTCCCACAAGTTCAATGGGAAGCCAGCTTCCCCAATTTTTTTTGGGTAAACGATGTGTTCATTTATTATCATCTTCTCACACCCACCTGAGACGCTGGATACCGCCTATCCTCAGAGGCGATGAATTTGGTCCATAGTTATGGACATTATTACATCCAGTTCCAATAGCACACTTACATTAGGGTCACCAGCTTCTCCAGGAAACCCTACTTGTTGCCCAAACACTATGGGGACAAGATCGTGCTCTTGGAATACTGCAGAAAAATAATGGAGGTGCATGCCCTCTTTGCCTTGAAAAAGATACCCAACATTCTGTTCCCAATCACCTACGGGAACTACACATGTAGCTTAGCCACCGCAAAAGAGGCAGACAATGAACTAAAAAGTTACAACTTGGGAGAATTTTACTTAGCGCGGAAAAATTTTGATCCGCAGGGAAAGATAGAAATGGCACTACCCCGGGCTTCAGAGCCCCATCACATCCATATGGAGGATTTCTGGGCAGATTACCAAGATGATGTGGAGGTGTGGAGTAGGCACTACATCAAAATGATGGTCGACATGATGCAAAAGTTGAAGCTCTGGAGGTTCCTAACGGACTTCTCAGACGCCACCCCCACCATCGATCCCTAGTACAAGGCAAAGGGGATCGATAAAAGGGTTCTTCCACTAGTAAAATGGGATGCACAGGAAGGGCCCACAACTGAGGACTTCACTCAAGAGGTGGTCAAGCAAAGTCACACCTATTTCAAGAAGGTGTGCCCCAGAAGTACCCGCAGAGCAGCCCAGCTAGCACCAAAATTAACTCTGGGGGCCGGGACTTCTTCGCAGGGAGTGGATAAAGGAAAAGGAATAGACACGACCCCTCCTACATAAGAAGTCCCCATCAAAGAATAGATAAAACAATCAGTGGCAGCCTCCCAGTAGATGAGGGAGAAATTAATAACACGGCTGGCCACTTCACCTCTCATGGCCGGGCCAATTTACCCCTCTTCCTCCCCGTCGCTGGAAACCTTAATGGTGAAGGCAACAGGGGTGGATCCCATGGAAGTGGTAGCAATAAGGGATGCGGGGCCACCTTTGGTTACCCAGAGAAAGAAAAGGCTTAACAAAAAGCCTAAGGTAGAGCCCAGGTTTGGAACATCCCAAGCCCAACAAGTAGAAATCCTCTCTTCTAGTTCCCCAGAGCCGGAGAAGGAAATAGAGCCTGCTAAAGTCCCGGCCAGTCCCCCTCCGCAAGAAAAATTTGATGATTTTTTTGCAGTCGATGAGGTTGGGAACTTACAGGGGGACAATAGATAAGTAGGGACAGAAGTCGCGGGGGCAGAACAAGAAGCCGCAAAGCAAGAAGCTCCTGAACAAGAGCCTGCACAGGAACAAGAAAAGCAGGTAGAAGAGAAAGAGCCAGAGCTGGAGATTGCCTCCGGGGCTCAAGCGATGCAAGGTCCAGGAGTGGACCAACAAAGGCAAGGTGAAAAAATGGCTTCTTTTGGGGGAACTGAACCTTCAGGAATAATCATAACCCCAACCGCCATGTTCCAAGGGCCACTCCCAGGAGCAACCTTTAGGCAAGTGATTACTGCGACCCAAACTCTAAATCTTGGCCCAACACCTCCCCTACTACCAAAAGATGTACCAATAGAGGAAGAAGCCCCGGTAGTAGAAGAAGAACAACAGGAAGAGAAACATGAAGAAGAAATCCCCGAGGAAGCCTACCAAAGTCCAAATGAAGTAATAGATATAGAGGACAAGGCTGAGGAGATGGAGGTTGATGAAGAAAATGTTGCTACAAAATAAATAGATGCAGGGAGAGGGATGGATGAGGTCTACGCCACTAAGGGGCAGCAGCCGCAGGACACCGGGGAAGAACCAAGGGAACAGATTCTGGTAGGAAGGCCACCCCTACTGCCTCAGTGGCTAATAGAGAGCCGAAAAAGGAAAGCTCCATCCACTCCCGTGACTCCTATCTCCCTGGCCGAAATGATGGCCTAGGTCCAGGCCCCACCAAAGGCCAAGAAATCCCAGATAGTTCATACTCTTCGAACTGGGCCAGGCAGAGAAACAGTTGCCATTGTGGAAATACCTCCCCCTAGGCACCGATGAAGCAACCATGGAACCCAGAGATTATAATGTTACAGAGGTATCGCTGGGTAAAAGAGGAAACCAGGGTGAGGTGGACTTGCTAAAGGAGGCAGCTAGGGTAGTAGAAGCCCGTTATGAGAAAGAAGCCCAGAGGCTCAAAGAAGAAAAGGCAAAAAATGCAAACCTTATGGGGTTGCTCACTGAGCTGGCTTGACCTATTAATACCGCTCCTCCGAAGGCCCCCACCTCTGAAGAACTACCGCAGAGTGACATAGACTCCCTATGAATAATGAAGAAGAAGGCCCAGGTAGTGGATGAGTGGGTCACCCTGTAGATAGGAAACACCCAGCGTTTCCTAGTATCCACCCTCCCAGATTCATATACGGTCTGGCAGGTTGTACACCAGGAAAAAATTCTTATTGAACTATGGGAGGGTGATATCGAGAATTATCAAGCATGGAAGGTGGAGTTTGAGGAACTCCTAAGCGTGGGAGAGGAAATGATTTCTTAATCCAGAATTCTGGGGGATGAATCATTTGATTTTGTGAGGACCCAGCACTCCAGACTTGACCTCACATTGGAGGTAATTAAGCAACTGGTAGAGTCCCTGCACGAGAAAGTCAATGCGGTAAAATATTCTTTCAATTTATATAAGTCTTTTGTAATAAAGACTTTCGGGGCTGACCCCCTTAGCATAGATACATGTACCCTAGAAGATTCAGTTTTGGGGAGTTTTGATGAAATAATGAAGTCCCGGTATCAATCCCCAGAGGGGATAGATGGGGCCTAGATGACAAAATTAACTCACATGGTACTTAGTGGCCATGACGTGGCGAAAATGGCTGATGAGTTTAAAGAGAATGTTCCAAACCTGGGGGAACAAATCGAAGTGGCTAAGTACCGAAGGGCCAGCTTAAAAGATATTGATGAGGATGGCATTTCCTGCCTCCTCCAGGCTTTCAATGATAATAAGAAACCTTGAGTTTTCTCTAGAGGTCAGGGAAAACTCAAGGCGTTGGGTATTCTTTATTCTTTTGGGGATGTAAGTTCCTAGATCCCGGAGTCCCAGATCCAAAATTTTGTATTCTTTCAAGCAATCTGTGTCCCGGTCCCTGAGGCCAATCGGTCACTTTTAGAAGGGGTTAATAAATGTTGTCAGAGGGTGGTTGGCTACATCAAGGGGGCATCGACTCAACCATTGGTTTTCTGACAGGATGGTCTTCTCGAGGTGCCGCTCAGAGGTACACCTAGCGCATTGGAGACAGGGTGCTGCATTTCCCATTTATGAGGCATGTAGCATCGATCCCTGGGGGACCTACTTTCTTCCTTCTCCTTCTTGGATCTCTTCGTGAGGCCGATTCTTCCGCTGTATATTCTTGTCTCATTCTTCTGACATGACAGACCTATTCCATCTCAAGGTCTTTTGTAGGGTGGCGCAAGTAGTACCGGCCCCCAGATCTTGTATTTTATTGAAACATGATGTAAAGTAGGGTTAGGGTTAGAAGAGAATTGTATAAATAGCCAGACCAGCCCATTTCCAAGGGTCGGCAAAATTGATAATTTTTTTGTCCATAGTAATAGCAAAGTGATTTCTCATTTTAATTTGCAGAGCTCAATGCTTCATTGTTCTATTTTCAATAGTTAGATTCTCCCCTAGAGCCACCATTGTATCACGCACCAGTGCTTGCTGGAAGAGACATTAATGAAGAAGGAAGAATTATGTGCAATGATGCTGTTGGCATTCCTGCTTCTGAGTTAATGGTATTTTATGTTTTTTTTTCTTTATGTCTTCTACTCTAATATGTTAAAATAGATCAACGACCTTCTTACCCTTGCTACTGATAAAATACTAACTGATGGTTGTGTATTTCTTTAGTATTTAGTGTAGTATGTCAGAGTATTATTGATGTTCCAGACGTTTAAACATGACTATAGTTAGATGAAGTGTTTCTAACCCTACAGGATCTTTTTCATTTTATTTGCTAAACTGTAGAATGCTAGGGAAAAACCTTACCTTATTGAATCTCCAGAGAAAATGAGTTGAAGAAACTAGCTATCCCCCTCGAAAATAGTCACCTCTCCCAACCGAGCCCCGCACCGTCATGACCCGACACCCAGGTGCTTGAAGGCCCAGGGAATCTATTTTTTGTAGACTACCTTTGTAGGTGGAGTTGGCCGGTACCTCCGGTACCCGATGACAACTTATGACTATTGGCGGATCCAGTCAGCAAAACCCCGTCAACAGAAACTAGCACTAGAAGGAGGGAATGAACTCATCCCCCTCCCAAGATTCTGATTTTACACCTCCTAAGGGTTCCCTGAGTTATAGTTTTAAGAGGCAAGCCTTCAGCGGGATTGGGTCTTTCTCCCCAGTGAAATTTGAAAGAGTCCTTAGGTCTACCCCGAACCCCGGAAGGTTTGTCAAACTCGAGCCTCCTGCTCGAAAGAAACAGACCTCTAAAGTCATACCAGCCGCTATTGTCTGGGGGTCTAGCCTACCTCAGAATACCCAAACCTCCCAGGAAATCCCGGGAACCAGTGCCCAAACTACCCAACATCTAGTTCCCCCAATGGCCGCATATTTCAGAAACACCAGTTCCCCAATGGAAACTTTTCCAGGCGCAATCAACGACTTACCCTCTTACTTGGAGAAGATCTGCCCACAATATGAGCACTTAGGCTCCCGAACCGTAGAAGAGCATTTACAGGCATATAAAAATTCCATGAACTGACACTGAATCCAGCATGAAGATGTTGTGACTCAGATGTTTCCCTTGTCTTTAGGACAAGGCGAGTTGAACTGGTACCTTAACCTTCCTGCCAACTCCATAAAAAGTTGGCAGGACATGGAGGATGCCTTCTTGGATGCCTTTCGCGTGCATGTGGACCCAGCCTGGTCCCATAGCTAGTTCATCTCCATCACAAAGGAACCCAATGAACCTCTTGCATCATTCAACCATAGGTTCCAGCATGCCTTGAAGCAATGCACGAGCCCTTTTATTCCATCCCCAGAAGTAACCATACAAACCTACCTTAAAGCGATGGACCCTTTCGTTGCCACTCTTCTTTGGAGAACAACCACTGCTGGCGACCGGGACACTTTGGAAAAAGTTTACAACCTAGCTTTAGAATTGTCTCGTGGTCTCAAAAAATCTCCAGGTGGTATTGGGTAGAGCATGCCCTTCAACATGATCCCCGGCGGAACATCGTACACTGGCAGGTACAACCCCAATCTAGCGATGGGTGCCCCCTCGATGGCGATGAATCCTCTGCCACCCTTGATAGACCAGAAGGCCTAGTACATTTACCCAACACAGACCCAGATGGTGCCAGGTCTAGAAACTTTCCCTTGGAATCAGCCGCAGCAGGCACAACAGTCTCAGACCCAACCATCTGGAGTGCCCTTCTTTCAGTCATCCACGAATGGAGGATTGCCGCCCTCGACTCTGGCTAATGGATATTGAAATTGAAAGAAAATATTAATGGAGTAAAATACCAACCTTATATCATAGCAGATCTGAAAATGCCATTTTCTGAAGCCTGTGTTGAGTTTCTGGAAAATCTGAGACCGGGTCTAGAAGGAAAATGTAGAGACAAACAAAACCTAGAAATCTTTTTCCATTCTGAGACAGTTATGATTTGCACCCTCAAGTCAATATCACCATTTTCTAGAAATTACGATTTCTCCCTAGGTCATAATTGACCTAAAAAGTGTTAGATCAAAATTATGTTTTCAGATCCCGGAAGTTTGTTGAAAAGGGTATCTGGATCTGTACTCTATTTCACTATTCACGAACCTGTAACTCCCGAAACAACACCTATAAATATCTAAAAAAGAGGGGTTTTGGGCTGGCTATATAGGGTTTTACCTTAGTCAAATCCCTATTTTGGTGATCTCCACCTTCACGAATAGCTGAATATAGTATAATGTATGTGTGTGTGTTTCTTTTGAATGTATAATGTCAAGATTTAATCTTCTAGATTAAAAACCCTAACATGAATTGAGAATGAGAAAGAAATGCATAGATTTGAATGTGATAAAGAAAGCATACCAATCCCCCAAGGCTAAAGTACTCCTACCAAACTCACAATCCATAATTTCTACACCATGATAATATCCTTTGAATGCTTGAAGGTTGAAAATGGTTGATCCAAGAAGAAGAAAAGAAGGAAGATGTCTCTCTTGCTCCAAAGAAGATCCACAATGACTTGTCTTACAAAAGTGCTTGAATGTATTAATGGATAATAATGTCTTTTCCTTCTATATCATCATCTTTCTTCATTGCCTCATCATCATGTCGTAATCAAAATTGCATCATATCGTCTTACGATTCTTTCATGTCATGTCTCCATGTCATCTCAGGTCCAAATGAAGGCAAAAGTGAGTGTTTATATAGAGATCTCAATATAGACCTCCTAGGAAAATGCAAGGGACCAAAATTCAAATTTCACCTTGAATTATGATCCAATTACAATCACCAATTAAGGAGGGGATGTATTAATCTGAATATCAGGGAAATTTTTTTTGCATCCGGACCCAGGGACCTATTTTAAGTTTTAGAACCCCGATAGGCTCCAGATTTGAAAGCGGGGACCATCACCTGACAGGGGTCAAGGCTGACCTCCACCTTGACCTAGGTCAAGGAAGACCTCAACCTTGACCTAGTTCAAGGTCAACCTCGACCCTAAAAAAAGGTTTTAGGCTAGTCACCTTGGGAAATCAGTAGGATTCTTAGGTCAATCGGGTATCCAGGGAGGTGAGAAAACACTCCAGGATGTTAGATAGAGGCATAGAGGCCAAAGAGTAAGTGTGATGAAGATTTAGGAGAGAAAATACATAGGTTATACCCAAAAATATGGAATCAAAGAAAAGGGAGATTAAGGAGGTCTCGTAGGACCCTAACCCTAATTTCACCTAGAAATGTTGAATCAAGTGCATGTGCATCCAATGCAAATCTAATATGAAAATGTACTAAATTAGGGTGCTAAACCTACCAAAATGGAAGTGCTTTCATTTTAAGATGATACATATATAATAAAAAATCAATGGAAAAAATATCTCTTAAGACATTGGGAGAAAAATAGTAGTTCCTCTTATTTCTTAGGATACAATTCTAATCTATCTTGTAGAAAAAATTTCCTTGTCCCATGAGATTTACTAATTTGTAAAAATACATCTTGAAGCTCAATCCATTGGACTATTCCTTGGACACTCTTTAAAAACCTCAATCCATAGGACTATTCCTTGGAAACTATTAGTCCCTAATCCCTATCCAACCAGACTTCTTATTATCCTTTCCACAACTCAACAACATTAGTTGTGATCATCTTAACCCTAATCTATACCTTTTGGAAAATTTAAATTAATCATGAATGTCACACCAAACTAATCATGGCTTCCAATCATAACTATTTTTTTGTCAAACATCCCTAGCTTCATACTTCATGTTAACATTATTTTGGGGGAGGATTGAATTATACTATGGCATGCATGTCAACAACAACCAGAATATAGCTGTATACTTTTTCATATATGTAATAAATGGTTATTTTCAATTTCAATCAATAAAATATCTAAAGAACTACTCAACGCTATAGGAATTGGTAATTGTTAAATGATGCCAAATATTGCCACATATAACTAGAGAGTCCCAAAATTATATTGATAGTGACAATTCAACGATGACCCATCAGACAAACTAAACCAAAAAGGAGGTAGCATCAAACACAAGACCTATATCATCCAATCAGAGATGAGTTTAGGACACATGTTGAATCAACACTTCCATAGACAGTCAGCCTTAGTAACATGCGGTGAGCATTTTATTAGGAAAATTTAACCATCAAATGAGACAAACTCAACAACTAGTCAGTCACAGTCCAATCAGTAATTCTGAGACATTCAGTGACTATATTGTCAAACACAAAATATAAAACCCTTAGAAATTCATGAAAGGGAAAATATACAAAATGAAACCCTTAGAAATTCATGAAAGGGAAAATATACTGATGTGTTTTGGACAGAGGATTGATATGGAAAAGCAAGATAAAAATCAAAATGATACTGGTTAGAATGGGATGGATAAGTTACTGATTTGGGAAGGACAAGACAGTCCAAAGAAGAGAGGACTAATTGTACACAATTTTGTGTTGATTGGGAAAGTGAAGTGTCCCATTGGAAAACCAAAGAATGGTGATGAGATTGGTAGTAGGCAGGGTCCACATAAATCACAATTGTTCTTAGAGCCTATAATGGCTCTCAATTGATGTAATGCATTAAGTAAGTTTGCAATGTCCTTAAAGGACTAAAATCTTGCTTGTAAGTGGACCAATAGTGTCTAAGCTTAAAATTATGTCCTAAGAGTCTAAAATAGGTGATTGAACAAGTTCAGGACTTTAGAAGTAATTAGGTTGGAGTTTGGCATCCAATAGAGTCATTTTTCATAGTTTAAAATTTAAATATTTAAAAAGTAATGCATACATAAGAGTTTAGAGGGAAATTAGTGTTTCGATATGTTTTAGGCCTTAACTAGTAAACTCAACGTCCAAAGTTGGTTGATATGGTTATAGAAAGTTTATGTATTGTATGAGGAAGTTTATTGAAAGGCAGAGAAGCCATCATATGTACATATAATGACTGGAAAATTCATTAAAATTTGTATTTATTTTCATTTGGTGATTTGTATGTGGGGATTCATGCAAGTTTTTCTTGGTAAGAGGATACAAAGGATCCAATATACATTGGGAGGTAACCTTGACAATTTTTGAATATTTTGAGAGTCACTTAGTATGAATGTTCTTTCAAATACAACGTTATAACACTATTTTGCATAGATTTCTTTAATTGTTTGATTTCATTTCATGAATACTAACCATTCCATGGACTCAAAGGCATAGGATCCATGGAATGAGATTAATTTAACCTTGTATCATAGTCTATAACCATGCATATGCAGATGAGATATAGGAAAAGAGTGATCACAGTCAGCAAATGAAGAAATTGCATTGAACTTGATGGTACAGGAATAGAAGCAGGTGATCTAGTAGATTGAGGGGTGTATTTTATGATTTGGGATGTCCTATAATGTCTGTCTAATGGTCAATCAAGTACCTATTGTTCCTAGGAGTGGTTAGAAATAGGACATTGTGAAATCCCTAGAAATAAGGATTTGAGGAGTCAAATTTGGGGCTTTTGGGGTTTCAGCAGGTGTGAGTCTAATTCCTTTGGGATTTAGTCATTGGAGGACATAATAAAACATTTTTCAGGATTTGGGGTCATAAGAGAAAAGTAATTATATAGTTGTTTTGTTAATTGGAGTCATTTTATCCACTTTTGAAGCCATGGTGGGTAGACGGTAGTATAAGGTCCAAAGAAACCTATTGAATGCTTTTGATATGTTGAAGAAAGGGATAGAGGATATTTTAAACATCATTCATGTCACCTTGGGTTGTTAGGGGAAACATTGTCATATTTAACTTCATTAAAGCCTTCAAGGGTTTTTGAAACCTAGTCACCATTTCAAGTTTATAGCTTACCTGCATTTGGGATCACTTGCTTACCTATATTTGGGATCGCCTAGTTCTTTCTTTTGCTTACTTGCATTTGGGATCACTCTTTCTAAATATGGAAAAATTATGGGAGTACTTCTAAAGAGAGAATTTGGTGCCCATGGGTGCCAATTTAGGTGAGTTTGAGAAAAGGTACTTTTTCCAGAAGATAAGATTTGCAAAAATGGAAAAGGAAGGAAATAAATTAAAAAAATTGAAACCTAGGAAGGCCCCACAAAGGGGAAGAAGAAAACAATGATGATCAATTCTCTTCATAAATTAATAAGTTGCAATCGTATTGATCTGTCTGGTCATGATAGCACTAGATATTATAGACCCACAAATAGATGAAACCTTTCACCTATTTGAAAAATAAGTACACCATGACTTCTTCCATTCTCTTTAACTCTATATCTGCTTGGAAACTATGCCATATTTTCTTGTCAGCAACAAATGTGATAATGAGATTGCTCTTTCATACATACTATAATACATAAAGTAACTTTATAAGGGATGAAACAACTTAGGTTACATGCACAATAACTAATAAGATATTAATGCTAACAATAACTAAATTTGACTTCACAAGGCTTGAAAAAAAATTTGAGTTCATAAAGATTGGAAAATAATACAATGGTCATCAAGTTCCATATTATTATTTAATGACAAAAATTTTTAACGAAAGATAATTTGTTTAATTTTTCTATTAGTATTAGGTTCGACAATTGTTTTCCTCATTCAAAAAGTTAGCATTAATAAGGCCCAACGAAGAAAAGAATGATCCTTACGTTAGATTAGGTTTGACAATAATGATTTCCACATACACTCAGATGAAACATTTATGGTAATCATAATTGAATTGGAATTGACAGGACTCTAAACTCAAAAATTAATCCATACCTTTCAGACTCTTGAGTTCAAGCCCAGATACTGAAGAAGTAACTAATGGTGGATGCACACCAGTTCTTAGAGACAATCATGTTACCAAGGGATTACATAAAATTGAAATTAAGAAACAACTACCTCTTGGATTGTAAAAATAATAAAAATCTTAATCATCTCACTAAGGAATTTACACTATTTATAATATTATGCATGGATTTCTAATTCTAAGATTAAAATGGAAGTTAATCTTGTTTTTGAAATCAATTATGTATATTTTTAATTGATTCATTTCCATTTTAAAATGATGTATTTATGAATATTATCATTGAAGAAAATAGAGAGTATTCTTATTAATTACAAATAAAATCCTCTAGTTACTCATGTTCTTTTATTTTCTTGTGTAAATCTTTCAAGAGATGTAAAATGTGATGTAATATTCAGAAGATTGTTTCACGAATCAACTGTGTGCGTTTATGTATGGAAATTTTCTATCTAGCAATCTATCTTTTTAGATTGTTGGGTGTGGTTGTCCAAGACTGGCTGAACTTGATTGACAATTATCATGGACTATAGAAATTTAATGGTGTTAAAATACTTTTTCTACAAAAATACACACTTATTCAGAAACTATACAGTCTTTCCACAACTGTCACATGTACTTTGAAAAGTTTTTGCTTTCCACCATTGTTACATGGACTTTCAAAAGTTTTTTGTTTATGTTTTTGTATGGACATTTTCAGTCATATTTAATGATCTATTTTCTTCTATCATTGAATGTGATGGTTAAAGAAGATGAATTGCTAAATCTGATTGAAAATATGGATTTAGAAATATATACAATCAATTTCAGAAACATAACAAATATTTGACATACTACATTATGAATTGTGAAAAACTTTAACCAATTCTTTGTAATTATTTAGACATTTTTTCCTACCCAGAAATATTGTCTAAATAACTACTATGGATTGGGGAAATTTGTTATCATTAACTCTTTGTAAGCTAATCTTTTAGGACAAAATATGAGTATCCTAGAAGAAACATTACATTCCATGTGAATGAGGGTTCAACCAACTACTGGTTTTCTATTTTGATTGAATATGAAGATAGATATGGAGATGTGGGAGGCGTGCTATTGAAAGAGGTACAATCAATATCTTTTAATCTGTCACATAATTTTTTACATTCTTGTATATAATGGATTGATCAAGATTCATAATAATAGAAAAGTTGACAATGGTAATGAATGGTTATGAATTCTGAGAATAAAGAAGAGAAGGAAAAACCTGTTATGAAAATGGTAGGAGATAGGAGATGGATCAATGTACACTTGCACCCTTGAGTCTAAAGAGAAACCCTCAAACAACTAACAAGTGGAAAGAAGCCCTTCAATACTTGTTTTAATCTATCCATTACAAGCATAATGATCAATACTACTTGTATGTATTTTGGATGCATCATTGTGGTTATGCTTTTGTTAATATTTCGATTTTTTCTGTAAAATTCATTCTCTATTTAAGCACTATTATGTTTAATAATTTGACTATTACATAATTATATTTGAAATCCCTATTATTGTTCTCAAATAGGAAAGCTTACAATTTCACTATGTACATTAATATAAAATAAGAAATAGTGAACTTTGACTGTTAAATTAGAATTATACTGATAAGAAAAAAAGCAAGCAAAGAGAAACAATGTGCATTATGTGGATTTCCTAAAAGAGCACAGAGTTTGTAATAAAATAAAATAACTTTTGGGGGCCTCATTGATAACATCCATACACCTGAATAAAATTGTTCATCTTTATATAGAGAAGTTGTATAGTAATTTTAGATTATTTTGGTGACTTTAGTATTAAGAGTATGAGTTTATATTTTTCAAAGTAAATGGTGTTATACCTCAATTTCGGATCCATACAAAATGCTTAATTACTTTTAATTTTAGAACACTAGATGATCTATGATAGTTTGGTGAAGATAGCAAAGAAAGGTATCAAACAAAATTCAAGCTTATATAACAATTGTATTGCAGCATACAAGAAACTTATTAGCAAATGCAAACACCATTATTTTGTCACTCACCTTCAACCCTAGCTCTTAATTTAGTTTTCAAGTATGGGAAATATGGATTCTCTGGCTGATGAAATTTTTTAATCCAGAAAGCAAATTGATGAACTAATTTCTATTGAGAAATCAAACAAAATTCAATCTTATATAACAATTATATTGCAACATACAAAAACCTATTAGAAAATTCAAACACCATTATTTTATCACTCACCTTCAGCCCTAGCTCTAAATTTGGTTTGCAATTATGGGAAACATGGATGCTCTAGATGATGAAAGTTTTCAATCCAGAAAGCAAATTGATGAACTACTTCCTATAGAAATAGAGTAATGAATGATAAGATGACTATTATAAGACAATAAGTACCATGTTCATTGAAAATTTCAAAATCCTTTAACTGTCAAAGTAGTGATATAGCATGGAAAACATAAAATATTCATTGTTTCAATACAAAAAATTTACGTTACAATCCACGTAGCCCTTTTCAAAAATTAATATGTTACACCCAGATCATCCCTATACTAAAGTAATTAGTTTATAAAATTATATATACTACAAGGACCTCCTATACCAATTTCCAAGGCTCCACTAGTCTGTTTGATATTTTTTCCAAGAAAAAACTAAATCCAATTTCTACAAATCTATTGCTTGCACAGTGATAAATCAGTTGGAGGCCCACTTTGACAATTTATATCTTTCAGCCAAAAGAGTATCACCTCAAACAAGTTGGAACTTATGATTCTCATATGGAAGTGTACATGTACGCCGAATTACATATCTTCAATAGTTGATTTGATATGTTTTCAGGAATGAGAGGATAGGCAATTTTTAGCAGCCTGTCAGTTCAATTTTTAGAAAGCAGTGGAGCCTTTCTCTGATAATGGATATCTACGTCTTCGGATGAATTTCTCAGAGCCACTTTTTTTGTTGCCTCTCTGATCAGATGATTAGAAGTATCTAAATTTTCAAAGGATTCCAGAGGCAATTTATTCAGTCTGGTGATGTTCTAAAAAAATGCTAAAGATTTAATATAAAAGGAGATATAATTTTATATCCTCCAAATAGAGATATACATGATTTTTTTTTATAAATGATGGAATAATTTTAACTATGATTGGAAGAAGATATATGTCAATTTCTATTGTCCCAACTGGCTAGTTTCCACCACTCCTATTAGCATCTTCGCAGTCTACAAACATATTAACAAATTTCCTCAAAGAAGTATGATTCCATAAATTGTAATCAACAATACATGATGAGTTAAAATGAATATAAACCCTTTTCCAGTGTAGATGTGGCACCGGTAATGTTTTCGTTGCAATTGCTCGACTAGTCATGTATGTAAAGAAGAGAGATGGAAAGAATAGCCAAGTTTGTGCCAAGTAAGAGAACAAGAATAATAAGTCATAACCATCCTTTAAAGCAAGGGAAATAATTATTTCTATCAAATAATTGGAGCCACAGTTGTTCCTGGTAAACATGGTATGCAGAAGATAAATTTATTAAGAATACATTGAGTTGTATTCTAGCACCCTCTTCCTATGAAAAAAGAGGAATTCTAAAATATGTATAGGATGAATTAAGTTATATCAGCATAGGGTTGGATGTATCTCCCCGATAGAAAATTCGTCGGTCTCCCAATTAGCCCGATAAAGAACATAATAAAACTTAACAAAGTTTTAAGATAAGTATGTATATCTATCATTGAGATAAATATGATCTGGAAGTAAATAAAATATCTTACCATATTGTGGTGAAAATAAAAAATAATGAATTTTCCCTAATCTGGAACATTTACTAAATGCAATTGGAAAATGCAATCCTACAGCCTTTGCCAATATTTAGAGAGATTTGGAGCTGGTGTAGATCTTACATGTGCCCTCACTAACCTCCATTCCCTCACTTCTTCCACCCTAATTCATGCTCTCCGTGGTCTGTGAAATGTGTATGGAAACAAAATGAAATGATATCTTTCTTTTTTTAACTAATGTCCATTTTCATTGAAATTTTGATGAAGATGGGTGTTCGTCAAAATTACGATGAACATGGGAATTACTTTAAAAAAATCAAAAGTTTCCTTCTATAATCTGACCAAGACAAATAAATATAATGCCTCATTGAAAATTTAGGTCAAAAATAGGGGTTAAATGTACTAGTGAGCCTAAGACAACCTAGACATACACCTATGATAAATTGTTACCAATTAAAATCAAGTTAGTCATGTATATGGATATATAAGTATAATGTGTGAAAGTTTTAAATATTAACCTTATGTGCATTAAGTGGAATATTCAATGTGTAATTATATTAATATAGACTATTAATGGAAAATTGATAAACCTTGGGGATAATAACTCATTACATGCTTAGTGAGAGGTCCCACCTATAAAAGGAATATATATTTATATTTGTTTTATGCTACTTCAAGTTGCTTGGGCTTAATGATATAGAAATCTTAATTATAGTTAGTAACTGAAGTTAAATAGTCTAATTTTAATTGCTCTAAGAATCCTTTATACTTAAAACAAAATAAATAAATAAATAAAAATGCAATGTGGTTTAATTGATGTCTAGTAATGACCTAGGATGATCAAATGTTTAAAAGGGTAAAGTATGGTCCTTTCACCTATGGATGGATATAGGTTCTTCATATTTTTATGCTTCTTTGAGTTGTTTCTCTTAATCTAGGTGGTACAAATAGTTGGATTATGCTTGATCTAATTTCTAGGGGTAAAATTAAATATTATATGAAGCTCAAATTATATGCGGTGATAACCTAAAATGTTCAAATACATTTAATTGGATAAAATTGAGTGATCATAAATATGGTTAAAAAGTGAATTAGGATGTCTCACAATAAATAATGATTAAATATTCATGTTTCTTTGGCTATGATGATATGTATTGCTAATGATTATGGCTACGTGTGATCTTTACATGGACTTGTAAGAGTTTGAATGGTGGGAATTAAACCGCATGACAATGAGGTAAGTAATCTTTATAGATTGACTTGGCTTATTATTTTGGAAAGGGTTACTTAGAGTAGGAATCAAGCCTTAAGGTTTCAAAATAAATGGAGTCATTTCCATCTACTTAAAATTTGCATTAGGATATCCAAATTATTAGACATCATTTTATATAAATTAATATGATATCAGTAAGTGTAGAACCCCTCCATATTAGTGGGTTAGTGTTGTGTGATTTTGTCATCATATTAAGTTTTGATGTTTGTTTGATTATACCTAAATTAATTATTTGAAATATTGTGCATGAAATTAATTAATACTATTATTGATACTTTGATACCATAGTCTAAATATGAAATAAATAACATGATCAACTATTATTAATTATAGTGACGATTCTTATTGATCTACAAGTTTGAGTAGAGGTTATGATCGTTAAATCATTTGTGCATGTTTGTGTTCTAGATAATGATTAATTGATGTTACTAATGATTATAATCAGTTATTAATTATATTATATTAAAACATAATTTAATTGAAATTAATTTAGAAATGTGTTTATAATAATTATTATTTTGCTTAGGTCATCTCACTAATTTAATACTAATTTAGCATTTTGTTTTGAAATGTATCTTTCATATTAATTTGTACATGTTAGAAAAGATGTGATATCATTGTTAGTAGAAAATTATTAAGTTATTTTGAATATGGACAAGGAGTGTAATTATGATTACAAAACTTTATTAGTTATGACAAATAAGACATTGTAAAGGATAGTATTAATGAATGGTAGTGGGCATGGAACACTATCTTATATTTTTATTGGCTTAGAATGATATTAATTAGAATCATCCCTAAGATAATAAAATCAATTATATTTCAATATTAACGATGACAATTAATGTTAAATAAATATACCTTACACAATAATTAGATCATTACATTTGCTAAGGTATCCACATTTATGCAAGGTCATTGTAGATGCATCTTAGAAGCGATTTTAGTCTCTGGTTCTCGAGGGGACGTTGAGCATCATTAAGCCACATCATTTTGTTACTACATCCTTTATGAAGCTCTATATTCTTTCCTGTCGCACACAACTCCGTGTAGACCCATTTCTTTCCAACCACGTCTCCTGGAGATTTGATAAGGGTCGTTGGCTTCCATGAATAATAGAAAAAGAAAAAGGAGAGTTCAAACCCCAAGGAAATAATGAGGCATGGAAACCTTGTCCGGTGGGTGGGAATCTGTCTTTTTTTGCTATGAGTGGTATTTTCTTGGAGGATTTGGTAGTGGCTTCAATAATTTTGTGGGTGCTTCAATAAGTCACATACGTCTCTACTGGGGCAGTGGTAACAATGACGATGTAGTACTTTCATTTTGGCGCAGTGAGGATGCAGGGTTGACCATTATTACAACTTCTGCCTTATGTGCCATGACATTCTCAGAAGTGGGGAGATTCAACATGAAGGAAGTGGGCAATGAACCTGTCCTTAGGCAGGAAATTTTTATTGCTTCACAAGTTTCTAAAGCATTTTAATGGTTCTCATTTTCTTGAAGGAGGGGGCGACTATTTATAGTCTCTTGGATGTGAAAATGTCACCTTCCAAAGCTCCTATTGGGCCGCATGTGTATTATACTAAAATACCATGTTGATGAGTGATACCATGCCAAATATATCTTCTACACAGTAGCATAAACCAGTATATTGTGGAATAGGGACATGATTATTTGAGTATTGGCCATGCCTACATGTTACGGTAAGTGGTAAAGTATTTCACACTGTTAAATAATGGACTATCAGTAAAAAACCATAGTTCTAGAGTTTGTGATAGAAACGTCTAGTATATTGGGGAGATCATTCAAAGGGTGTGTACGCTACTGCATTCCTGAGCCACTCAGAGAGCCTTTTTTTTTAATCCAATCAGTAAAATCCATGTCGGCCAATCATTTATGGGTTTTGATTTTATTATTATACACATTTTAAGTGTGGAATCATAATCATGTTTTCTATTTATAATTCTGGATTGGGTCTTGGAAAGGTAGGCTAGGATTGTTTCTATTATTTAAATTTTGTCTCAAATCATGAGTGGTGTTGACTACCTAAATTTAGTATATAGTATTTCTTTTGATATGTGTAACATTATCTTGCAATCATCTCCATTTGGAAGCTATTTATTAGTTTATAGCAAGCTTGAATATATGAGTTGTAAAAGGCTAAAATTTTGTTAAAAAATTTTGCATCTTCCCTTTTCCCTTTACACTCATATTAGGTGCAGATGGTCCATTGGTTTGGAACTTTTCAAATTTAGGGGCTTAAGGAATTAAGCTCATCATAGTTTATCAGACAATTTATATTTTGAGGTCATTCTTTTTTATATCTACTAGTTGTACCTTGTGAATTTAATATGAAGATGCAAACAATTAGACTAACACAGAAATGATCGTTATAGATCTAAATCAAACCTATGAATGCTATAAATACTTCAAGAAAGAATTATATCTCTTTAAAATGTTTAGTACAATACTTCCAATTAAGAATGATTCATATTAGAAGTAAGATATTATACCACGATCTAGGATATTGTAACCATAGTGAGATGATTGTTAAGGAAGAACGTGATAGTCCTTGAATGGTGTTTTTAAGGCTTGAAAGGAATGTATAGATCTTCCTTAATATGGTTTTTTTGATAAACCTATGTGTCGATATATTATATATTTCTACCACAACTTTGTCCTTGTATTGCCTAAGTAGGTGGTAGTTGACAAGAGAAAATTGTCTATTGAATTAAACCCTAGGAAAGGTTGCATACCCACTTCTACCATTATTTAAATTATTGGTTTTAAATTTAATGCAAACTATGATGTCTTTGAGTGAGAACGTAGTCAAGGCCATTTTTTTATGAGCCCTTGAGACTTAGGTCTAGGCCTTAGGACTTGTCTTTAGCTTACCTGTCCTCAATTTCATGTGTACTTCTTCCTTTTGGCCAATTCAAATGTAGCTATTCTATGTTTTACCTAGCTAATATATAAATGTGGAATTATCTTTATGATTGTGTATCTGAATTATAATGGATCTTATATTATGCATCTAGTTGTGGAGTAGTGTATGCAAGTTTAGGTGTTGTGGACAAGGAGAATACACTACCAAAACTGAAAAGAGAAACTCTGGTATGCAATGGCCTATCATGCTTGGTACTTGAATATTATAATATAATATATTGCTCTAAGTATTTGAATTTTCATTCTAGATTATGTTCAAATGATATAACAAGTAGGATCATAATATGCTACTTTAAATAATGTAGTGTTTTATTGTTGATTCAAAAAGAAATTGCAATTTAGTTAAGTTGAGTTAGAATTGATGTCTTGTGCTGTGTCTAGTTTAGTGTATATATTTTAGGTACTATAGTTAATAGTTCTTTGGGGGGGGATATTAAGGTATTTATAAAAGGAGCATGCAGAGACTTAGGATTCTATCATTCCCCAACTAGCATTCTCTTATAATGACTCAGTGAATAGGAGCATTTGTATTAGCCCTTCCCAGATTGTCTATGGGATACACCCAAGAGATAATTTTGAGTTGAGAGATGTGAGAGACTTTAATAAGATAAGTGCACAAGAATAAGACTTTGTCAAAGTGATAAGAGACATAAATCAATAATTAAGGGCAAAGTTAACATATTTTGCTAAAATGTACAAGAAAACAACATACATGAAAAGGAGGGATGTGCAGTTTCAAGTGGGCAATATGGTGATGATTCATCTTAAATAGAAGAGGCTTCCCAAAGAAAATTTTACCAAGATAATGATGAAGAAGACAGGTCCCTTCAAGATTCTTAATAAATGTGGCACCAATGCCCAAAAAATTTATTTTCCCCCTGATATAGGTCTTTCCCCTATTTTTAAATGTTTCAGATATTTATGCATATAAAAGTCTTGTTAATGATATTTGTGATAGAGGTCAAAGTGAGGAAAGAAAGGAAATATTGGTGCAAGATCTTCCTAAATAGTTCAAACCTGAGATTGGATATATTATTGACAAGAGAGTTAGTAAGAAAACCATGAGGCATACATAACATGAATACCATGTAAAATAGATGGAGAAACCCCTAGAAGATGCTACTTGGATAAGTGTTGAAGCTATTGCTCAAATAGTTGTAAAAGTCTCTTCCTTGCATCCTCAGGGGACTTGAGTTTTTATGGCCCCTGGAGTATGGTGCAAAGAAACCTCATGTAAAAAAGGGACCGGTAGATAGGGAGTAAAGGATTGGATCTAAGGAGATCATCCATAATGAAATCCATGATGTAATGACCCATTTTGTAAGGCTAATAGGCTCTAAGGTGTTTTATAAACCTAGAGTCCTAATTAGACCAAAGGGCCTAACAAAGAGTTAGAAGCGGCTCTTTAGGTGGACTAAGGGTAAGTTAGGCTTAAATGATGTTTTATAAGGCTTTCATACACCTACAATTGCATTTATAGTCATTAGGGTCCATTATCTCTAAGTTGCTCAAAAAGTGTAAAAGTTGTCAAGCAACATTTAAAAGATGCTCAAGAAGTTGCATTCTTGCAACCAATGTCACCAACCTTTTGAGAATCAGTTGTATCCATTGGAGGAGGCCTATTAATGTCCATTTTGAACATCCAAGATAGTTTGTTGTCATTGTATGAAGTTTGGTAGAGATTTTGAATAAAGAACCCTGATTTTCCTTAAATTCACTCATCTTTTGTACTGTACGTCTTGTTGGTGATTGAAATTGATGAAAATATCAAGGATTCATGTAGTTTTGTGTGATAGCCTTGTGTGACCCATTGTGAAAGCCTTTGGGTTGGGAGTAAAAATGTGATTTTTATTGTTCTCCTTGTTTTATAAATTGTTAGTGTGATTGTCAGCCACCTATTTTTGTTCCCCAAGCTCGGGGGTGGCCTCATAAGAGGCCTAGGTTGGGCGGTGAGCAGCCCATGGTTTCTTGTGTTTTCTTTGCTTGTGTTGCAGATTTGAAAAAAGCTTGGAGCTTCTTGAAAATGATAGACATTCATTTGGAAGAAAATATTTTGGTTATTTGCTCTTTTTTTGCACATCTATATATGTGTATGTAAAGGCCTTTGTGGCATTAAAAGAAAATATGTATTAGGGAGGATATATGAAAAGTAACGTGGCTGGAAAGGAAAATTTATTCTGATGATTTTAGTTATGGACTTACAGATTTTTTATTAATGCTCACAGATAAATGGAAATCTTTCCTTATATGTCAAAAAGTTATGATGTAGATATCTAGTTATAATCCTTTGTAATAGAAAATACATATATGTGAAAAGATGCAATTGTCATTTAAATCGTATATGGCTTATATATACAGCAAAAAAAATTAGAATGTATAATCCTTCATATATACCTTCGTTTTTATATTTCACATAAATATATATGTGTGTGTGTGTGTGTGTGTGTGTGTGTGTGTGTTAAATATAAAAATGAAGGTATATATGAAGGATTATACATTTTGTTTTTTTTGCTGATGTGTATATATCATATATATATATATATATATATATAATTTTATAACTAAAAAAAAAATTAAGCAAAATAT
>MU225027.1:552496-563201 GCA_018584345.1 Thuja plicata | reverse complement strand
TTTGTAGTTGTTTTATTCTTTCATGAAGATGGGTTAGGGAGGAGGGCGGCTATGGATGACAAATGAATTTGGTGGTTCGCGAGTCAAAAAGAAAGGGGACATTATTTTTCATATGTATGTATTGGGAGATGAACCAGAGGGATAGTGGGGATGGCTGAGAGACTGATCCTTCTGTTCAAAGGAGGGGGGCGATGCTAAGTTTTGAGAGGGAGGTTGAATTTAGATGGGATGGAGCCCTCACTGTGCATGCAGGGGAAGTGTGCTAAATAATGTTCAAGAAAACCGATACAGGGGGGTCGGCTGTAGTAGGCAGCTGTGAGTGGATGTGGGTAATGACTCCCTACCAAGCCGTCGCATATTACTGGAAGGATCTCGCGGCTTTTTTTTTGGGGAATCTGCAACCAATTCTTTGCACTTCAAACAATTTTGGGTGGGAAAGTTCTTAGCCTACGATTAGGGAATGTACATTGTTTGGCATCTTTTCTTAGACCCGCACTAATCATGACAAGCACGCTGTAAACATTGAAACTCCTTACCTCACCTTTTTGAAAATAATAATATATAACCATTCCTTTGCGAAGCTCTACCAGATTCACTAGCTATGGCCAATCCTTGAGGTCATCGTTGGACTACTTGGAGAGATGACAATGCAAAAGCACAAGAAAGAAGATTTATGTCGACAAACTTCTCTACCTTAGACAACTTTGCAATAGATACTAATGCAGGAAATAGAGAGGCAAGGAGAATATGATACCTAGGCAAGGGGGAGAAAACTCAGGTTTGCAACACCTTTGTATGAATTTCATTTGAATACTATGAAATGCTATTTCTTTAAGTTACTCCATTTTTTTTTGTACTATAGATAAATATTATAATTAATAGAATCATGAATTGTTGATGTAGTTAAAATGGTATGCTATATTTCTTTTAAAAAAAAAAAAAAGTTGTTGCATTTTTTTTTGTTGTAAATTTTGGGCATTACATAAACAATCACAAAAACTTTAAAACATTATCTTCATACTAAAAAATTACTTTCAACTTATACCCTTTTCATATTGTGTAGGATGCCTCCGGTAACACGGCAAGCTCACGCCCGTGGATGAGGTCGTAAACGTGCCCCTCTGGTACGTATTCAGATAGAATAGGATATAGGGGGTATTGGTGAGGAGCAAAGACCTCCTCCCAAGAAACCCCCCAATCCCAACTAGGATGTATGAAATGCTCTTTAGAATATGGTTGGGATCATTTTGGACAGGATACCACAGGATAATTAGTAGGCAGGACTTGGGGGTGTAGTGCGTGAGTGTAGTAGGAGTCCCCCACTTAGGTTAGTGGAGGACCAAGCTAACCACGAGAGTGAGTCAGTACACATGTCACCTCCAAAGGTAGTTCTTCCATCTTATGAGAGGGTACCCTATGACATAGGGGACCACATCAGGGAACTAATATGCCTTAACCCACCACCTTTTTCAGGAGCCACGAGTGGGAGTGGGGCTGAGGCTTTTCTTTTGAGCCTCGAGAAGTGTTTTGGATTGCACCCTTATGGGAGCAATATGTGGGCACACTTTGATCTCCACTTGTTGAGGGGATAAACATCTATTTGGGGGAGGACAGAGGAGTTAAAGGGTAATCTGGCTATTGACACCCTCACTCGGAGCACCTTCTTAGAGAGATTCAGAGACCATTATCTATCTGAACACTATAGACAGTGACAGATAGATGAGTTTCATGACATTCAGCAGAGAGGAATCACAGTCACATAGTATGAGTGTAAGTTCTTGGAAATTCTACCCTGTGTAGATTATATGAGAGATGAGAAGATCAAGGTCAACCACTTTGTAAGAGGGTTGAATGCATCTATACCTGGTTTAGTATGCATGGCAGCACCAGGAAACCTTTGAGAGGATGTAGAAAAGGCCTTGATTATTGAGGAGAATCAAGGTAGGGGATGGGATGCACAAGATCAGACTCAGAACCAAAATACCATACCATAGAATTTAGGGTATCAGAAAACACACTGGAAGGGTAATAACAATAATCATAATAATAATAGGAATTCATTGGAATCCTACTAACCTGCTCCAGCTCAGCATCAGTCACATCAGGGACAGAGACAGAGGGATCCTCAGGGGCAATAGGGCTTCAAGACCAAATAGTGGTAGTCACAGGCTCCTAGTAGGTACCAAAGGTCACAGGCATCATCTACACCCCCAGCTAGGACTCAACAGTCCTCTAGGGGTGGTTATAGTGGTTATAGCAGGTTAGGGGGCTCACAATTCTCTAGACCCCAGGGTACCCAGTTCCAGACGTGAGGACCATGCTACTCTTGTGGTGCCATGGGGCACTTGGCTAGGGACTGCCCTCAGGGGGGTGGTCAGCGTACTATAGTATCAGAGCCCACTGTTGGAGATATGTGTAGGTCGCATAGAGTTTTTGCAACAGTTGACAATCGCCAGGAAGAACATCAGGCTACTGTGATCGAGGCCTCAGGTATGATTGGAGGTAATAGAGTTACTATTCTATTTGAATCAGGTGCTATGTATTCTTTTGTTTCTCCATTGTTCATGGAAGTTAGTTGGGAGGTAGAGTTAGCCTTAGGTTCTAGAGTACCCGTCACTTCCTTAGTTAAGGATTGCTAGATTCAGATTGGTACCATGACTACCATAGCAGATCTACGTATCACACCTCCTGGATCCTATGGGATAGTATTAGCATGGATTAGCTTTATTCCCATAGGGCCAAGCTATATTGTTAGCAAAAGAAGGTAGAATTTTTAGATGAGGACAACAATGCTACATTTATTCTATGGGTTCAGAGGGCGGTATCCATTCGTATGATTTTTTCTATGTAGCTTAAGTGGTGCATGCAAAAGGGGTGCGAGTTATTTTCCATCACTATCAGTGATAGGGAAGAAGAAGAAGAAAAGGAAACCTCTCTTGATGATCATACTATGTTATAGGAGTTCGCAAATGTGTTTCCTTCAGAATTACCCGGTATGCCTCCCAATAGAGCAGTTGATTTCCATATAGACCTTGTGCCAGGAGCAACACCAGTATCTAGAGCACCATAGAGGATGTCTCTAAATGAGATTAATGAGCTCAAGATTCAGCTAGAGGAGCTCCTTGAGAAGGGGCACATACAACCTAGTATCTCTCCTTGGGGTGCATCAGTTATCTTTGTCAAAAAGAAGGATGGTTCTCTTAGGTTGTGTATGGATTACCGATAGTTGAATAAATTAACCATTAAGAATTGGTATCCACTACCTAGGATTGACAACCTATTTGATCAGTTATAGGGTGCCCATGTGTTCTCCAAGATAGATCTTAAATCAGGGTACCATCAGTTGGGAATCATGGAAAGTGATATCCACAAGACAACTTTTCAGACTAGATACGGCCATTATGAGTTCGTAGTTGTACCTTTTGGTCTTAAGAGTTCCCCTGCTATGTTCATGACCCTCATGAATGGGGTATTCTACACTTTCCTTGACAGGTTTGTGGCTATGTTCCTTGATGACATATCTATATATTCTTGTAATGAGAAGAAACATGAGGAGCACTTGAGGTATTACAGTGTTTGAGGGATAATCAGTTGTATGGTAGCTTGTCAAAGTGTGGATTTTTCAGGTCAGAGGTCAGATATTTAGGTCATGCTATATCAGGTGATGGGATCTTAGAGGACCCATCAAAGATTGACGCCATTATGAATTGGCCAGCACCTACTACTATGACCGAGGTTAGGAGTTTCATGGGTCCCGCAAGATACTACAGGCGGTTTGTTGAGGGTTTCTCTAGAGTGTCTCATCCTATCACGTGCCTTCAACGAAAGGGAAAGAAATTTGAATGGACAGAGAAGTGCGAGAGGGACTTTTAGGAACTTAAGAAAGCACTTACCAGTGCACCTATTTGAGCAATGTCAGAGCCTTCAGTAGACTTTGTGATCTGCATGGATGCATCCTTAGATGGTTTGGGGGCATTACTTATGCAAGATGGGCGAGCTATAGCATATGAGTCTAGGAAAATTAAGACTCACAAACTCAATTACCCTACCCATGACCTTGAGTTTGCAGTAGTGGTGCATGCATTAGTAATATGGCGATACTTCCTCTTAGGATATCGATTTGAGCTTCATTCAGACCATCAAAGTTTGCAATATATATTCACTCAGTCGAACCTTAATGCTAGGCAGAGGAGGTGGATGGATTTATTATGTGAGAATGACTTTGATGTTCATTATATCAAAGGGAAGGAGAATGTATTCACTGATGCCTTGAGTAGGAGGAGATAGGAGTTATCATCCATGATCACTAGTACAGACTTGAGAGATCATAAACTTCATCAATTATAGGGGGATGAGTTGTATGTAGAGGTTTGTTAGTTGATCCAATATTAGAGGCCCCTTGTGGGAGATTTTCAGAGTATTCCTTGGAGCCCGATGGGCTATTACATCATAGGGGACGCATCTATGTACCTTCTTCTGGGGATTTGCATAATACCGTTGTGCTAGAGGCTCATAGAGCCCCTTATGCAGTGCACCCTAGAGTTAAGAAGATGCATGTTGATTTGAGATAGCTCTATCATTGGCCCATAATGAGACAACACATTGCAGAGTTAGTAGCCCGATGCCTTGAATGCTAGAGGGTTAAGGTAGAGCATGGTAATCCTGGAGGGCTCCTTTAGCCTCATGAGGTACCTATGTGGAAGTGGGATGTTATTGATAAGGCCAAATTATTGCCTTTATTTTGTATAATTTTAATACTCTATTCTATTTTTTGACAAAACATTTGAGAGCCTATCCAGTCAAAACTTGTGATAAAGTCCAGATAGAACTGATAAACCATGGGTAGATGTTTGTGACATATTTTGCTAATATTATACATATAGTGCAGTAATTCATAAAACCATCAGAATCTATGTTCTAATATCTAGATATTTAATTTGATTAAGCTTGTTGCATGAATATTTCTGCATCATAACTAACTTGACAGGAGAGAAAGCGGTTGGAGAGTGGTCGATAGCATTCAAGGAAGACTGTTGAGGACCAGCTACGACGGAGTGATCATTACAGCACTAGGAAACACAGCTGCTACAATGGAGCCATTATTCCAGGATGCAGGGATGTAGTGTGCCTATATTCCCTCTGCACTTTATTATGTTGAACTGGCCGCCTGAGCTTTATTACCCACACCGTGGACTATTGCATTTCCATCTTCTTCTCCGGCATGTTTTCAGCAAAGATAGTTTCTTTTCTATTTTGTAATAAATGTTCGATCCTCTAAATATAGGGATTGGACCGATAGTTTGAGGTTAGCTAGGAAAATTAGAGATAGAAGTTTTTGGAAGAAAATTGTTGTATCTTATAGCAATCTATTTCAAGTTCCATGTCTTGTTTCTATGTAATGAGTTTTTGAAATACAATGAAGTAATTCTTGGTTTACGTTCTATGTTAATAGATTAGTAGAAACCAACCAAGGGGGCCCACTTGGGATGTGGAATAGGTTAGAATAGAATAAGATTTTATTTCCAGCATTTTTAGCATTTCCAACATTTCCAGTATTTTAGATAGAAGTTACAATTTCTTCCTGCAGCATCGTACCTTGTGAGTGTTCTTGCAGCATCTGTAAGAATAGTTATAATGGATGTTCTAGGCTGAAGTATAGGTTTAACTAGAAGTTTTCAATTTCTAGCATTCATTTTAGTAAGGAGATAAATGTATTCTTTTCCTGTAGCACTAGTGTAGTTTTCTTTTATGCATTTTTACCTTCTTGCAGCTTAGGCAGAATGACTCCTTAAGGAACCTAGTGCACATATCGTGCTGACCATTTCAAGTATACGTCCCTAGGTTGACAGGTTAAATGCACCTCATAATGGGAGTAGTCCTTAGATTTAATAAACCATTCCTAAGAAAGGCCTTGAGAATGATTATTCCACACATATTGTGAGGCGGTTCTTTTTTGGCATCGTTGCCGGGGATGGTTTCAAGCTAGGAACATTTTTGAGTCATTTTTTCATTCCTAGTTAGTTTTTAGATTTGTATCCCTAAAAATTGCTTCACAAGCATGAAGAATTCAATTGCATGCATCGAAGAGAAAGGTGACAAGTGAAATAGCTGGAAGTCCAACAAACCCTGAAATGATTGATCAATTACTGACAAGTGAAATAGCTAGAAGTCCAGTGCCCAAAGTGTTAATGACAAAGCTAACAACAATAGTGAAACTTTCCGCTGGTCATAACCTTCATGTAAACAATAAGGTATCCCAATCATAGTTGGCATTATTAACCAAGGTCCTCAATCAGCATGAAAAAGACTTTGCATGGGATTATGGAGATATGGAAGGACTAAACCCAAAACTCTACACCCATAGAATCTACATCAGTGATGGAAGCTTGCCACTTCGTCAACCACAGAGGAGAATAAATCCAACACTAAGAGAAATAGTTAAAACTGAGTTGCAGAAGTTGTTAGATGTTGGATTCATCTACCCAATCTCTGACAGCAAGTGGGTATCACCATTGGTAATTGTACCTAAGAAAGGAGGTAAGTGGCAGATATGTGTGGATTATAGGGAATTAAATAATGCTACAAAGAAGGACCACTTTCCTTTACCTTTTATTGACCAGGTCTTGGATAATTTGGCTGGAAAGAAATATTTTTCCTTTCTAGATGGATACAGTGGTTACAATTAGATAAGAATTGCCCTTGAAGATCAAGAAAATACCACCACAGGGTTCACTCTGTTTGAACTGTTATATGGTAAAACAACAATGCTACTAATTGAGTTTGAACACAAAACATTAAGAACATTGTTGGAGTTAAATATTGATCTTCTTGTAGCACAGATAGAGTGCTTGTTGCATCTCAACTCTTTAGATGAAATGCACAAGTCTTCCCTGCAGCGCACAAAAATTGTCCAAAAGCAAAGAAAATAGTGGCATGACTCCCATATCAAGAGTAAGTAGTTCAAAGTTGGAGATTGGGCATTGTTATATGATTCCAGATTCTAAGAGATACCAGGCAAGCTGCAGACACGATGGCTGGGTCCATATGAAATAAGCCATGTATTTACAAATGGAGCACTCTAGTTGACCACAATTGACCCTGTATACTTCAAGCTACTAGTCAATGGATATAGACTAAAGTTGTATCACCAGCCACAGATGAAAGAAGACTTCCTACAACAAATCAACCAGCCAGTTTTAAAGGATCAATAGGTAACACTTCCTGCAGCTGAGGGTGTCAACCTTCTTCTTGTAGCTCTTCAATAAGAATTCCTTCAAAGCATGACCATAATAAAAACTTTAATTTTACACAAAGTTCAAATTCTCCATTCACTTTCTACATTCTTCTTTTTCAACCCACTTCATTTCTTAATCTTCCATCCACCCACCTTCCATGTCATCATATTTCTATGCTTTCAATAAAGAGATAGTGCGATGACACATGCCGACCGTCGACGCCATCATTTCACTCTCGCCAATATTTCCTGGCACATGCGATGATCAATTAACAGGTACGAGCTTTTCAAATTTATTTCCATTTTTAGTGCATAGATTTAGTTGGTTATATCAAATACTGCAATAAATGTATCATTGCCACCTTAATCTAGTTCTATACCTTCTACCAAGTCTGACAAGTGAGGACACATGTCAATATTTTGTAGGGGGTAGAGAAGTGTGCCAATTCTTAAAATGTCATTTCTATTTACTCATTAAGATCCTCAAATCTGTACTTTGGCATTGTAAAATCTAGTTGCCACATCACACAAGTGTCAAATGTCATACCTTTATTCTGAATAAACCCCTAATTGTCAGACTAGATGTGACCCAATATTAAAACCATGACATAACTCTTGTTCTCGCATGAATATCTATGATTCATTCTATTAAAGTACATTATTATTGTTCATATCAAGAATACTAGAAGAATGTGAAAGAGGGTCTTTGGTTTTACAAGAGGTAGTCTAAAATTTAAAAGAGAAGAAGGTAATTATCAAGAACAGAGCAGAGGTTGAATTTGGTAAGCCCAAATGGGGGGCCAATTGGAGCAGCATGAACCAGTGATTCATGGTATTTTACTATCTGATGTTGAGGCAGTGAGAATATTTAATGCCTGTGGATGGCTCGGGTATTTCTTAAAATTGACGGAGTTTGATGAGGAAGCAGCATCAGAATTTGCAAACACATTTGATGAGGGCCAAGCGACGGTATGGGGGTTGTCAGTTGTTGCAACAGAGGAGTGAATAGCGGAAGTAACCAGTTTTCCAGCAGCAGGGGAAAACTACCCCAATGCACATGATGCCAGGTCAGCCAAGGCTCAATTCACCCTACCAGGAGACCCTCCATCGGAGATCACTAAATAGGGATGAAAAAGGATGTCCATTCCTCCACCATATCAGGAGTTGGCTACGCACATCATCAAGTATTTAAGCTATGAAGGGCCATTCTCTAATTTGTATGCACATCATTTTAAGCTGCTTAGTTATGTACGACATAATATCCCAATGAATGGACCCAATTTTTTGTTTAATATGTTGTGCATTAGTGCTGAAGAAACCCAGAAAGGGAAAGACAACTCTGTTACTCACCATGCCCTGATTAAATTACTCATAGAAAGATCTCTTAGGGATGCCTCCCCTATGGCATGGGCATAGTTTGTCTATCATAAAACCCTTCAGCATCAAATTTCCCCTAATGTGCAAGTTAGCCAAGATAATGCAGTTTCCCCTGACCCAGTTACCGAGCAAAGTACCTAAGGGGCATAAACCAAAAATTTACAAGAAAATGTGCCTTTAACTGCTCACATGAGAAACATACCTACTACCACCCAAACAAAATGAAAATAGAAGTTAGTAGGAGAAACTTCGGTTCTTGCAGCTGAACCACGAAACCCTCAAGTCTCAAAAAAGAAGAAAATGAAATCAGTTCCTGCAGCCACTACTCCTATAGCCACTACTCCTACAACCACTACTCCTGTAGTAGAGAAAACAAAAAGGGTTAGTAAGAAAAAGGATGTAGAAGTTGAGGAAAACCCTGTAAGAAGAAGTTCTAGGATGAGAGGGTATATTCCTAAAGCACGCACTGAAATCTATACCGCTTCCCCCAAACAATTTGAGGAGGAAACTCCTATTCATACTGTTTTGGATGAATCTCCTAGCCAATCTGAGATCCTAGACATTCCTCAAAATTTGGATGAGGAGTGTGAAGATGAGTCAAATGTATGTCAAAATGACCTAGGAGTTAGTCATCAGGATCTTCCAACTCATGAGGAAGAAACCCCTATAACTCACCAGCTGTCTTGCACAAGAAATGCTTTAGTTTCCTATAAGCGAACTTGGTTAATTAAATTCTTAGAGAAGTTATGGAGAGAACAAAGGAAGAAGAATAAAATAGATGAAAAGAGTGGTTTGATTACTCTGCAAATGCTTCTCTTCCACTTATATAATAAGCATGTGCTGACAACCACTCTATGGGGAGAAGATAAAAAGAAATTGCAGAAAGTAATAGTAGAACAAGGAGAGGAAATTGCAGAATTAAAAGATCAGTTGGCAAGATAGAAATAGAGAATGGAACATGCCCTTAAATTGACTGACCAAATAATTTCTTGTAGACCTCCACCTAGGGTCTATACCATCTGTCTAAAAGAAAAATTCCTCCTATTTCAGTTGATGATGACCCTCAAAGATGTAAATGCAAAGTTCAAATCAGCCTAGGAATTCTATGGTTTGTACCAGACCCTTCCATCTTGGCAACAAAACCTACTCTATGAGTTGTATGTGCATAATTTCATCATCCATATAGAGACTGAATGGAATCCCCTACCTTACATAGGGGATATACACCTAAGAGCCCTAATGTCATGGATGCACAATGAAGCTAACTATGATAGACAATTAGAGAATTACAGAGAACTTGAGAAAATGGAACCCCTGCCATTAAGGGCAGAAAGCAGTCAACCAGAAGTATTCCTGAGGGATTGGTTCAGACTAACATATGGGAATATTAAAAAGGAAATCAAAGATAAAAGTTTTAAACTCAGAGCAGATGTGTATGCAGAATATGACAGCATGTCTTATTTTGTCTTCCAAAGAGCCTTAACTGGTGCCAAAAGTAGATGGGGCAGATTATCAGAGGCATTCAAAAGGTTAGAACCACACATCCCCATTAACCTTGAAGGAGCTATACACTGAGCACCAAAATACATAGGGTTGGATAGGCAAATCAGGCAGGAGCTCTGGTGTCCACTCACAATGTAGCCACCCATGCTCCGTTGGCCCTTGTATGACATCAACACTACCAAACTTGATAGCCTGCAGGAAGATCATAGAAGGGAAGTTTGGGAAAGAACAAGAGGATTCTACTACTCCTTCAAAAGCCAGAGGCAAGGAAGAAATGAATTTGGTGACTTTAGGTCAATTTCCAGAAGGTGCAATGCTTGAGGACAAGCATTTGATTAACCAAGGGGAAGATGATAAGGCCAAATTATTGCCTTTTTTGTATAATTTTAATACTCTGTTCTAGTTTTTGACAAAATATTTGAGAGCCTAGCCAATCAAAACTTATGATAAAGTCCAGATAAAATTGATAAACCATGGGTAGATGTTTGTGACATATTTTTCTAATATTATACATATAGTGTAGTATTTCATAAAACCATCAGAATCTATGTTCTAATATCTAGATATTTAATTTGATTAAGCTTGTTGCAT
>MU225027.1:535660-547188 GCA_018584345.1 Thuja plicata | reverse complement strand
TGGTGGATGCCTCCCACGCCACACCTCCTCCCCACCCTTCCTTAAAACATTGTGACCCACGCATAAAAAAATAAACCCGCCACTGTCTGCAACCATTTTCGGCCGCCATGAGTTTCGTAAACCCTGCACATTACAAAATGTATATATATTTTTGAATATATATATATATATATACTCACAAAAATGTGAGTATTTATATATGTTTAAATATACATATGTCGAAATCTCTTAGACCAACATTGGCCTCCATGAATCTGCAGACCTGCAACATTTTTTTTTTTAAACAAAGAAGAGAGAGAGAGAGATGAGGGAAAGATGAGAAATATTTCATTTTAGGGCTCTCAAATTTTCCCTTTAACCTTAATTTTGAATTAGGGTTAGGGTTGTGCAAGTTGAGATTATAATTTTTTTTTTCTCTTGAGACTTTTAAAATAGTTGGGGGGAAAATTTCATTCCCTTTATGGGGTAGACCCTTGATTTATTGGTTTTGGGTATGGGTAAATTTTAAAAATTAAGAGGGGACTCTTTTAAGATATCTTAGGCATGGTTAAATTTTATAAGATAAATGGATCAAAAAATTTATAAAGTGGGCAACAATTCATATAAAAATATTTCATGGGTTAAATAACAATATATTATAATTGAATAAATTTGTGAAGTTATTAATAACATTTATTAAATTATTGACTAACGTTCTCGAAAACATATTCTAAGGTCAATTATTATGTTTCTCTAAGTTGATAATTAAAAAGGATTATTATAGTCGACATGTGAGATTAAATTATTTTTAGGATTAATGAAAAATAATGATTACTAGTATCTTTTATTCATTCAATTTTTTTTATCACCATTAGGTTGGACTAAGTTCCACTACCTTGATAGGAGGGATAGATTTAGCTTAAAAGAACAAACTAATTATTTTAAAGAAAGTTTTTATATAAGTTATCCAATTCAGTGAAAATTAATATGAATAGATAAAAACTTAGGTGGATACCCAACCTGTTAATGTTATTTTTATGTGGCCAGTATAATGACTATCGTAAAAATAATATTACAGTTTAACTTTTTATCATAATTCCCTTAGTGAGTTGTAGGTAGATTAAAGTAAAGGATTAACTAGTTAAAGTGGTTAATTACCTTTTTGCAATCTTAGGGAGAGTTCCCTTCACATCATCAAACTCTATTATGAATCAAATTTAAACAACCTTATTAGCATTTGTATTAAGGTTAGACCTTATGTTAGTGTTTAGGAGTAACCCTAGTAAATTTTTGGACTCGGCTAACCTTTTAATAGGTCAGGTATTTAACTAGAATATTTGAACAACATAAACCTAGGAGGTTTGACATTGGGTTGAGGGATGTTGACATGCGGTCATGATTCCCCTTAACACTACATGTGGTTCTCATTTATTTTAACCTTTAAATTTACCCTTCAAAACAAGTTGTTGCATTTTTTGGGCATAATATTTTGGGCATGACAGAAGTTTGGTGGAGATTTTGAATAAAGAACCTTGATTTTCCTTAAATTCACTCATCTTTTGTACTGTACATCTTGTTGGTGATTGAAATTGATGCAAATATCAAGGATTCATGTAGTTTTGTATGATATGGTCTAAATAGATTCAATTTGTGTCAAATTGGAGGAGTTTTGTGAGATTTCTTATTAAATGGGTGGAGACTGTCCAAGAAGCCTTTAATTAGAGGGAGTAATGAAAGATGGAGCCTTAACTTGTCACTCCATAGTGGAAAATCCATGAATCCTTGTGGAATGAAAGATAGGGGCATATATTTTAGGAATCCTAAAGGGAAGGATCAGAATGCACAGGTTGGTTATTTCCCACCAAGTCCTAGGCTAAAGAAGTCCATGTGTTTAGCCTAGACACAAGGAGAATTGATGAAACAGTCACACCAGTGAGTGGTTGGATCAATTGAAGTGTGGATCCAATACATTTAATGGTATTAGAACATGTCCATGTGATGATATTGGTTCTTTGATCCCATTTATTAAGACCCCTTTGGAAACCATTCCAAATTAGGCCTATTAGGCATGTCTCCTTTGTTGAGGGTTTGGAATTGTAGGTATAGAAATGCTATCTGATATCTTGAGGTTTTTCCAAGTTCCATAAAGGGTATCTGAATCCCTAATTGCAGCTTACTGAAATATAGAAAATACTAAAAAATTGAATTTCATTATTTTCCCAATTCCATCCTGGACTATGCTCTGATCAATTTGCTAGAGAAAGGATTTATAAGGAAATGTATAAGTCCATGTGCAGTCTCTAAATATTTGGATCCAAAGAAGGAAGGAACATGGAGGTTGTGTACAAACTCTAGAGCCATAAACAAGATCACCATCAAATACAGATTTCCCATGACATAGATAAAGAACTTGATGGACAATTTAGGAGGAGCAAATTATTACTGTAAGGTGTATTTGAAGAGTGGCTACCACCAAATTAGGATAAGAGAGGGAGATAAGTGTAAATATTCTTTCAAGACTAATGAAGGCCTATATGAGTTGTTCGTTATGTCATTTGGCCTCCCTAATTTCCCAAGCACCTTCATGACACACATGAATGAAGTCCTCAATCCTTTCAATAATCACTTTATTGTAGTATATTTAGATGACATATTTATTTTTAGTAAGGATAAAGATGAACATCTAATGTGAAAGGAACAAAATGTGAGGAAAATAGTTCCCTACGCTAAACTCCCAAGAAGAGGATCATGCAAATTCATATTTAACCCTTATCAATTACAAAATGATAATACAATAACATGCATAAATAGAAAAATGAGAATGACACAATGATTTACCCTGGGGAAAACCTTTCGGTAAAAAAACCCCAGCACTCCAAAACTTGCACAATGTATTAATCAAAACTATTACTATTTACAATACACTTGCAATGCAAGCTCTTCTAGGAGATAATCGACACTTGGAGACAAATCTGGCAGCATAAAAATGTTCCAACAATACACTAACTTCTCTTTTGATTCACAACCCTAACAGATGCTTATATCATGCACTTCTATTTTTAGGGCTACTTCCTAAAGGAAACCGTATTAGGGTTTTACCATTCTTTGAGAAAATAGGAACCCCACATTTGCATACGAGTGTACAGTTCTCAACATGATCAATTGCCACATGTCTTGCATGTCTTCACCCATCATCGAATCTTTCACAATTAGCTCTTACAAATATTAATGACCGTCATAGTAATCCATCATAACCATTTTAGTCATGATTACCTTACACATTGTCCAAAGTGTCGACATTTGGAAAATAACCTCTACCACATAAAAGAGATGCCTAGATCCACCTAGACCAAGTTTGATCATCCTTATCATCTTCCAAGTGGAGTGAAAACCCAACATGTCCACTCAACTAAATGATAGAATGAATATCAAACTTAAATACATTATTTGCAAACAATTAATTATAAAATAAATAATATCAAATGTAAGGAAATATACAAGGTTGAGACACCTTATTCCTAACATTCTCCCACTTTTCAAAAACCTTGTAAGAGCCAAAGGAAATAATAGGATTTAACTGCTATAGGCCGAGAGGACCATAGACTCTAAACACCATCTAAACTTCTCTATGCCCACATGTTTTGTCAATGCATCTGCAACATTATTTACTGTATCTACCTTCTCCAAACTTACCTTTCTATCCTCTACCATATCTCTCACAAAGTGAAACCGCACATCAATGTGCTTGGTTCTTGCATGGAAAATTGGATTTTTTGCAAGGCAAATAGCACTCTAACTGTCGCAACAAATTATAATCTATCTTGCATCAACACCAGCATCCAAACATAGTCTCTTAAGCCAAATGGCTTCCTTACAAGCATGAGTAGCTGCCACGTACTCTGCTTCTTTCATGGACACAATGACCATAGGTTGTCTCTTACTCATCCAATTGATGGCACCACCAAACATAGTGAACACATAGGCACTGGTGGATCTCCTACTGTCAATGTCACCTGCCCAATCTGAATCCACAAACCCATGAATACAAACTGAATGCAGAGCTCTAGAAGAATTTCCATGATAGCATATGGAATACTCTGATGTACCCTTAAGATATTTGAACACTCTTGTAACTACATCCCAATGTACCCATCTAGGTTTAGCCATAAAATGGCCCAGGACTCCCACTTCTTGGGCAATGTCTGGTCTAGTACAGACCATAGCATACATAAGGCTGCCAAATGCACTCGCATAAGGTACATTTCTCATGTCCTCCACCTCACTAGGATATTTTAGACAATCATCCATAGATAGATTTGTTCCCATAGAAATAGGAACACACAATGGTCTGCAATCTACCATGCTAAACCTATCCAAAACAGACTTCACATACTTACTCTAACTCAACCAAAGTTTTATGTTATATCTATCTCTGCTGATTTCCATTCCCAAAATATACCTGTCTGCCCCTAGATCTTTCATCTCAAACTGTGCTAACAACTGAGACTTCAAATCAGAAATCATACCCATACCCTTCCCAATCAACAACATATCATCAACATATAATGTAATAATAAGAAGGCGATCATTTTCAACTTTGAAATAAACACAATGATTGGATTTTGATCTCAAAAAACCAATCGACAACACAAATGCATCAAATTTAATGTACCACATCCTACGAGATTGTTTCAAACCATACAGAGACTTCTTTAATCTACAAACCAAAGAATCTTTACCTTTTTGAATATAGTGCTTAGGTTGTGACATATAGATCTCTTCCTCCAAATCACCATGAAGGAAATTTGTCTTCACATCCATCTATTCTACCTCTAAATCATACGATGCTGCTAAAGATAACAAAAATCTAATGGATGTAAGCTTTGCAACAAGAGAGAATATTTCACCATAATCAATTCCATCCACCTGTGAATACCCCTTTGCAACCAATCTGGCCTTGTACCTCTCAACACTGCTATCTGTACATAATTTATTCTTAAACACCCATTTGCTTCCAATAGGTTTCCATCGTTTAGGCAAAGGTACTAGGTCCCAAGTTTTTTTCTTCTCCAACGAAGCCATCTCATCATCCATGGCCTCAATCTAGGAACCTGCATCTTCCATACCTATAGCCTCTTTCACAGATCTAGGCTCATTAGTGTTTGTAATCAAGGCTTAAGCACAACTGGAATCTAACATAGAAAATCCAAACCTCTCTGGTTGCTTTGTTTCTCTCGTGGATCTCCTCAAGGGCTGAGGTTGAGGTTTCTCCACCTCTTCTGAGAAATTTTCAGAACTGCTAGAGATCTCCTCATCATCAGATCCATCATGGTCTCTTTGTTCAGTCTTCTCAAGGGTAGGAGGCAACTTAACAACATCTTCTTTCATTTCTTTTTCATCTAGCTGTAGCACAATAGGAGAAGGTGTTAGATCTCTAAAAATAACATTTATACTATACAAAACCTTACCAATCACAGGATCCCAAATCTTGTATCCTTTCACACCAACACTATAGCCGATGAAGATACATTTTACAACCTTGTTTTCCAACTTAGATCTTCTCTCCTTAGGCACATGTGCATAAGATTCACAACCAAAAACATGAAGATGTCTAACTAAAGGCTTCTTACCAGACCACACCTCCATGGGTGTCTTACCAACAAGAGTTGATGTAGGAGATCTATTAACCAGATAGCAAGCAGTGGCCACAGCTTCAACCCAAAACCTTTGTTCAAGGTCAGTTCCACTAAGCATACTCGTAGCCTTCTCCATCAATGTCATGTTCATTCTTTCTGCAACTCCATTTTTCTATGGGGTATAAGGAGTTGTTTTATGCCTCTCGATCCCTCATTCTTTAAAAAACTATTCAAACTCTGCCAAACAAAACTCACCACCATTGTCAGTTCTCACACACTTAATTCTTTTACCATTCTGATTCTCACAAGAGCTTTAAATTGTTTGAACTGACTGAAAACATGTGTCTTTCTTTTAAGGAAATAAATCCATGTCCTTCTACTGTAATCATCTATAAAAGATAAAAAAAAATATAGATTTGGAGAGTGAAGGAACTTTAACAGGACCAAACACATCCGAATAGATAAGATCCAAAATACTAGAAGACTTGTGAGAACTGGAGTAAAACTGAACATGATTTTTCTTACCATAAACACACTGTTCATAGAAGTCAAACTTGAGATTACAATCATTTATCCCCTTAATGAGGTTTTTATTTTTTAGGGTTCATAGACCCTTCTCACCAATGTGGCCAAATCTCATATGCCACAACATTGTCTTTTATGCAGGAATTTTTCCTTCCAAAGTGTTAGCACCCTTAGGTACAGTTGTTGCACTACCATTGGAACCCATTACCACAGACTTCTTCACTACTAGTTCAGATGGTGGAGATGAAGTGATTTCTACTCTCTTCCTTGAGATAGAAGAACTATTTCACTATGAAGTGCAAGCATCCAGCTGAAATAGGGTACCTCTCCTAGTACCTTTTGTGAGCACCATGGATCCTCTAATCATCTTGCATTCTTCTTTTGAAAAAACAACTTGCATACCTGCATCATTCAGCATACTTACAGATAATAGGTTTCATGCCAAACCCAGGATGTGCATTACCCCAGTTATCCCCTTTACTCATCCATCAGGGAATCTGATAGTGACTCTTCCTCATCCAACTATCTCTAGGTGAGAATCATCACCTAGGTACACCTTTCCACCATCAAACTGCTCGTACTTTGAGAACCAAATTCTATGAGAGGTCAGGGGAAAAGAAGCACTTGAGTCAATCAGCCACACATCATCAGATGCATGAGTGGCCAAGGCTATGACTAAAGCATCACCATCTTCTTGAGAATTTTTGGCATCTAAATCTAGGATTTTCTTCTTCTTATTTGGCTCTTTGCAATCCTTACGGAAGTGCCCATTCTTACCAGTGTTCCAACATGTTACCTTTGACTTTCCAAGAATATTCAATTTCCCATGGGATTTAGATCTACCCTTTTTAGACTTCTTGTCATTTTTCTTTCCTCTGTATTTGGATCTACCGTGAATAGGAAGGGCTTCCTTGGTTGAATCAGAGGTCTTTCTTTGCATCTCCTCAGATAGAAAAAAAGACACCACATCATCCATTTGGAAAGTGATGATAGTACTCCCAAGGGCCATTACAAGATGCTCCCATGAATCCAGCAAGGAACGTAGTAGGGTCATACATCGATCCTCCTCCAACTTGACACCGGTTGATGTCAACTATGCAATCAGCATGTTAAATGTGTTCAAGTGATCTGCAATGGATATTCCTTCCAACATTCTCAAAGAATATAGCTTCTTTCTTAGGAATAATCTTTTCACCAAGGACTTGGCCTGATACATAGACCAAAGCCATGTCCACAATTTGTTTGTAGTCTTCTCATCGAGAACATTCAGGAGAACAGAATCTGCTAGACAGAGTCTAATGAGACCCTTAGCTTTCCAATCCTTGAGATCCCAATCTTCTTGAGGTGTGTTTACTGGTTTGATATCATTATCAACCACCTCCCATACATCACGGTCTACTATCATGTCTTCCATCTTGAGTTTCCACAACTCAAAGTTTGTGCCATTGAACTTTTCCACCTCCATTCTACTATATGAAGAACCTGCCATCTCTTCCTACAATAAGGTTATGAATACTCTGCAAAAATACTCCCACTGAACTAGAGATTAGCTCAAAAAACCCATACGCTAACAAATAGAACCAAAACTGGCTAGGCTCTAATACCAACAAAAGGGAAACAAAGTGTGTGAAAAATAGTTCCCTACACTAAACTCCCGAGAAGAGGATCATGCAAATTCATATTTAACCCTTATTAATTACAAAATGATAATAAAATAACATGCATACATAAAAAAATGAGAATGACACAATGATTTACCCTGGGGAAAACCTTTCGGTAAAAAACCCCAGCACTCCAAAACTTGCACAATGTATTAATCAAAACTATTACTGTTTACAATACACTTGCAATGCAAGTTCTTCCAGGAGATAATCGACACTTAAAGACAAATCTAGCAGCATAAAAATGTTCCAACAATACACTAACTTCTCTTCTAATTTGTAACCCTCAAAAATGCTTATATCATGTGCTTCCCTTTTTAGGGCTACTTCCAAAAGGCAGTCATATTAGGGTTTTATCATTCTCTGAGAAAATAGGAACCCCACGTTTGCATAAGAGTGTACAGTACTCAACATGATCAATTGCCACATGTCTTGCATGTCTTCAGCTGTCATCGAATCTTTCACAATTAGCTCTTACAAATATTAATGACCGTCATAGGAATCCATCATAACCATTTCATTCATGATTACCTTACACATTGTCCAAAGTGCTGACATTTGGAAAATAACCTTTCCCATAGAAAAGGGATGCCTAGATCCACCTAGACCAAGTTTGATCATCCTTGTCATCTTTCAAGTGGAGTGAAAACCCAACATGTCCACTCAACTAAATGACAGAAAGAATATTAAACTTAAATACATTATTTGCAAAAAATTAATTATAAAAAAAATAATATCAAATGTAAGGAAATATACAAGGTTGAGACACCTTATTCCTAACATAATGCACTTGGATTTTGTGTTGAAGAATTTGAATGAAGAGAAGCTGAAGATAAAAATGGAGAAATGTGTTTTCTTGCAGGAAGAGTTGATATTCCATGGTTTTGTAATCTCTAGTAGAATCCTTAAGATAGATCCCTCCAAGGTTGAAGTAATACTCAATTGGCCAAAACCTAGAAAACTGTAAGGTAAAGAGCTTCCATGGTCTTGAAAGTTTTTTTAGGAAATTTATAAATAAAATTAGTGGTGTATGTGCACCTATGATTGACACCATAAAGGGGGGTGGAAAGTGTCATTTTGTTTGGACTAATGATGCAGATAATTCCTTTGATTATTTGAAGAAGAGGGTAGAAGATCAACCCATCCTTGCATTACCAAATTTCTATAAATTCTTCACAATTAAATGTGATGCAAGAAATAGTGTAATAGGTGGAGTTTTGAGCCAAGAGGGAAGGCCTGGGGCCTTTTCAGTGAGAAGCTAAATAAAGAAAAAAAAATACTCTACATATGATCTAGAAATGTATGTCATGGTTTAGTCTCTGAGAAAATGTAGATAATACTTACTACCAAAAGAATTCGTTTTCTTTATTAACAATCATGCACTAAGTTTCATCAACAGGCTGAAGAAATTTAACCATAGGCACATGAAGTGGATGGAATACTTTCAAGACTTCACTTTCACAATCAAGCCCAAGAAAGGGGTACCCAATTAGGTGGTTGATGCCCTTAGAGGAAAAATTTGATAGTAAGAGTGATCCAATTGGAATTCATTGGAATCAATTCAATGAAGGACATGTATCAAGAAGATGAATATTTCAAACAAGCATATCACATATGCATGGAAATGGGATACAAGTATCAGTTGGATTTTTCTATTTTTATTTTGCAGGAAGGGTTACTATTCAAAGGGAGTCAATGTTGCATCCCTAGATCCTCATTGAGAGAAAATATTGTAAGGGAAAAACATTGTGGAAGCATATCCAAACACTATGGGATTGATAAGAGATTGGAACTTGTTAGGAGATTTTACTTTTGGCCTAGTATGTAGAAATATATCAGAATTTTTTTTAAAGAATTGATAGTGTGTAAAAATTCCAAAGGCTTCAAATGCAGGGTTGTACATTCCTTTACCAATTCCATGTAAGCCGTCGGATTCAGTGAGAATGGAATTTGTATTAGGAATCCCAAGTACTAAACAAGGTCATGATTGTATATATGTGGTGGTAGACATATTCTCAAAAATGGTTCATTTCGTACCTTGAAAAACTACACATGAGTATCCCACATTGAAGTAATTTTCTTCACGGAGGTGGTAAGACTTCATGGTTATCCATTAATCATGATTTCAGACATGGATTCTAAATTTATTGGGTACTTTTGGGGGACCCTTTGGAAAGGACTGGGTATTGGTTTATCCTTCTCCTTATCCTACCATCCTCACTCTCATGGACAAACATAGGTAGTTAATAGGTATTTTGGGAACCTATTAAGGTATTTAACAAAGGAGGATGGAGAAACTTGGGATTATATCCTTCCCCAAGCTGAATTCTCTTACAATGACTTAGTGACTATGAGCACTGGTCTGAGCCCTTTCCAAATTGTCTATGGGACACAGCCAAGAGGTGTTTTTGGTTTGAGATATGTGAGAGACCTTGATAAGAGAAGTGCAAAAGTAGAAGACTTTATTGAAGTGATGAGAGATATACATCAATAAGTGAGGGATAAAATAACACATAATAATGAAAAGTATAAGAAAACAAAAGACAAGAAAATGAGAGATGTGTAGTTTCAAGTGGGTGATATGGAGATGATTTATTTTAAAAAGGAGAGGATTCCCAAAAAAAATTTCACTAAGATAATGATGAAGAAGACAAGTCCCTTCAAGATTTTTAAGAAATGTGGCCCCAATGCTTACAAAATTTATTTTCCCATGATATAGGTATTTCCACTATTTTTAATGTTTCTAATGTTTATGCATATAGAGGTCTTGTTACTGATGTTTGTGATATAGGGCAAAGTGAAGAAAGCAGAGAATAGTTGGTGCAAGATCTTCTTAAATAGTTCAAACCTGAGATTGTATATATTCTTGACAAGATTGTTAGAAATAAAACTAGGACACATACATACTATGAATACTTGGTCAAATCAAAGTAGCAACCCCTGGGAGATTATACTTGGATAAGTGCTGAAGCTATTACACGAACAGGTGTCAAAGTATTTCGCTTGTAATTTCAAGGGACTTGATTTTTTATGGCCCTTGGAGTATGGTTTAGAGAACCATCGTGTAAACAAGGGATTGGTATATAGGGAATAAATTATTGTATCCAAGGAGATCATCCATAATGAGATCCATGATGTAATGACCCATTTCATAAGGCTAATAGGCTCTAAGGTGTTTTATAATGCTAGAGTCCTAATTAGACCAAAATGCCTAATTTAAAGAATTAAAAGTAGGTATCTAGGTGGTGTTATACACTGAATTTGCGCCTCTGATCTCAAGCTCTCTTGGTCTTGATAATCTAGTATAACAAGGGAGTCATCTCAAGGTTGTGGGACCTTATGCTAACCGAGATGAGACCTCCAGATTCTAGGCTGGTTCCTCTTGGATAATCACCTTAATTTGCTTCTTTTACAGGAAAGTAAAACTTTGGAGGGAAAGGGATAGAAGGAGTGCATGAAAGGGAAAATACATGAAAGCAGACTACCTACTAGGTGATGCACCGAAATTAGGGTTTGGATCTCAGTATAGAGGAATGAAACCAATGAAGGAATCAGGTCTAATAAATCAAAACTCACTAGATAGGCTTGCATAAGTATTTCATAGGAGGGTCTGAACAAAAGACTCGACTTATGACTTGCAAACAAACATCCTTTTCTGCAACTAGGTGTAGGAATGAGACAAGACTGCTAGGGGTTGTAGTATACCCACAAAACATCTAAAATCAGA
>MU225027.1:505222-535610 GCA_018584345.1 Thuja plicata | reverse complement strand
ACAAAGCACAGAAAGTGAGAGGGACTAGGAATCCCAATTTTCATTAACAACATTCATAAACTTCAATCCAATAAGAGATAATCAAGACAGTGAAGACAAGGATAGAACAAATATCACAAGTACCTCAGGAATATCTTAATCATCAATGGCAATCACAAATTCAGGAAACCACAAGGGCAGAAAGATTGCCACAAATTGGTCTCTAAGAGAAAAGAAATCCCTCTACAATTGCCTATTCTGAGCACTAAGGCTCCCAAAAAAAACTTTAAATACAACACTCAACTGCACACAGGCAGGAGTCCCAAAAACTTAACCAGGGTTATAGATTTTACAATAGAATAATCCCCCCTAGAACAAATCTAATCCGGTCATAAATGCTCCAAAGATGAATCCCGAACAGGTCAGATTTTTCCTTTTCCGCCCATCCCTGTACTTGATTATGCCCGCAGACAAGCAACCCGGGTCCATCAATTCTACTCTGCAAATAGGCCTTGCCATGAATGTTCACCAATTGATCATAGCTTCCCAGGACAAGAAATGACCCCTGAGGGCCTCCCAAACCTCTTCATCAACGAGTCCTCAACTCATAATTATGCATTTTAGCCAACTGCATTTTGGAGGGCAATAACTTCCTGATCAGATCTTTTAGCTTGTCCAGCCACCGCTTAGCTCTGAAAGTCATCCCTTCAAAATATCAACATAAATTCTCCTCTACAGAAGTGATCTTATCCTCTAGAAGAGTCACATAAGTCTTTAGAATGCAATAACTCTTCCGCAGACTTATCAACTGCATCTTCTGATCTTTTTAAAATCTGATCTTTTATCTGTAAACTATCTGATCCCCAGAGACTGAGAAAATATCTAATCTTTCCCTTTGAAAAGTATCTTTCTTTTACTCGGTCGCACCCTGAATCCTCTTTCCTTTTCTACCGATATTGAAACAAATCTAATCCTGGGATCGACAGGCAGTTCTGTGCACAATTTCCTGAAATTGAATATTCTGATTAAACTGGGAAACGCTACAAACTGTGCAAATTATCTTTCTTCAGCAAATTGAACAACCTGGCCCCTGAGAACTGAACACATGGTGAATGCAGATGAATGCATCACCAAATCCTCTGACCAATTCTGCTCTAACATTTCATGTGTTCTATCTGCATTGCTGCTACGTTTTTTACCTTTTGAAAGATCCCTGTGAGTGAGCGATGAGCCCCTAAAACTCCTCATCGCATACTCGTGGCACTTTTTTTCTCTGCTTCTAAACTTATGCGAGTGAGCAACATTGAATTCTACTTCTATTCGGTCGCCAACTCGGGAGCCTTAACTCTTATTTTATTATCGTCCGCGAGCGCGCGATGACACATCCTTTCCTTTTAGTCACTCACTCGCGAGCTGTCTTCTCCTTTTCTTTATTGCTCGGCGAGTGAGCCACGAGCCCTGCTTTTGTTAATCACACACTCGTGGGTGCCTTTTCTTTCGTCTCCAATGACTGGTGATAGAGTGATGATGTCATCTTTTAACTCATCGCAAGATCGCGAGCCCCTTGCCTTGATCGTCATTGCTCGGCGAGTGAGCGACGACTTGCTTTTTTGCTTGTCGCGTACTCACGAGCTCCCTTTCCTTTGTCCGAACTGCTCGGCGACTGCGTGATGGTGTCTTTCTTCTGCTTATCGCTGGCTCACGGATTTGAAAGCTGACCATGCAACATACATCGTGACTACGCGATTACCATTGAAACACGGAACCCGCTCAGTCGCAAACAGACCGCGGACAGACCAAAACTGATTGCGACTGTGCGATGAGCATTATTATAGCTCGTCACGCACTCGCGCAACTTAAAATATTTGATAGAAATAGATCATGAATGCACGATTAGGCAAAAGCACAATTTGAAAAGGGGTTAGACCTTTTATTGCGCGGAAAACACAGAATTTGAAATCAGAAACCCTGGGAAAGAGCAGAAAGAAAGAAAATTAGAGAATGAGGGTGAATGACAGGGAAAAACAGGCCAAATTGCATCAAAAGGAAAATTTGGGCAACATTTTGGCAACTTCTGCGGGATGTCAGCCTGCTAGACATGAAGACCAGTAGCCTATTGACATCTAACTATCCATTGGGCATGGAGTCATTTCAGAACACAAAAACTTGACAGGGCAAAACTGTGCACGTGCACTTCTTGAAAAGCAGGAAACCTAACCTAAAACTAGACTAACCAGTGCAGAAGCTGGTCAAACAAAACCATTCACTGGTTGTGAAAAATAGCTACCCTTCCTCATCAGGATATTTTGCATTGAGTGCACAAGGGTAACTATTTTAACTAGAGGCACATAAATATTTATCAAATAATTAAGACTTGCCTCTGTAAAAATGAGATCAAGTTTACCTTCCTCTGATTGATCATATGGAGGGACCTTGGTAAACTCCTTCTGGGCCAAGTACCTGATGGGGCAGCCTCTTGAAAGTCTAACAGTAGTACTTTCCTTGATGGTTTATTTTTTATCTTCATGGTTGTCTTCCATCCTGGATAGCCATGTTAAGTCATCATCCTTAGTCAGGGGGCTATTATCCTCTTCTTTCGAATAGGCCAAGGGCTCATCAAAGTTGCTAACATCTTGAGGATCTGAGACCATCTCCAACTCTTTCTCATGCAGCAGTCCTTCTGAAGGAGAGCAATCTAAGACTAGGCCTCTTTCCATAGGCACACAACTTTGAACCTCCATTCCAGGGAATAGGGGCTCATCATTCAATTTATCACAAAAGGCCTCCATGATACCGGAGAAATAAAGCTCCTCAGAGCCTTTGTCTATGTTCTTTTCTTGGAACAACTCCTCTATAACTTTATCATCCTGCTCAAAACTAGACAGCACAGCAAACAAAAGCACAACATCCTTTTGTGTATCAACCTCCTGTTGATTGTGAACCTCTTGTTCTGATTGATCCTCACCCATATGTGATGGTATGGTCTCTTCTTCATCATCAACAAAGAGGGGGAGCTCATCAAACAAATCAGCCAAGAGCACATGCTGGGCATCCATTTCTTCCTCCACAACTTGTTGTCCCTCCTCATCACAGTCATCACTCTGCACTGATACCTCAGATTCCTTCCCCTCATCACATGAAAGCCCATTTACCATAGGTCCCTACTCGGATACTAGAGTAGTATCCTTGAAAAGACTTGGCATCTGATAGCCAGGAGGCAGAGTCCATTGGGGTATCCTCCACATTTGATCATCTTGAGAGACCAGAGGGGCCTCCTAGGATAAAAAACCTTTTTGAATAGGTTGCTCTTGCGAAGTGGTAGGCTGAATCTCAAGCACAAGCTCTTGAAAGGAATTTTTTGCTTTTAAACTTGGGATATGAAATTGAGCGGGCTCAGGGGTGGACATAGAAGGTTTAGACAAATGGGCCCTCCAACCTGGGATCTTAGGCCTAAGAGCCTCATGTTTAGCAATTTGAGATTTCAGCCTTGCTGTCTCAATGCTAGCTCTATGATTGATCTCTTCTTGGAATTGTCTCATTTGTTTCTTATCAATCACTTGTTGCCCACCAATCAGAGCCTCTTCTACTTGATAAGGGATGAACCCTTGCTCATAAATTTTAGCCTCCATCTCTTGTTGCCCCCTGATTTTAGACACTTGCTTGACTAGGTCAAGCAATTGCTCCTTCAGCTCTTCTTGTGCTTTCATGAAATCTGATTTCAGGGTCTGTCGCCAATTGGGCTGAGAAGGGGAGGGTGAGTGGTTAATAGGACGAGGTAGCTGGCCTTGCATTTGCAGCTATGTCCTTTGTGCCCATAGGTGACCTTGTTTGAGGGCCCTTTCATAGTCTTTCACGAGGGCATATTCATTTGGGGCATGTTGGATGTAGTGACGGCCTTGTGCATTTGCATAAAAGCTTGGGATAAAAGAAGGCTGTGGATGGCTTTGATAAGGCTGAGGACCAGCCCATTGAGCATTGCTCTCATGATAGGATGATGAATAACCTGACTCTCCATAATAACTTGACATGTCTACTCATATAACTAACTAGAATTTTAAAATGGAAGATTTGAAACATACCAGCACTTGATCTTATGAAACCAGTAAAAATTGCTCCAAAGTCGCCAGGTGTGCTTAGAACTTTCCTCCAAAGGCAAAAAATACTACTATCCACACCAAACAGCAGTTCCAAAAATCTTGAAAAGAACTGAGAATCAGTTCTCTGTCCCACCGGGCGTGCCAGAAATGTTATACACTGAATTTGCGCCTCTGATCTCAAGCTCTCTTGGTCTTGATAATCCAGTATAACAAGGGACTCATCTCAAGGTTGTGGGACCTTATGCTAACCAAGATGACACCTCCAGATTCTAGGATGGTTCCTCTTGGATAATCACCTTAATTTGCTTCTTTTACAGGAAAGTAAAACTTTGGAGGGAAAGGGATAGAAGGAGTGCATGAAAGGGAAAATACATGAAAGAAGACTACCTACTAGGTGATGCACCAAAATTAGGATTTGGATCTCAGTATAGAGGAATGAAACCAATGAAGGAATCAGGTCTAATAAGTCACAACTCACTAGATAGGCTTGCATAAGTATTTCATAGGAGGGTCTGAACAAAAGACTCGACTTATGACTTGCAAACAAACATCCTTTTCTGCAACTAGGTGTAGGAATGAAACAAGACTGCTAGGGGTTGTAGTATACCCACAAAACATCTAAAATCAGATCAGACACAATAACACACAAAGCATAGAAAGTGAGAGGGAGTAGGAATCCCAATTTTCATTAACAACATTCATAAACTTCAATCCAATAAGAGATAATCAAGACAGTGAAGACAAGGATAGAAAAAATATCACAAGTACCTCAAGAATATCTTAATCATCAATGGGAATCACAAATGCGGGAAACCACAAGGGTAGAAAGATTGCCACAAATTGTTCTCTGAGAGAAAAGAAATCCCTCTACAATTGCCTATTTTGAGCAATAAGGCTCCCAAAAAAAACTTTAAATACAACACTCAATTGCACACAGGCAGGAGTCCCAAAACTTAACCAGGGTTACAGACTTTACAATAGAATAATCCCCCCTAGAACAAATCTAATCCGGTCATAAATGCTCTAAAGATGAATCCTGATCAGATCGGATTTTTCCTTTTGCGCCCATCCCTGTACTTGATTATGCCCGCAGACAAGCAACCCGGGTCCATCAATTCTACTCTGCAAATAGGCCTTGCCATGAATGTTCACCTACTGATCATAGCTTCCCAGGACAAGAAATGACCCCTGACGCCCGCCCAAACCTCTTCATCAATGAGTCCTCAACTCATAATTATGCCTTTTAGCCAACTGCATTTTGGAGGGCAATAACTTCCTGATCGGATCTTTTAGCTTGTTCAGCCACCGCTTAGCTCTGAAAGTCATCCCTTCAAATATCAACATAAATGCTCCTCTACAGAAGCGATCTTATCCTCTAGAAGAGTCACATAAGTCTTTAGAATGCAATAACTCTTCCGCAGACTTATCAACTGCATCTTCTGATCTTTTTAAAATCTGATCTTTTATCTGTAAACTATCTGATCCCTAGAGACTGAGAAAATATCTAATCTTTCCCTTTGAAAAGTATCTTTCTTTTACTCGGTTGCACCCTGAATCCTCTTTCCTTTTCTACTGATATTGAAACAAATCTAATCCTGGGATTGATAGGCAGTTCTGTGCACAATTTTCTGAAATTGAATATTCTGATTAAACTTGGAAACGCTACAAACTGTGCATATTATCTTTCTTCAGCAAATTGAACAACCTGGCCCCTGAGAACTGAACACATGGTGAACGCAGATGAATGCATCACCAATTCCTTTGACCAATTCTTCTCTAACAGTTCATGTGTTCTATCTGCATTGCTGCTACATTTTTTACCTTTTCAAAGATCCCTACGAGTGAGCGATGAGCCCCTAAAACTCCTCATCGCATACTCGCGGCACTTTTTTTCTCTGCTTCTGAACTTATGTGAGTGAGCGACATTGCATTCTTCTTCTATTTGGTCTCTGACTCACGAGCCTTAACTCTTATTTTATTATTGTCTGCGAGCGCGCGACGACACATCCTTTCCTTTCATTCGCTCACCCGCGAGTTGTCTTCTCCTTTTCTTTATTGCTTGGTGAGTGAGCGACGAGCCTTGCTTTTGTTAATCGCACACTTGCGGGTGCCTTTTCTTTCATCTGCAATGACTGGCGATAGAGAGATGATTTCATCTTTTAACTCATCACAAGATTGCGAGCCCCTTGCCTTGATCGTCATTGCTTGGCGAGTGAGTGACGACTTGCTTTTTTGCTTGTCACGTACTCGCGAGCTCCCTTTCCTTTATCCGAACTGCTCAGCGACTGCGCGACGGTGTCTTTCTTTTGCTCGTCGCCGGCTCGCAGATTTGAAAGCTGACCATGCAACATACATCACAACTATGCGATTACCATTGAAACACGGAACCCGCTCAGTCACGGACAGACCAAAACTGATTGCGACTGCGCGATGAGCATTATTATAGCTCGTCGCGCACTCGCGCAACTTAAAATCTTTGATATAAATAGATCACGAATGCGCAATTAGGAAAAATCATGATTTGAAAATGGGTTAGACCTTTTATTGTGCGGAAAACATAGAATTTGAAATCAGAAACCCCAGGAAAGAGCAGAAAGCAAGAAAATCAGAGAATGAGGGTGAATGACAGGGCAAAACAGGCCAAATTGCATAAAATGGAAAATTTGGGCAATAGGTGGTATAAGGGTAAGTTTACTATTAAATTATGTTTTTTAAGGCTTTCATGCACCTACAACTTAATTTACAGTCATTAGGGTCCATTATGTCCATGTTTCTCAAAAAGTGTAAAACTTGTCAAGCAACAATTAAAAGTTGCTCGAGAAGTTGCATTCTTGCAACCAACAGGCCCAACCTTTTGAAAATTAGTTGTATCCATGAGAGGAGGCATACTAATTTCCATTTCAATCATCCAAGATGGTTGGTTGTCATTGTATGAAGTTTGGTAGAAATTTTGAATAAAGGAACCCTGATTTTGCTTAAATTCTTTGATTTTTCATACTATACATCCTATTGGTGATTGAAATTGATGAAAATTTAAAGGATTAATGTAGTATTTTGTGTTATGGTATGAATTAATTTGATTATTCAATTTGGATTTTTTTGGTGACAGTTCTGATAAAGTTGGTGGAGATTGTCCAAGAAGCCATCGTTTATAGGGACCAGTGAAAGATGGAGCCCTAACTTGTCAAACCAAAGAGGAAAATCCATGAGTCCTAGTGGAATTCAAGTTAGGGGAATTTATTTTAATAATCCTGAAGAGAAGGATATTAGTGCACGGGTTGGTGATTTTCCCACCAAGCCCTAGGCTAAATAAGTCCATGTGTTTTGTCTAGACACAAGGAGAATTGATGAAACAGTCACTCCAATGAGTGGTTGGGATCAATTGAAGTGTGGATCTAGTACATTTAAAGGTATTATAACATGTCTAGGTGATTATATTATCTCTTTGAACCCATTTCATAAGACCCCCTTTGGAAACCAGTCCTAATTAGGCCTATTAGCCCCATGTCCTTTGGTGAGGGTTTGGAGGTGCAAGAGTAAAATAATGATCTGATCTCTTAAGGTTTTTCCAAGTTACATAAAGTGTATCTAAATCCCTAATTATAGTTTATTAAAACATAGAAAATACTAAAAAATTAGATTTCAATATTTTTGCAATTTCATCCTCGACTATGCTTTGATCAATTTGCTACACAAAGGATTCATAAGGAAAATTATAAGACCCTATGCAGTCCCTGCAGTTCTGGCTCTGAAAAATGAGGGAACATAGAGGTTGTGTACAAAATATATCACCATCAGATATATATTTTCCATGCCACAGATAGAGGACTTGTTAGACTGTCTAGGAGGAGCAAAGTACTAATTGAAGGTCAATTTGCAGGGTGCCTAGCACTAAATTAGAATAAGAGAGGGAGATGAGTACAAATATTCTTTCAAGGCCAATGAAGGCCTATATGAGTGGTTGGTTATGTCATTTGGCCTCTTTAATGCCTGAAGAACCTTCATGAGGAACATGAATGAAGTCCTCAAACCTTTTATTAATCGATTTGGTGTAGTATATTTAGATAACATATTAATTTTTAATAAGGATAAAGATGAACTAGGATTTGCTGTTGAAAAGGTTGAATGACCAAAATTTGAAGATAAAATTGGAGAAATATGTTTTCTTATAGGATGCGTTGATATCCCTTGGGTTTGTAATCTCCAAGTGAAGCCTTAATATGGATCCCTCCAAGGTGGAAGCAATACTCAATTGGATAACACCTAGAAATGTAAGTGAGGTAAAGAGCTTCCATGGTCTTGCAATTTTTTATAGGAAATTTATAAATAATTTTAGTGGTGTATGTGCACCTATGAATAAAACCATAAAGGGGGGTAGAAATTTTCAATTTTTTTGGACTCGTGATGTAGATAATTCCATTGAGTATTTGAAGAATAGGGTAGAAGATCAACCCATCCTAGTGTTACCAAATTTTTATAAAGTCTTGACAATTGAATGTGATGCATGAAACAGAGAAATAGGTAGAGTTTTGAGCCAAGAGGGCATGCTTATGGCCTCTTTTAGTGAGAATATGAATGATTAAAAACCAAAATACTCTACATATGATCTAGAAATATATTCCATGGTTCAGGGTATGTGCAGGATCATGGTATGCCAAAAAATGGCTATGTGAAAAATAAGTCCTGATTGGTAGACTGAATGAAAAATATCTATAAATTTCAAAGGGTATATCATTTTTTAAATATAAAACATGTGTCACATTTTATGCTTCACCTACTACAATAAAAACACAAAAAAAATCAATTTGATGAAGTTTAGACTAAGTTAAGGTGGTCAGACACGAGAGTTTTATATTCTGGAAAAGTTGTAGAAGAAAAATCATAATTAATTATTTACTTGGAAAAAAATTACAAAAATAATATGTTTCACATCCGTACATTAATATACTTCTTATATCTATAATCTTGCAAAAAAATATTATCATTTGATTATGTTTAAGGTGGTCAGACATAAACCTACTTCTTATCTTTTTAGTCTTCATTGATAAACTGATTGAAAAATAACTATAACTTTCAAACGATATAACATTTTTGAAATTCAAAATATGAGTCACATTCTATGATTTTCCTACTACAATGAAAAACTAAAAAAAAAATCAGTTTGATGAAGTTTAGACTAAGTTAAGGTGGTGAGACACGAGATTTTTTATATTCTGAAACAGTTGTAGTAGAAAAATCATAATTAATTATTTACATGGAAAAAAATTACCAAAAAATATGCGTCACATATGAATATGAGTCTACAAATTATATCTATAATCTTGTAAAAATATATTATCATTTGATTGTGTTTAAGGTGTTTAGACATACACCTAATTCTTATCTTTTTCCTAAAATCTTCATACTACTACATTGAAATTTGAAACTTCGCCATATAGAATAATTTGTTTTAAAGAAGGGATAGTAGCTTAGACACTAGATTCAATTTGATACAAATTCTCTTCTTACACATTTTTTTATATAAGATTGATAACTTGTCCAAATTTTTACGTCAACTTTCCTAACCCTAATTTTTTGAATTTTAATTGCCACTTAAGGCCTAGTTTGGCATACCATGATCCTGCACATACCCTTCAGCCTCTAAGAAAAGGTAGACATTACTTATTACCATAATAATTTGTGGTCTTTATTGATAATCATGCACTGAGTTTCTTTAATAGATAGGAGAAACTGTACCAAAGGCACATGAAGTAGATGGAATACCTTCATGAGCCTTCATTTTCAAAATCAAGCACAAGAAAGGGGTAGCCAATAACTTGGTTGACGCCATTTTCATGACAAATTTGATAGTAAGGGAGATCCAATTAGAAAGAATTGGAATAAATTCAATAAAGGAGATGTATAAGGAACATGAAGATTTCAAAGAAGCATATCAGGTATGCATGGATATGGGAGACAAGTATCACTTTGAGTTTTCTAATTTTATTTTTCAGGAAGGGTTACTTTTCAAAGGGAGTCATCTTTGCATTTGTAGATGCTCAATGATAGAAAATATTATTAGGGAAAAACATTTTGGAAGCCTATCAAGATTCTATGGGATCGATAAGACACTGGAACTTGTTAGGAGATTTAACTATTGGCCTAGGATGTAGATATATATCAGAAAGTTTTTTGAAGAATGCATGGTGTGTCAAAAGTAAAGGGGTTACTTCAAATGCAGGCTTGTACACTCCTTTACCAATTCTAATTAAGCCATGGGATTGAGTGAGCATGGAATTTTTGTTAGGACTTCCAAGGACTAAACAAGGTCATGAAAGTATATATGTGGTGGTGGACAGATTGTGAAAAATGGCTCACTTCCTACCTTGTAAAACTACACATGATGCATCCCACATTGTAGGAATTGTTTTTAAGGAGATAGTAAGACTTCATGGTTTTCCATTATCCATCATTTTAGAAATGGATTCTAAATTTATTGGGCACTTTTGGACGACCCTTTAGAAAATACTGGGTACTGGTATGTCCTTCTCCTTGGCCTACCATCCGATGTCTCATGGACAAATAGAGGTAGTTAATAGGTCTTTGGGTAAACTATTAAGGTGTTTAACAATGGAGCATGGAGAAACTTGGGATTCTATCCTTCCCCAATAAAAATCCTCTTACAATGACTCAGTGAATAGGGGCACTTGTCTAAGCTCTTTCTAGATTGTCTATGGGACACACCCATGAGGTGTTTTTGAGTTGAGAGATGTGAGAGACTTGGATAGGAGAAGTTCAAAAAAAGAATACTTTTTTGGAGTGATGAGAGACATTCATCATCAAGTGAGATATTACTTAAATGTACAAGAAAAAAATAGACAAGAAAAGGAGAGATGCACAATTTCAAATGGGTGATATAGTGATGATTCATCTTAAAAAAGAGAGGCTTCCCAAATAAAAGTTAACTAACCTGATGATGAAGAAGAGAGGTCCCTTAAAGATTCTTAATAAATGTGACACTGATTCCTAAAAAATTGAGTTGCCCCCTGATATAGGTATTTCCCCTATTTTTAATTTTTTTCATATTTATGCATATAAAGGTACTGGTAGTGATGTTTGTGATATAAGTCAAAGTGAGGAAAGCAATGAAGAATTAGTGCAAGATCTTTCTCAACCGTTCAAACCTGAGATTAAATATATTACTTACAAGAGTATTAGGAAGAAAAATAGGAGGCATACATACTATGAATACTTGATTAGATAGAAGCATCAAACCCTGGAAGATTCTACTTTGATCAATGCTGAAGCTACTGCACAAACAAGTGTGAGAGTCTCTACCTTGCAACCTCAAGAGACTTGAGTTTTTCTATCCCTTGAAGTATAGTGTAGAGAACCCTTATGTAAATAAGGAATTAGTAGATAGGAAATAAATGATTTTATCCAAGGAGATCATCCATAATTAAATCCATGATGTAATGTCCCATTTTGTAAGGCTAATAGGCAAGATAAAATGTTTTATAAACGTAGAGTCCTAATTAGACCAAAGGGCCTAATAAAGAGTTAGAAGTGAGTATTTAGGTAGTCTGAGGGTAGGTTTATGATTAAATTATTTTTTTAAAGGATTTCGTGCACCTAAAAATTTATTTATAGTAGGGTCCATTATGTCTAGTTTTCTCAAAAAGTGTAAAAGTTGTCAAGCAACATTTAAAAGTTGTTATGCAACTTCTAAAAACTTTCTTGAGAAGTTGAATTCTTGCAACCAACGGCCCCAAAAATTTGAACATCAGTTGTATCCATTGGAGGAGGCATATTAAGGTCCATTTCAAACGTCCAAGATGGATGGTTTTCATTGTATGAAGTTTGGTGGAGATTTTGAATAAAGGAACCATGATTTTGTTTAAATTTTTTCATCTTCTATACTATATGTCCTATTGGTGATTGAAATTGATGAAAATATGAAGGATTCATGTAGTTTTGTTTTCTATGGTCTTAATTCATTTGATTTGAGTCAAAATGGAGGATTTTGGTGAGGGTTCTGATCAAATTGGTGGATATTATCTAGGAAGCCTTTGTTTATAGGGACCAATCAAAGATGGAGCCCTAACTTGTCATCTCGCCATGGAAAATACATGAATCTTAGTGGAATGCAAGTTAGGCACATTTATTTTAGGAATATTGAAGGGAAGGATCATAGTGCACGAGTTGTTTTTTTCCCACCAAGCCCTTCCCTAAACAAGTCAACATGTTTAGTCTAGATACAAGGAACATTGTTGAAACAGTTAGACCAGTGTCTGGTTGAGATCAGTTGAAGTTTGTATGAAATACATTTAAGTGCATTAGAACATGTCTAGGTGATTTTATTTGTTCCTTGAACACATTTCTTAATACCCCTTTGGAAACCAATCCTAATTAGACATATTAGGCATGTGTCCTTTTGTGAGGGTTTGAAGGTGTAGGTGTAGAATCAAGATCTTGTCTCTTAACGTTTCTCCAATTTCCATAAATGGTAAAAAAAACCCCTATCATGGTTTACTGAAACATGGAAAATATAGAAAAATTTTGATTTCAGTCTTGCAAGTTTTTATAGGAAATTTATAAAGAAATTCAGTGGTATATGTGCACCTATGATTGACACCATAAAGGGGGGTAGAAAGTGTCAATTTTTCTAGACTATTGATGCAGATAAGTCCTTTGAGTATTTGAATAAGAGGGTAGTAGATCAACCCATCCTAGTGTTACCATATTTCTATAAAGTATTTACAATTGAATGTGATGCAAGCAATAGGGAAATAGGTGGAGTTTTGATCCAAGAGGTAAGTTCTATGGCCTTTTTCATTGAGAAGTTGAATGAAGAAAAATAAAAATAATCTACATATGATCTAGAAATGTATGAGATAGTTTAGCCTCTCATAAACTAGAGACATTACTTATTACCAAAAAAATTTGTGGTCTTTACTGACAATCATGCATTGAGTTTCTTGAAGAGACAAGAGAAATTGAACCATAGGAACATGAAGTTGATGGAATACCCTGAAGCCTTCACTTTAAAAATCAAGCACAAGAAAGGGGTAGCTAATAAGGTGCATGATGACATTAGCAGGAGACATTTTATAGTAAGGAAAATTGAATTCAAAATCATTGGAATAAATTCAATGAAGGACATGTATTAAGAAGATGAAGCTTTCAAAGAAGCATATCAAGTATGCATGGAAAAGGGAGACAAGTATCACTTGGATTTTTCTGATATTATTTTGTAGGAAGGGTTACTATTCAAAAGGAGTCATAATTTCATCCCTAGATGCTCATTGAGAGAAAATATTGTAAGGGAAAAATATTATGGAAGCCTATCAGGACACTATTAGATTGATAAACACAACAAATTGTTAGGAGATTTTACTTTTGGCCTAAGAAGCAGACATATATCAAAATGTTTGTTGAAGGATGCATGGCATTTAAAAAGGAAAAGGGGTTACTTCAAATGGAGGGTTGTACACTCCCTTACTGATTCCAAGTAAGCCATGGGATTCAGTAAGCATGGACTTTATGTTAGAACTCCCAAGGACTAAACATGGTCATGATAGTATAGATGTGGTGGTGGAGATATTATCAAAAATGGCTCACTTCCTACCATGTAAAACTACACATGATTCATCCCACATTGCACAAATTTTCTTCAAGGAGGTATTAAGACTTCATAATTTTCCATTATCTAGCATTTCAGATAGGGATTCTAAATTTATTGGGCACTTTTGGAGGACCCTTTGGAAAAGAATGGGTTCTAGTCTATCATTCTCCTCAGCCTACCATCTTCAGTCTTATGGACAAACATAGTTAGTTAATAGGTATTTGGGGAACCTATTAAGGTGTTTAACAAAGGAGCATGGAGAAACATGGGATTATATCCTTCCCCAAGTAGAATTCTCTTACAATGACTTAGTGAATAGGAGAACTGGTCCGAGTCCTTTCCAGATTGTCTGTGGGACACACCCAAGAGGTTTTTTTTAGCTGAGAGATGTGAGAGACTTGAATAGGAGAAGTGCACAAGCATAAGAGTTTTCTGAAGTGATGAGAGACATCCATCAACAAGTGAGGGATAAGTTAATACATACTATTAAAAAGTACAAGAAAACAATACACAAGAAAAAGAGAGATGTGTTGTTTGAAGCATGCACGATATGGTGATGATTCATCTTAAAAAGGAGAGGCTTCCCAAAGAAATATTCACTAAGATAATGAGGAAGAAGATAGGCCCTTCAAGATTCTTAAAAAATGTGGCACCAATGCCTAAAAATTTGATTTGCACCCTAATATAGGTATTTCTCCTATTTTAAATGTTTCTGATATTTATGCATATAAAGGTCCTATTAGTAATGTTTGTGATATGGGCCAAAGTGAGGAAAGAAAGGAATAATTGGTGGAAGATCTTCCTAAATAGTTCAAACCTGAGATTAAATATAATCTTGACAAGAGAGTTAGAAAGAAAAATAGGAGGAACACATACTATGAATACTTGGTCAAATGGAAGGAGAAACCCCTGGAAGATGCTACTTGGAGAATTTTTGAAGCTATTACACAAATAGGTGTCAAATTATTTTCCTTGCAACCTAAAGGGGCTTGATTTTTTCTGGCCCTTGGAGTATGGTGTAGAATACCATCATATAAACAAGGGATTGGTATATAGGGAATAAAGGATTGGATATAAGGAGACCATCCATAATGAATCCATGATGTAATGACCCATTTTTTAAGGCTAATAGGCTCTAAGCTATTTTCTAAACCTAGAGTCCTAATTAGACTAAAGGGCCTAATAAAGAGTTAGAAGTGGGTCTTTAGGTGGTATAAGGGTAGGTTTAGGCTTAAATTTTTTTTTGTAAGCCTTCCATGTAACTAAAACTTAATTTTCAGTCATTAGGATCCATTATGTCTAATTTTCTCAAAAGGTGTAAAAGTTGTCAAGCAACATTTAAAATTTTCTATGCAACATTTCAAAATTTGTTATGCAACATTTCAAAAGTTGTAATGAAACTTTTCAAAATTTGTTCTAGAAGTTGCATTCTTGCAACCAAAGGCCTGAAACTTTTCAAAAATATTTTTATCCATTGGAGGAGGCCTATTAAGGTCCATTTTGAACATCCAAGATGCTTGGTTGTCATTGTATGAAGTTTAGTGGAGATTTTGAGTAAAGGAACCCTGATTTTGCTTAAATTCTCTAATCTTCTATACTATACATCCTGTTGGTGATTGAAATTGATGAAAATATGAAGGATTCATGTACTATTGTGTGGTTTGGTCTTAATTTATTTTATTTGGGTCAAATTGGAGGATTTTGGTGAGAGTTATGATCAAAGTGGTGGAGACTATCCAGGAAGCCTTTGTTTATAGGGACAACTCAAAGATGGAGCCCTAACTTGTCATCCCACTATGGAAAATCCATGAATCCTAGTGGAAAGAAAGCTATGGGTGTATATTTTTAGTAATCTTGAAGGATGGGATCAGAGTGCATGGGTTGGTTATTTTCCCACCAACTCCGAGGATAAACAAGTCTATAGTTTTAGTTGAGACACTAGGAGAATTGATGAAACAGTCACAACAGTGAGTGGTTGAGATCAATTGAAGTATGGATCCAATACATTTAAGGGTAGAAGAACATTACCAAGTGATTAGATTGGTTCTGTGAACCCATTTCTTAAGACCCCCTTGGGAAACTAGCCCTAATTAGGCATGTGTCCTTTTGTGAGGTTTTGCAGTGGAAAGAGTAGAATCAAGATCTGATCTCATGAGGTTTGTGCATATTACATAAAGGGTATCTAAATCCCTAATTGCAGTTTATTGAAACATATAAAATAAAGAAAAAAATTATATTTTGGTATTTTCCCAATTCCATCCTAGACTATGCTCTAATCAATTTTCTAGACAAAGGATTCATACAAAAAATTATAAGTCCCTATGCATTCCATGCATTTTTGGCTCCAAAGAAGGAAGGAACATGGAGGTTGTGTACACACACCAGAGCCATAAACAAGATCACCATCAAATAAAAATTTCCCATGCCACAGAGAGAGGACTTGATGGACGTTCCAAGAGGAGAAAAGTACTACTCTAAGGTGGATTTGAAGAGTGGCTACCACCAAATTAGGATAAGAGAGGGAGATGAGTGGAAACATGCTTTCAATAACAATGAAGGCCTTTATCAATGGTTGGTTATGCCATTTGGCCTCACTAATTACCAAATCACCTTCATGAGGCACATGAATGAAGTCCTCAAACATTTCATTGATCACTTTGTTGTAGTATATTTGGATGACATATTGTTTTTTAGTAAGGATAAAGATGAACATCTAATGCACTTGGATTTGGTGTTGAGATGGTTGGATGGGGAGCAATTGAAAATAAAATTGGAGGAATGTGTTTTTTTTGTACGAGGAGTTGATATTCCTTTGTTTTGTAATCTCTAAGAATAGCCTCAAGATGGATCCCTCCAAGGTGGAATAAATACTCGATTGGCCAGCACCTAGAAATGCAATTGAGGTACAAAGCTTCCATGGTTTTTTAAGTTTTTATAGGAAATTTATAAATAAATTTAGTGGTGTATGTGCGCCTATGATTGACACCATAAAGGGGGTAAAATGTGTCAATTTGTTTCAGAAATAGTGGTATAGATAAGTCCTTTGAGTGTTTGAAGAAGACAGTAGCAGAAAAACCCATCCTAGTGTTATTATATTTCTATAAAGTCTTCACAATTGAATGTGATGCAAGAAATAGGGGAATAGATGGAATTTGAGCCAAGAGGGAAGGAATGTGGCCTTTTTAGTGAGAAGTTTAATGAAGAAAAATGAAAATACTGAGCATATGATCTAGAAATGTATGCCATGGTTTAGTCTCTAAGAAAATGGTGACATTACTTATTACTAAAATAATTTGTGGTTTGTACTGACAGTCATGCCCTGAGTTTCTTGAACAAACATAATTAATTGAACCATAGGAACATGAAGTAGATGGAATAATTTTAATCCTTCAATTTCACAATCAAGAACAAAAAATGGGTAGCCAATAAGGTGGTTGATGCCCTTAGCAGGATAAATTTGATAGTAAGGGAGATCCAATTGGAAAGCATTGGAATCAATTCAATGAAGGACATGTATCAAGAAGATGAATATTTTAAAGAAGCGTATCACGTATGCATGGAAATGGGAGACAAGTATCACTTGGATTTTTCTGAATTTATTTTGCTGGAAGGGTCACTATTCAAAGGGATTCAGTGTTGCATCCCTATATTCTCAATGATAGAAAATATTGTAAGGGAAATACATTGTGGAAGCCTATAAGGACACTATGGGATTTATAAGACACTGGAACTTGTTAGGAGATTTTACTTTTATCCTATGATGCAAAAAATATCAGAAAGTTTGTTGAAGAATGCATGGTTTGTCAAAAGGCTAAAGGGGTTAATTCAAATAGAGGGTGGTACACTCCTTTACCAATTCCAAGTAATCCATGGGATTTAGTGAGCATGGACTTTTTGTTAGGAATCCCAAGGACTAAACAAGGTCATGACAGTATATATATGTGGTGGTGAATAGAGTCTCAAAAATGGCTCACTTCCTACATTGTAAAACTACACATGATGCATCCCACATTGTATGAATTTTCTTCAAGCAGGTAGTAAGACTTCGTACTTTTCCATTATCCATCATTTTAGACAAGGATTCTAAAGTTATTGGGAACTTTTGGAGGACCCTTTAGAAAAGACTAGGTAGTGGTTTATTCTTCTCCTCAGCCTACCATCCTTAGTATGATGGAAAAACATAGGTAGTTAATATAGGTCTTTGGTGAACCTATTACGATGTTTAACAAAAAAGTATGGAGCAACTTGGGATTCTCTCCTTCCCCAACCAAAATTATCTTACAAAAACTCAGTGAATAGGATCACTGGTCTGAGCCCTTTCTAGATTGTTTATGGGGCACAACCAAGAGGTGTTTTTGAGTTGAGAGATGTGAGAAACCTTGGTAGGAGAAGTGCACAAGCAGAAGACTTTGCTGAAGTGATGAGAGACATCCATCAACAATTGAGGGATAATTTAACAAAGTGAAGCAGCCTATCCATTTGAAATTTATGATCAAAATAGGTTTTAGTCTAAGATTTATTGTTTTCTTTTGCATCAAGCATGGAAACTAAGACCTAAATTAATAGTATTGGTAATAAACACCATAAAAAAATAACATGGAATCTTGATAAGGAGGGGGATTGTTATTTTTTTAATCCTTAAATATAGTTTAATTTTACATAATCTAACTATTGGAAATCTTTGGTTTTTTTCCACTTTATTTTTTGTTATAGATCATTCCAAAATCTCTATATTAATGTTATAATTACTAATTTGATTCTTCTTGACTTTTTGGTCCTTGTTTACTTTTTTCATCCTAAACTCCCTCAATTTTTTTGATTCATTCCACTCTTCTTTAGACACGGCCTATTTTTTAAAAATATATTTTTTAACTTCAATTTCTAAGAAATTATTTTATTTAAATTAAAATCTATATAATTTATATTTAACCTTTCCCACTTGACTACCATATACAATCTTTCATATATACAGAATTCATGAAATTTGGATGAAAATGAGCATCCAATATGGACTTCCACTAATCTTTTTATACACATACCTCTACACATTTCATAAACATGATGATTAATTTAAAAATTATTTTTAAAATTCCTAACAATTTTTAATATTTAAGATTAGTCTATTAATAGAAAAATTGATGTCCTACACACAACTCTTTATTGTCTAAAGTTAAATGTATTTTTCTTTATTAAATGATTGCAAGAATGTAACATTAGACATATTTCCCTTTTATAAAATGCCTTAATCAATTGCAATTAATTGTATCTTATTAGTCTTTTCCCTAGGGCGGGGACTCATGTTTTCAACTAATCTACTTGCAATTAATCCCTTCTTTGTAAAGTGTGCGATAAATTTTAACCTGTGCTCTGTGGTGATTTTTTCATTAAACTAAATTTTCTACTATTTTTTATTAAGTGAAAAAAAGTTCTAAAGGGGACCTAAAAGAACTTAAAACATTAGGGTAAAGATATATCACTAAAGCATAATGAAGAAGGACCAAACAGAAAGGATAAAATAGCTAGAAACCATGAACAAAAATCAGCAAAAGGACAATAATCATAATAGGGCCAGAAGACAAAAACTGAAAAGGATGACACAACCTCCAGGCAAAGACAAACTGAAGTGAAATTATTTAGAATCTTTGTCCCTTCCATCTCAAGATGACTCGTGATGATCATATTTTGTCATTAGTATACAAATGAAATAGTTTTTGAACCATCAATAACATGATCACCGAAAGACAGGTTTATAGTGTAACACAACACAACAGTTCATAGAGGTTACCAAAAATGTTAAGTGCAAGAGAACACTGAAACCAGTTCTCACCGACAGACAAGTTCACAAAGGAATTTGATATACAAGTTCATAATGAACACCGACAGTTATTCTACAGAGAAAACCAAGAAGGAGAATGTCTATAAAGACATTACCAAGGAAAGACTACAAAGCAACCCGACCACCAGTCTACCAAGAGACAAAATTAATTCTGAGAAATGTGGATCTGAGTTACACGTCAGATAAAACACTAAAGTTTTATATTTATCTTTAATTCTTCTCTTTAAAACTATTTATTGAGGGACAAGTAAAGAAAATGTAATTTTTTTAATCAGTCTAACTAATTAAAAAAATGCAAACTAGGAGATCAAGGTTAAGTTGTATATCTTTGATCATAGAGTTATTATTGTAAAGTGTGAAAATTATTTAGGTCAATTCATTGTATAAATAGATGTGTAATCAATCAGGACAAATTAGTATGATGATTATTATAGACGAAGAGCACATCTAAGGATCAGACACAAAGTTTTATGCAGAAGGACAATAAAATATGAAATTAGCTCTAAAAAACAAGATTCAAGGCTAACGAGCAGAACAGAGGTATTAATCCATCACTATAGGTGATACATCATATTGTAAACTTTAAAGGATCTATAATCAGCAATTTAGGATTGCATTTTATCAGGTCAACAAGTATTTTTGACTTCATTCTAACAAGTGTAGCAAATATAAGAAACCCTTTAAGAAGGTGGATTTAACAATTCTTATGTAAATCTCTTAACCAAGTCTACACTAAATAGTGTTACAAAATCTCTTAATAGAGTAGACCTTAACCAGTATAAACATGTTACTCCTAATAGTTTAATATCATTAGAAGTGATCAAATTTGTAGCCTTAACCACAACTTCCATTCTGCAGATAGTCAAGCTTTGTGGGTTTCATCCCCACCACAGTTTTTATCTTCTAACATGGGTTTTCTATGTTACCAATTCTTGTGTCATGTGTCATTACATTTCATGAATGTTTCTATGAATATTTACATGCAAATTAAGTTTACGATTTGATATTACATGCACAAAGATAGAATAGCATCTATGGTTGGTAATACAAGGAATTGATTACTAAAGGACTAAAGGTTAATTGATAAAAATTTTAGGGGTTCTTATTCACCCCTTCCCTCTCAGTGCACATCATTCCATTATTCCAACAATTGGTATCAGAGCTAGATCTCTTATTTGGAAATTTTTAAATTAGTTGAGAGAAAAAATCATACAATGGAAAGGTATAAGCTAGATAAGAATATTAAGAATCAAAAGTTGCAAATACAGATCTTCTATGAGAAATACAAAGAAGCTAGAATCAAGATGAGAGAGTTGTTGGATGAAATAAAAGTTATGGCATCTCGCTATAATGAAACAAACTATCATGAAGAAGAGATACCTAATCTATTTGAGTCATCAGGATCTACATCTAGCAATACATTAGACACATCATAAAGAAGTACTACAATTCTAAATGAAATCAATCAACATCTTGTTGGACAAGTGAAATCACTGCAAATTGGTCAAGAGACATAGATGGTAAGGATGATTGAGGTTATGAATAATGCTAGACAAGCTAAACAAGAAAGAACACTAGATATTGATGACAGGAGGAAGATCACTAAAAATATACAAGAGAGAGGATGAAAAATAAAAAGAATTACTGAACATCATCATTAGATCACCAATCAAATAGTTCTTATGAGTCAGGAGGAAAACCAAGTGAACATAGAACTCAATGGAAAATTGGAAGCTATTGGTGTGCTAAGAGAAGAAAATGAAAAACTAAAGCATGAAGTAAGGATTCAGCAATAACATAATGATATGATCGAGAAAGATAAAGAAAGCACAAAAAGAATGGATGATTTTCTAAATGGTCAAACAAGACTCAACAACAATATCAGTCTAGGGTATACCGAGCATGGAGAATCATCATACCAAGATGATCCAAACAATGTCTACACAAATCCAAGACCAAGGAACTAGTCATGCAGTCACTGTGGAAAACCAGGCCGTACATCAAATGTTTGCAAAAGCAAAATTAAAGGTATTACTAAATCCACTTCTACATTCATTGGTAAATGTTATAGTTGTAACAAGAAAGGACACAAAGCACATGAATGTAGATCTAAGGTGAAACAACCAAATAGGAAACCTATATGGAAAAATACTATCCTACTTGAAAAATGCATGAGCACACATCTCTTGAATGAAGGAAGAAGAAAAAGAAAGCATGGAAGCCTAAAGAACAAGAAACTACTTATCAACCAAAAAGAGTCAGTAACTCATATGTTTGGGATTACAGCACATGGAAAAATTGCACAACATGTGGTAGATATGGACACATAGTTGCAAACTACATGAGAGATTGGATGAGAAGGTCTAGAAGCTGGACTAACCCCAGAATGGCATGCTTACACTTTCATAGGGTCAGTCATCTAAGCAAGGACTACAGAGACCCATTGATAGAGACAAGCACTTTTGCAAATGGAAATACCATTGAAGACATCAGGAAGATGAGAAACAAAATGTGGTAGAAAGCTACAAATACTAATGATGTTGGACCAAGCAATACAATTGGTGACATCTTATCTAATGGATCTGGTGATATCAACACCCCCACCTAAGAAAAACAAGTAAGTATGGAACTGCACTATACCAAGTTATATTTTACATCAGTTACAATATGCATTGATAATATGGAAAATTAGCATAAATAAAGATGCACTATGGTATTACTTGTTATGAATTTGTGAATTCAATCTCATCGGTCAATACATACTGAGAATCATTGATACACATACATAAGCTAAGTTGTTAATGTAAACCGAGAATCATTGGTAATCATGTAAAAAGATAATGAAGTCTTCACTACATACCAAGCACTGTCAGTGAGAATGTGAAAAGTCAATTGATTTGACACTTACCCTAATAATCAAACTCTCACTAAGAATGAATTTATTATGTTCCCCAAGAAAATACGTCTTCAAACATCGATTCACAAGCATATTCATGGTATTTAGATAGATTCACAATAACTAAAATAGATCAAGTGAGTATCTAAGAGTCACAGAGCTCATAGTTTGTTTATGAGAATATCCCTAATTTCTAGAAACAATGGCAACCACATCTTGCATCTCCAAGATCAAGAATGCAAAGGATAAAAAGGTTAATCTGATCAAGAACTCTACATGTGAAGAGCCTAAATACAAATTATGTCCCAAGTTTTCTTCACAACCAGACAACCCTGGAGCATTCTCAAGCATACCACCTAGGGTTTTGCTAATTGAGGATATTTGAGCCTATATCCACTGCAAAGTTGTAGAAATCAGAGATCTAGAAGTTCAGGAAGCTTACAAGAAGCTTTGCACAGAAAAAAACATAAAAGATAAATATAAACATGTTGAGGTGAAAGGGATGACAAATTCCCTAATGTTCCCAAAGGAATTCAAAACTGAGTGGATCCAAATAGTTATTAGTCAGGTACATGACCGAAAGATGTGACTGGAAGAGCCAAAGTAGATCACTAAGGATGTAATACACATAGTGACTAGTTATCTAGTAACTGACAAGGAAAAAGCACTCAAAAATTCTCCTTGCCCCAACATAGAAAATATGGCAGGTGTAGTATGGATGACAGAGGTTTAAAGGTAAACTCCATCATTGATATAGAACTAAATTTCAGTGCATGTGTATTGGGATAGAAGGTATTCCAAGCCATCCGGTTAAACAGGATTTCATGTGGAGCAGTTGACACTACACACAATATTGTGAAGAAGGGTCTAAAATTGGACATATTCGAGCTTCTACTAAAGCAACTAGAGGATAAAATGAGGACCATTAGATCAGAAAAGTCCAATTCATGTAGATTTAGATCACTCCTCATCTATACATTTTTCTATTTCCAGAACTTCTTCCCATCTGTCGGTAATGTCAATCGGGACACTACCCGACCAGTGACAATTCAAATTAGTGAATACAGTAAGTCACCAGGGGAAATTTTACATCATTCATGGATGAATATTTCACTAGATTTAAGGATAGAATTAAGAAAAGGATGAGGATACCAGAACAATTGGTGGATCAATATAAAGATGATATTTGTTTCATGGTTGACACCGATACAACTTTGATCAAAATAGTTGTACCGAGGACAAAATGGATAGCACCACTGGAGTGTGAGATAAACATAGATCAAGCCACAAGTTCTATTGAATCATTATTGAATGAACCATTGGAAAAATCATTACCAATATTTGGTACCTATGAAGAAGCTAAGGCTAGAATAAAAATAGGCTTATTTGTTAAAAAAATAGATAGAAAGAAGTCGAAAATGGTAAATACACTTTTAAAGAAGTTGTCGGTTAATGAAGAAGAAACATAACAAAAAGATGACACCGAGGGACAGTCACCCATCAGTGAAGGTGAACAAGTGAGTGACTCAGAATCAACTAAGTCTGATGCATCACCTACAAAGAAACCAAGAACTACTACTGCATCAAGGACTAGGAGTCAAACTACAAATGCAGACTCACCACCGATTAAGAAAGGACAAGTGAGGAATTATTAAAGAAAGCCTCAAACTGGGAAAACATCAGAACCAAAGAGGAGAAGGAGATTAACCTAAAGCAAGGAAGATAAGAAAGACACTAAACAAGATGACCAACCTTAAAATATTCAATTTCCTACCACAATTGATGAGATTGCTGCATCAATCATCAAGTCAAGTAGAATACCAGATCCTAATATTAGACAATGGCTAACTCTAAAACCCAAGGATTAGAATAAGATAGAAGAAGCCACCATCAAGACAATGTGTATATTCAAGTACATACCTATACATTTTGATAATATGATGCCAAAATAACTTCAAGACAGGTTATCACAAAGGTGGACATATGAACTTAAAAATGAAAAAGAAATAAGGGAAAGATCCCTAGTTTGAGTTATGCCATCTGAGTCAAAGATGGAAGAAATTGATGAAATGATGAAGAAGCATTAAAAGAAGTTCTCAAAAAAATTCAGAGCCTACAAAGTACTACATGAAATCTTAATAGAGATTGAAAAAGAAAGTGATAAAGCTTGGAGAGAAATAACCAAACTACCTAAGGAGGATACAATCTCTAAGGAAGTATTAGTTATTACAAAAACCCCTCACAATGAGGAGAAAGAGGCTAAACCAAGCCCTGAACACATCTTAATAAATGAATCCGAGGATGTCAATCCAGTTGAATTAACAACATAGTTAAGCAAGGCCATGGATGATGTACCTCACATTTTGCAGTCATTAGGGGACACAATAGATGTCACAATTTAAGATGTGACAATAATAGATATCACTAGAAGTGATCCTTCCGATGAGGTAAAGGCAGATGAAGATGTCACTGGTGCCACCAAGAAAATCAAGGAACAAGACACTACAATGGATATTGTACAAAAAATATACAAGGTGACATACCATTATTGATACAAGCTATCAATATCATCTCAGAAAAGGAGAAGTCACCCAACCAAGATGCAAGCATACCTGAGGATAAAGGTGAAGAGAAGAAGAAAAGAACAAATGATGACCAGAAAGAAAGAGATGGAGAGTAGAAAGATGCAAGTGAAGAAAAAGGTGATGTCACTCCAAAGGATACTGAAGGAGAAGCTACAGATAAAGATAAGGTTGATGTGGATACGTCTAGAACCAACCGATAGGTGAATATCGAGCAGCAATTAAAAGGCACAACACCCCCAAAGCCTTCACCGAGTACATCAGACCAAGAAAAGGATCTTGTTATGGTACTATATACAACTTCCTCCACCAAAATTTCAAAGAATAATAAGAAGAAGAATAAAAATCCACTTACATTGGATGAAATCATTGAAATACCAGACTGTGATCCTAGGACATTAGATATAGAGTCACTTACAAAGCATGAAGAACTTTTTAAAAGGAAAGCTATACAAGATAAGCTCAAAAAGAAGATAAAGGAAACACAGGTACTAGAAAATACAAAGGATATACTATTGAATATTGTACTTGATATCGACATTGATCAAAATGCACCTATTCTTGATCAATTAGCAGTTCTTACTAAAGATATCACATCACAGAATGTAGATGCAGAGAAGGCAATAGAAGAATATGCATAACAGAAGTACCAATACAAGCTAATAGAGAAAATCTACCAAGAAGTGGTAGGAAACAAGGTAAAGCTATTTGAACTAGTTAATACACTGCAACCAATTATTTCAGAAGTTATAACCTTAGTTCAAAAGTTATGCACCATAGATAAATTCACTAAGGATAGTAGTGAAAAGATTGCAAAGATAGATGCAGATCTTAATGCTAGTGCAAAAGGTCTTACAACCAATGGCAATGCATTCAGGTTGCATTATGAAAAGATTATGGTGGAAAAAAGGTTGAGAATTGAGAATCAAGAGGCAGAATTGAAATTCAAAGATGAGGTAATCGATCTCTAGGCTCTACTACTACCAAATCTCACATTACTGCAACAACATATGACTTCGGAAAGATCATTGATTTCCACCCCGGAAATTTCTGTAATAGAAAGAATATATGATATGCATGCAAGAATCACCTTGAAAATCATGACCCTTGAGCACCTAAAAGATCAATGGGAAAAAAAAATAGAGGACATTCAAAAATCCCATTCCCACATGTTTGACAAATTCTAAGTATTACACCTTTGTCATTATTATGAAAAAGGGGGAATTTATATGATAAAATGGGAAATGATTTGGTGTGATATGGTGAAAGGGGGAAATATATGTATAAAGACAAGTGTATATACATGTACATATACTATACCGATGCATGCACATAGGGGGAGTCATATTGACAAGGTAAACACACGGTGTATATACTAAACATTTTAGTTTTTCAGATATCAGTTTTTGATACTAATGCCAAAGGGGAAGATTGATGATCATATTTTTTCATTAGTATATAAAGGAAATAGTCTTTGAACTGCCCGTAACATGATCACCGAAAGACAAGTTTATAGTGTAACCTGACACAGCAGTTCACAGAGGTCACCGAAAATGTTAAGTGCAAGAGAACACTAAAACCAATTCTCACCAATAAATAATTTAACAAAGGAATCTGATAGACAAGTTCACAGTGAACACTAACAGCCAGTCTATAGAGAAAACTGAGAAGCAGAATGTCTACAAAGACATTATCGAGGAAAGAGTATCGAGAAATGTGAGCACTAGTCTACCGAGAGACAACTTTAATTCTAAGAAATGTGGATCTGAGTTACACATCAAATAAAACACTTAAGTTTTATATTTACCTTTAATTATTATCTTTAAAACCATTTCTTGAGGGACAAGTAAAGAAAATGTAATTGTTTTAATCAGTCTAACTGATTGAAAACATGCAAACTAGGAGATAAAGGTCAATTTCTAAACCTTTGATCATAGAGTTATCATTGTAAATTGTGAAACTTATTTAGGTCAATTCATTGTATAAATATATGTGTAATCAATCATAAAAAAGTAATGTGATGATGATTTTAGCTGAAGAGAACATCTAAGGATCAGACACAAATTTTTATGTAGAAGGACAACAAAAGATGAAATCAGTTATAAAGAACAAGATTCAAGGCTACCGAGAAGAATAGAGGTATTAATCCATCACTATAGGTGATACATAATATTGTAAACTTTAAAGGATTTATACTCAACAATTCAGGTTGCATTTTATCAGGTCAACAAGTATTTTTTATTGCATTCTAACAAGTGTATAAAATAGAAGAAATCCTTTAAGAAGGTGGATTTAAAAATCTTTATGTAAATCTCTTAACCGAGTGCACACTAAACAGTGTTGCAAAATATATTAACAGAGTAGACCTTAACCAATCTAAACATGTTACTCCTAATAGGGTAAGATCATTAGAAGTGATCAAATTTGTAGCCTTAACTGACACCTTCCATTCTTATGATAGTGAAGCTTTGTGGGTTTCATTTGTTGATGAAAAATGTTCAATTGTGTATTATCATTGATGTTTACACAAATATAGTGATGTTACACTAATGTCTATACCTAAACTGAGCATAGTCAGTGTATGCCGAGTTCTCTCAGGCATTGAAGATGGCCAAAGTGATTTTAATTTCTAACCGAGTTCACTCAAGAAATACAATAATAGTCGGGCATTGAAGGATTCCATTGTTAACCTAGTTACGCATTTACTGTCAGCCGACTAACAGAAGTTTACATTTTGTGTTTAATTGGTTATATGCAACCAGAAGAATTAAGTTTTATTATTTATTTGGAAGGTTATTCAAGCTGACTTGACAAGGCCTATCATATATATACAAGGTCAAGTTTGGATTGAAGGTGTGAGAGTTAGTAATATATGACAAAGATTTGAAATGAAGAGTGAAGGCAAAATCAGATGGGATTCTGATTAACGACAAAACATCCAAACAGAGATGCAATAGAATATTTGAACAATGATGATCTAGTTTATAACTAGAGAAGAGATTTGAATCAGCAAAGACAATTGTTTTGTAATATAGGTCAATCCATTGTTACTCTCTAACAATTGTAGCAGTGATCCAAATCTCTTTACAAAGTAGTCTTAACAGTCTTTCATAAATCGTCACACAAGGTGAATTTTCTACATTCAATTTTTTTAAGACCTCTCATAAGGCCACTCCTTACAGGGTGATTAAATCCTCTAACAGGGTCACACCTAATAATGTTTTTTGTAACCTTTAATAGGGTTGGCTCCTAACATGGCTCACTTTAGAAGAGTGAAAAATAGTAACTAGTTGTAATCGGTGGTTTTCCCAAATTGGGTTTCCACGTTAAATCTTTGTGTCATCTATGTACATGTTATTTTATTTATGCTTTATGTTTCTACACTTAATCACTAAAGGATAAATGATAGTTAATATCTTTATAATTCCTTGTTAAACGAGTAACAAAAGAATATCTTTATTAACCGAGTAACAGTGATAAGTTTGATTAAGACATCTAAGGGACTTGGAATTTTTTTGTGGTAATTGATTGACCCCTCCCCTTTTAGTTACTCAACTCATTTCCAACATCATCCCCACCACATTTTTTACCTTCTAATAGGGGTTTTATGTGTTACCAATTCTTATGTCATGTGTCATTACATTTCATGAATGTTTCTATGAATGTTTACATGCAAATTAAGTTTATGATTTGATATTACATGCACAAAGATAGAATAGCATCTATGGTTAGCAATACAAGGAATTGATTACTAAAGGACTAAAGGTTAATTGATAAAAAATTTAAGCGTACTGATTCACCCCTCCCCTCTCATTACACACCATTCCATTATTCCAACAGTATCAACAAGTTTCTTAAAGTCCTCTATATCCTTATTATCATTCTTTACCATCTTCTTCATGTTTGCATGGGTTCTCTTACCAGGCCCATTAGGAACATCAGTAGAAATGGTCTCCTTTTCATCAGTAACCTATACAATGAATTTCTCCTTGTTGGTGTTCTCCAATTTGGAAATGAGGATCCTAAGGTGTTCTAAAGAAGCCTTGAGGATCTTAAAACCAGGCTCATCGATCTTCTTAAGAATATCCTCCAAGGGTATGTGCAAGATCATGAGGGACCAAACTATGCCCTTAAGTGGCAATAAAAAATTAGCAAATCAGGGTTAGTAAACTTGACGTGAAAATTTGAACTAGCTATCAACCTAATATCAGAAAGTTGTAAGAATAGAATCTGTAGGAAATTGAATGTAGTTTCTAAACTACTAGGCCTTTTCTGAAAAAAGGTTAATATGATTGGTGAAAAGTATAGATTTCAATGCAACAGTACAAAAATTTCAGGAAAAAATAAGAAGTAGGTGTATGTTTGACCACCTTAATCATAATTAAATGATAGTATTTTATTATAAGATTTTATATATAAGTAGTAGACTCATGCCCGGATGTGACGTGTATTTTTTTGTAATTTTATTCTAAAAAAATAATTAATTATGAATTATCTGCTACAATGTTTTTAGAATAAAAAACTCCCGTGTCTGACCACCTTAACTCATTGAAAACTTTACAAAATTCAGAAAAAAAAAATTCCCTTATAGTAGGCAAAGCATAGAATGTGACGCATTTTTTGGATTTCAAAAATGTTATACCGTCTGAAAGTTATAGGTGTTTTTCAATCAGTATATAAATCAACAATTTAGAGGTAACTCAATTAGAAAATAACTAATAATTACTTATTGAATTCAAAATTTGACAGCAATTATATCGATAGAAAGCTGATAATCTCGTTAAGATACCCTTTTTGTTTCATAAAATTCAGGTGAAAAAAAGTCGTCAGCTACATGGTCGAAGTCTGGAACTCAAAGAAACAGGGGAAAAACACATTTTTGTGACATTTGAAGAGTTGACTAGGTAGGTTTGGTGCACAAAGCAATACCGAGCCTAATCGGGTACCTGATATTTTTGGGTACCCAAAAATTTAGGTAAAATTTTGAATTTTAAATTTTCCCTCCCTTTTCTCCCTCTTAATATATTTCCAACCCCTTTCTCCCTCCCATTTCTCCATACTTCATATGATATATATATCAAAACTTATATATTAGATTATATATTATATATATTAAATATTATATCATATCTATTATATATTAAATATTATATAATATACATTTTACATTAAATATTATATAATATATATTAATATTAAATATTACATTACATATCATATATTATATATTATTTTATATGTATTATATATTAATATGTATTTTACAATATATCACATAATATCTTCATATTTAATATATATATATATAGTAAAAATATATATATTCAATATGATATGTATTATATATTATATATAAAATATTGTTGTATATATAATAAAATCAAGTATAGTATA
>MU225027.1:470007-489229 GCA_018584345.1 Thuja plicata | reverse complement strand
ATAATATTTCACTTAAATAAATCAATTAACCATGCAACTTAAGATGATATTCAATAATTCAACTATGCACAATTAATTACAATTAATTGAATTTAATATTTATTAAATCTCAATTATTTTAATCAAGTTTTAATAATTAAATCAATTAATTAAATATAGGCATTTAATTAATATTTAATTATTAAATAGCCATATATTTCATATATCAATATTTTAACCCTATTACAGGTGAAATAATTAACATTAATATTTACCATGAAAATTCATTAAATAAATCAAGCTAAAAGCATCATCAAAACACCTGAAACTCATGTAAATAGATAATCAACTGAAATAGACAATCAGCTGAAACAAAAACCCAACACACACAAACAGGCTCACGAATCCACGTCACTTGACAGATTCACACACTAGGGTAGTCAATCAAATTCTTTGTCCATCAATAGGACAAAATATGGGTTTAGGGTATGGATTTAGACCTGAATACTATCTCCCCTCTCTTACCATTGAGATATTGCGATAGGGCACGCTCACTCCTGCCAATTCAGGGAAGACGTAGCCCGGTACCTGCAAACCTATTATCACAAAGACGAGCATACATGCATATAATATATCAAACAATGGTTGAGACTAGTTTATCATGTGGATCTCGCCAAAGAAAGTAACTACGACTCTGTCCCATACCATATCAAGCACGTCAAATAGTAATGCAAAACATATAAATGATCCATGTGCATATAACTCTAGGGTCAGTATTATCAGAAAACCATAATCGAAATGACATCCTAACATATACATCAACATCATGAAATAACCATAAATCATATGCAAATAGGAGATATAACACTCTAAGAAATGAATCAATAGCATACTGAAACGTGATACATAAATATCCTCAAAACCATCTGAAATAAACCACACATACATGAAAAATCCTAAAAGAGATCGACAACCGAAACTGAAAAGAAAACCAAGAGGTGGGTATTACATCCTCCTCCCCTAAAACTAGGCTTACTCCTGGAAGCCTACAACAAAGATAGATATATGAATCTCTAAACTCCAAACATCAAATCGAGTCACAAAAGACTCAACATGTGGGTCCCATAGGACCCTACTCCGATCTCTGACTCAAACACTGCGATGCAAGCTGAGGAAAATTGGCCGCAATGTGACCAAGCTGCCCACAACAATAGAAACCACCTCTACTACCACCTCCCCTAACTGAAGGTGCACTAGACTGAAGAAAACTGCCCCCACTAGCATCCTGATGCAAACTTTGAACTGAACGATCAGTCCTATTACGCATACTATGCAACCAGTTGCGATAGTTCCCTTACTGAGAACCACCACTAGTGCCATGAAAGAATCTCTTACCCTGCTAGCTCTGGTTACCCTTCAAAATTGTAGGAGGGTTCCTAGAATTCCCAGCTCCTTGAGATTGATTACCTCTGTAACAAGGAGTAGGTACACCAGACTACACTCCCAACTGACCACCATGGCCCAATGCTAGGTTTTCCTCTACAAGGGTAGCTTTAATAACCGCCTTTCTGAGGTTCGTAGGCTCAAAGAATCTAACTTCCCCAACGATGCATTCATTGAGCCCCCTAACAAAGTGTTGAACCATAAGAGTTGAATCTTGACCATAACCAGCATACTACTTGAGCTCAAAGAATCGACGCTCATACTCTACCACTTACATGGTTAATTGCCTCAAGTTATGGAACTCATCCGCCCTCCATTGCCTCCACTGATCAGAGAGGAAGCGCTCTTGAAAGTACTCAAGGAATAACTCCCAAGTCACTATGTCCATATGGAGACCTAACTTCTCCTCCTCTATTTTCTACCATCTTGCTGCAAAATTGGAGAGTTGCATTACTGCATACCTAGCCTTAGTATTGCTACTAAAGGGATATATAGAAAAAACCCTCTCTAATGTGATAAGCCAAGTCTCAGCTTCCAACCCTTCTCCTTTCCCATCAAAGGGAGTAGGTGGAACTCTCATGAGATCCCTCATGTGGTTTGCTACCACAACCTCAGGATCCATTGCAACAGTCCTCCTTGGAGGGCTCCTAGATCTCTCCCTCTCTCTCTCTACTCTATCTAAGAATGATGAGAAGCATCCTTCTCCACTCTAACCTGCTCAGGAAGATGACTTAATATCGCCTTCAACATCTGCCTAGCGTCTGGCTCAACAGACCCAACCTGACGCTCATCTCTATTATGCTGATGAGCACTATCCTGACTGACATTCGAGGAAGGACTGTGATTCCTACCCCTACCACAACCACCAACACGGCCTCTACCATGACCTCTAGCAGCCCTAGATTTAGGCATGATTCCTGAATCAACCAGAGAACCAAACCACAACTCAGAACCAACACCAAAACTAATAACATCAAAAGAAATCACATAGTCACAAAGAATTGGTTTTAAATACATCAGATTTTTATGTCTATGTTTGTTTCAATGTTTTAAAATCAAAAGACAACTAATGGGCATACAAATTCCCAGATCTCCCAGTGTAGAAACATGGGCTTTGATAAAATCCTTTCAAGAAAGGTGGACTTAACAGTCTTATTGTAAATCTCATAACTGAGTGCACACTTAAATCAGTCTTGCTAAAGCTCTTAACATAGTATATCTTAACAGGTCTCCACCTTAATACTCCTAACAGGGTAGATCATCAAAAGTGATCAAATTGTAAGCCTTAACCGGCTCCCTTCCATTTTACAGATAGTGAAGTTTTCTGGGTGCCATCCCCACCGCAGTTTTTACTTCCTAACAAGAGTTTTCTGTGATACCATATCTTGTGTTATGTGTTTATCATTTTCATGAATGTTTCTATGAATGTTGCAAACTATTAAATATTATGAATGAACAATACATCCATAAGAAAGAACAATAGTAACTGTCGATAATGTAATAATGAATGATTACTAATGATTAATTGTGAAAGGTGTTAAAAGTTATAGAGGTATTGATTCACCCCTCCCCTCTTAGTACTACTTCCCATTAATTCCAACAATTGGTATCAGAGCTGAGTCTCTTCTTAGAAATCTTAAAGGCTTAAGAGAAAAGATCATACAATAGAGAAGTACAAACTTGATAAGAATATTGAGAACAAAAAGCTTGAGATACAGATGTTCTATGAATAGTATAAAGAAGCTAGAATCAAGATGAGAGAGCTGTTGAATGAGAGGAAATGTATGGCTACCCAGAACAATGAAAAATATTATCAAGAAGAAGAGATTCCATATTTCTTTGAATCTTCAGGATCAAATACAAGTAATACCTTAGATACATTAGAAGAGAAAATCAGAAATCTAAAGGTGATCAATCAACATCTGACAGAGAAAATAAAGATGTTGCAAATTAGTCAAGAGAGTTAGATGGTAAGAATGATTGATGTGATGAGTTTTCCTAGACAAGTTAAAACAGAAAGAACACTTTCTAGTGATGACAGAAGGAAGATCACAAAAAAGCTACAAGAGAAGAAGTTGTAAATTCAAAGACATGTTGAGCATCACCATGATCTCACAAATTAGATTATTCTTATGAGTCAAGAACAAAAAAGAATAAATGTGGAACTCATTGAGAGAATACAGATTATCAGTGAACTAAGAGAAGAGAATGAAAAACTAAAGCATGAGGCTAGAATTCAGCAACAACATAATGAAGTTATCAGAAAGGCTGAAGAAAGCAATAAGAGAATGGATGATTTTCTTGAAGGACAATGAAGAGTCAACAACAACAACGGTTTAGGCTTTACTGAAAATGGAGAATCATCAAATCAAGCCAATCCAAAGAATGTCTATGAAAATCCAAGACCAAGAAAGCTGACATGCAAGCACTATAGAAAGCAAGGGCACACATCAAATGTATGCCAAGGTAAAATGAGAGGTATTCCTAAATCTACATCTACATTCATAGGATTTTGTTATAAGTGTAACAAGAAAGGACATAAGGCTTATGAATGCAAGACAAAGATAAAACAACCAAAGAAGGAAACCTACATGCACAAATATTATCCTACTTGCAAGATGAATGGGCACACATCTAAAGAATGTTGGAAAAAGAAAAGGAAAGCATGGAAGCCTAAAGGACAAGAAACTCCTTATCAACCAAAGAGAATCGGTAATCAATATGTATGGAATTACAATACTTGGACAAATTGTACAACATGTGGTAGATATCATCACATTGCTGCAAACTACATGAGAGCATGGACCAAAGGGTCTAAAGGATGGTCAAACCCTAGAATGGCTACTTACACTATCATAAAGTTGGTCACCTCAAGAAAGATTGCAAAGACTGATTGACAAAGACAGGCACATATCCCAAGGGAAACAACATTGAAGATATTTGGAGGGCTAGAGACAAAATGTGGATAAAAGCTTCTAGAAATGATGAAGCTAGGCCAAGCAATGTAAATGGTGACACCCCATCCAATGGATCTGGTGACATCACCACCCCCACTTAAGCTTAATAAGAAAGTATGGAACTACACTATACCAAGTCATATTTTGCATCAGTTCCATTATACAAATTGATAGATAGTCGATATCTGCATAATAAAGATGCATATTATGTTACTTGTTCCAATTCTAAGAAAACAACCCCGTCAGTATACACATACCAAAAATCATCGGTGAACATAATGGATGAGTTGTCTACACTTACCAAAAATTGTCGGTCAACACATAAAATAACTAAGTTACCAATGTAAGTTGACATTCGTCGGTAAGAAGGAAAAGTCACAGAGTTGTCATGACAGAATACCGATATCTGTCAGTACAAGAAAAATGTTGAACAACTATCCTAAGCATCATGTCAACACCGATGATGTTTTTGAAAGTCTTCCTGAAGAACTCTATCCTTATGACCTGATGAGTCATTGAAGCATTTATTGTTGACTTAGGGAAGAAACCTATAAATAGTCGATAGAAGCACTTCATTTGGCACCCACAATTTGGAGAGAAATTAGAGCAAAAAATAGAGCAATTAAAGAGCGGAAAGAAGAAGCATCCACAACTAGATTCAACACACAACAACCAGGTCATTAACCATTACCACACATTCAAGTAAGTACCGAGGGAACCAAAAGAACTTTGTCATTATTTTCAAGAAAGTCCTAATTTCAAGTAAGCCCTACAAATTGAAAAACAATGATAACCACCTCCAGAACCACCAAGATCAAGAATGATAAAAGGAATGTGGTTAAGTTGATTAAGAATAGCACATATGTAGAGCCTAAGTATAAGATCTACCCAAAAATTGCATCAAAACCCAATGAAACCAGAGCATTTTCAAAAATACCACCTAGGGTTTTGCTCATAGAAGATGTTAGGTCTTATATTCACTGCAAGACCGTAGAGATAGGTGATCTTGAAATGGATAAAGCTTATAAGAGGCTTTGTGATGTCAAAGGAAAACTGAAGGAAGAACACAAACACTTGGATGTCAAAGGTTTAACTAATTCCCTACATTTCTTGAGGGAATTCAAAATAGACTAGATAAGGTTAGTCTTGAGCAGGATGCATGATAAGAAGCTATGACTAGACCAACCCAAGCAAATAACCCAGGATGTCCTTCACGTTGTCACTGGTTATCTGATAATCAAAAAACCTCGGGCACACAAGCATCCCTCCATGAAAGAAGTTGAAAAAATCACCAATGTAGAAGGGGACAACAAAGGTCTAAAAGTAAACACCATCACCGACGAAGAACTAAAATTTGGTGCATGTGTAATTGGGTATAAGATTTTTCAAGCAAGCAGATTGAACAACATATCTGCAACAGTAGTAAGCATAGCTTACAAGATAGTGACCAAAGGAATTCAGATGGATCTATGTGAGATCTTGTTAAAACAACTTGTTGAGAACATGATCACAATTAGGTCTACAAAGACCAACACATGTAAATTCGCCTCACTTATCATGTGTATCTTTTTATATTTTCAAGAGTACTTTCCTTAAGTAGGAAAAGTAAAATGGGACACTTCCAAACTAGTAACACAATAGATTAGTGAACTGATTAGGTCACTAGGGGACAATTTTGGATATGTTATGTTTGCATACTTCCTTGAGTTCAAGGAAAAGATGATGGAGAGGTCTAGGATTCCTGAACAACTTGTGGATAAATATAAGGATGAAATATGCTTAATGGTGAATACTGATTTCACTCATATCAAACTGGTTGTAACAAGAACAGCTTGGTTAGCACCATTAGATTATGAAATAAATATTGATCAAGCTACAAGTGTAATTGATGCACTAATAAATGAGCCTATTGACAACAAACAACCTACATTTGGAACCTATGAAGATGCCAGATCTAAGATAAAAAGAGGCCTAGAGATAAAGAAGACTATCAACAAAAAAGGATAAAATGGTTAAGAATCTCAAGAAGATTCTATCGGTTACAGAGGAAGAACAGGTTTAACCAGAGGAAACTGATGAATAGGGCACCATCGACGAGGAACAAGAAGAACACAAATCAGATTCTAAAGAAATTGAATCTGATACACCTCCACCTCCTGCAAAGAAGCAGAGGACAAGGAGTCAAACCACTACAACTGATACCGCACCTATCAAGAAAGGTCAAGTAAAGACCTACATGAGGAAGCAGCTAGTTAAGAGAACAAGGAAACAAACTATGAAAATGGTACCTCCAAAGAAGAGGAAAAGGTTGGTTAGGTCAAAGGCTAACATAGAATATATTGAAGATGATGAGCCATATGTAGTAAAGAAGAATTACAAGAATAAAAATGGTCATGAAGCTACTGAATCCATTGATACACATGGTACAATGATTGATAAGAAAATTAGGTAATGGGATACACTCAAACATGATGACTAGAATAAGATACAAGAGGCAATAATTAGGTCAATGGTAAAATTCAAATATGTACCAGCTGAATTCATCAATCAAATACCTAAAGAGTTGGGTAAGAAAATATCACAACAATGGTCATATGCTCTATAGATAGAAAGAGAAGCGAGGGAGAGGGTGCTAGTAACACTAATGCCTCTCGAATCTAAGATTAAAGAAATAAAAGAGATCATGAAGAAGCACTCAAGTAAATTTTTAGCCAAGATAAGGGCATACAAAGTACTAGAAAACAAAATTCATAGAGCTAGATACGATGATTGAAACAAAATGGAGACAACTCCTAGATATGCCAATAGAGTCAACAAGTCACGAGGAACAATTACTTCTCACTGACACACCTCATAGAGAGGAGGAGAAAGACAATGCAAGTCCTCAGCACATTTCTCTGGACAATACTAAAAGTGATAATGAGACCATAGACTTAGACAAAGTCATGGATGATCTTGACATCCAAGATATCACCAATTATGACTCTGATAAAGATCCACAAAACAAAGATGAAGTAATATTCATAACACTCAAGGATTAGGGAGAGAAACAAGGAATGAAGACATCAGAAGATAAAGGTATGAATGTTGTTGATGAGACATGGCCAGACACTTCAGTCATGGACATAGTAGGAAAAGACCCTATAGAGGATATACAAAAAGATGAGGATGTCACTGCTCTAAAAGATCAAACCGATGAGTAGGACACCACTCTTGATACAACCCAAGCTACAACTCAGAGCAATATGCCTATATTAATGAAGGAAATAAATATTCTGAAAGGTAATATTGTAGAGGCCACAAGCACACCTGAGGAAAAGGGTGATGGAGAAGAAAAAGACACCATAGATAATACAAAGGAAACAACTGCAGAGAAGGCTGCAACCGATGATCAGACAGAGAAGTCTACTGATCAAAATAAAGAGGACACACAATAGGAAGAAGGGGAAACAAAGACATAAAAAGGTGAAGAAGCAAAGAAAGATGAGAAGGAGAAGCAATCAGAAGAAAAATCTGCAGAGACACCCAAGGTTGATGGAGAGACATCTTCACAAAACTGACAGGTGCCACCTGAGCAGAAAACACAAGAAGCATCTTCCTCCAAGCCTTCACCAACCACTTTAGAAAGAACAAATGAACTAACTATGGTATTTCATACCTCGGCATCCCCACAAATCTCAAAGAAGAAGAAGGGAAAGCATAAGAGTCCAGTAACTCTAGATGAAATCATTGAGATTCTAGTTTGTGATCCAAGGATATTAGATCCAACTGCATTGACAAAGTATGCTAGAATCTGTGAGAGAAAAGCAATACAAGACAAAATAAAGAGAGCCACCAAGGAGGAAAAGGTACTAGAAGTGGAAAGAGGTATACTTCAACATATTGTACCATATGTAGATATTGATCAAAAAGCTTGAATGTTTGATCAACTAGTAATAATCATAGATGCAATAACATCTCAGAATATTGATGCTGAGAAGGTTATAGAAGAGAGACTTGAACAAAAGTATGAGTTCAAGCTAGCTGAGAAGATAAGCAAGGAAGTGGCACTGGAAAAGGTAAAGCTATCTGAATTGGTAAGTACAATTGATCCAATCATCTCAGAAGCTATTACCTTAATATAGAAATTGTGCACTCTAGATCAACTCACTGAGGAGTATACCAACCAGATAGCACAAATTGATGCTGATCTTAAGTCCAGTGCACTAAGTCTCACCAATAATGAAGAAGCAATTAAATTGCATGATGATAAAATCAAACAGGCTCAGAAATAGAGATAAGATATATAGATTGCAGAGATGAAGTACAAAGATGAGGTAAATGAGCTCCAAGCTCAGCTCCTCCTACAACAACATGTGCTAGAGACAAATACATTAATTTCCACCCCTAAAATGTCTGTCCTAGACAACATTTATGATATGCATGCAAGGCTAGAGCTACAACACATGGCACTAGAACAACTAAAAGAAAAATGGGAGAAAATGCAAGAAGATATCAAGACAAACCATTCCAATATACTTGACATATTGTAAGTTGCACATTTTTGTCACAATTTTGACATATTATAAGTTGTACATTTCTGTCATAAGTATTAAAGAAAGAGGGAAATTGATATGTTCACTCACCTCAATTAAAAGGAGGAAATAATATGTATAGTAAAAGAAAGGGGAAAATACAAGGAGAAAAAAATGTACATACAGATAAAATAACAGAGAATGTATAGTATACATGTACATATACCTATACTATACCAATGCATATAGTTAGGGGGAGTCATATAATGAAAAGGATATAAACATGGTGTACATACTAAAGACTTTAGTATTATGCACATATAAGTTTTTGATACTAATATCAAAGGGGGAGATTGAAGGCATTATATTTTTCCATTAGTATACTCAAAGAAAAACATGATCTGCACCATTGGTTTAATCTACACCGAAAGACAGGGCACAACACTACCCGAAACCAAGGTTACCCGACAAACAATATTTAGTGATATAATGACAAAAAGGTAAAGGAAACCCGACGAGTAACAATAGTGAAACCTGACAGAACAACAAAGAGAGGAACCCGACAAACAAAGGGAACCTGACAAATAGGGAACCTGACGAATAGTTCAACAAAGGAACGCTGACAGACTTCAAGTTCAACTTGACGACCAAGAACCGATAGTCAGTTACATCCCGCAAAAAGTGGATCTGACTTTCCATGTCAGATAAATTACTGAATTTGTATTTATAGCTTCTTGATCTACTTTTAAAACCATTATGTGTGGAGGAAATAATGTATTTTATATTGTTTTAATTATTTTTACTGATTTAAAACATGCAAACTAAAGATCAAGGTCAAGTTGTAAACCTTGGATCTAAGAGTTAACATTGTAATGCATGATTCCAAGATAGGTCAAATACTTGTATATAAATAGATGCTTAATCTATTAAGAATAGTAGTTGTTCAATGAAGATTGTAGCCACGGAGAGCATCTAGAGACCAGACAAGAGAATTCATGCAGAAGGACATAAATAGAATCAAATCAATTTCAAGAATAGAGCAGAGGCTGGCGATGAGAAGAGAAAAGGTATTCATCAATCACTCAAGGTGATATTGTTATTCTAAGAGATTTAATAGATATGTAATTAGAAATTGTAGATTGCATACAGTTAGGTAAACATTTGTACTCATTCTAACAAGTGTAGTACACATATGAAATCCTTTCAAAAAGGGTGGACTTAGCAGTCTTATTGTAAATCTCATAACTGAGTGCACACTTAAATCAGTGTTGCTAAAGCTCTTAACAAAGCAGATCTTAATAGCTCTCCACCTAAATACTCCTAACAGGGTAGATCATCATAAGTGATAAAATTGTTAGCCTTAACCGGCTCCCTTCTATTTTGCAGATAGTGAAGTTTTGTGGGTGCCATCCCCACCGCAGTTTTTACTTCCTAATAGGAGTTTTATGCGATATCATATCTTGTGTTATGTGTTTATCATTTTCATGAATGTTTCTATGAATGTTCCAAACTATTAAAGATTATGAATGAAGAATACATGCATAAGAAAGAACAACAGTAACTGTCAGTAATGTAGTAATGAATGATTACTAATGATGAATTGTGAAAGGTGTTAAAATTTTTAGAGGTACTGATTCACCTGTTCCCTCTCAGTACTACTTCCCATTAATTCCAACATAAGAATGCCAGAATGTTTTATTGGTTGTGTAGAATGCATGTGGAGAGAGGTGCACCTCATATTTGGAGTTTTTTTGAGTTAGGGCATGGGAAAGGGGAGCATTATGGAGCAGGTGCATGTGTGAAGAGAGCTTTAGTTAAGGAGGAATTGAAGATTTTAGGTGTTGTACTTCTTGTTACTCATTCCATTGTTGATTGGTGTATGTTAGCATTATCATAGGGGGACTCTTGATTCTACAGTGCATAGATTCTTTTGGTTGGTTGAGGAGGGAACTATAGGAGATAGATTGGATTGTCAAACAGTGAGAGACTCTTCAAAACTGCATTCATTCTGAAGCTTTGATAGTAGTACATGGACCATTTGGACATGAGAGTTGGCTTGTTTTTTCCCCATGTATTTTCAGTATGATTGGGATCATTGTGAGTCAAGTGAATGGGTGGATACATGGGTTCCATAGTATCTAACTCCTTTATCTTTGACACTCTCTATAAGAAATGATGACATGGACACTTCAGTTGAGTATGACCATCTTTTAGATCTTCTACAGTGAGGAGATATTTTTGCAATGGTTGCACCACAGGGGAATGATGAGAGGTCAGATTATTGGTTAGCACATTGTGTACGAGGTAAACATAATCTTGTACAATTGATGATAGATGGTGATGGGTTCATGTATCTTACTAGTTCATTTTTTGTTGCGGGAACATGGCTGCGAACATACATTGTTAGAAAGAATGGAATTCCTACATTTGAAGACTATGAGAAGCCCAAAACTATTCTCATGTATTCATACCTTGTTATAGCAACAAATGTCAAGTTGTCAAAGCATCAAGGAAAACCAAAGACAAAAGAACTTTTGACTATTAGTATTGTTGATCATGAAGCACTATTGGAGACCCCGAAGCAAAGAGATGACCCTTCAAGAACACTTGACTAGGTAATAAGTTAAACTCAGTGCAATGTTTTCTAAGTTAAGCTTAAGTTCAATACATTAATTTCACCTTTCTTAGATTCTATTTTGAGTCAATAAACTTGGTTTTGTATGTGGATTGTAACTTGTCTAGGAGAACCTATGAAGAAAACCTAGGGTCGCCATGGCTCCAATCAGAGATAGAAGCAAAAAAGAATCCTTAATGGTTAATTGAGATCTTTTGAAGCCTATAATGGAAATTTATAACAATCATGTATGGGTGGCCAATAGTGCTAACAAGGGATCTAAGTATAGATTTTCTCAGAAATAGGCAATGAAAACTCATAATTTTTTATTATTTACTTCTGTCATTTGCATGGTTTGAATTATTAAAAGTTTGATTGTTTTTTCTAATGATTTAAGGATATTATTTTCATTAATAGGTGCTAACTGGTATTTGAAATTCACATATCATGCACTTTTAACCTGTCAAGACAAGTTTTTTGGAGTTTGTTAGGACCCTAGGAAGTCTTGTGGTTAGCCTTGTCTCATTTCAAAGTAATTTGACCTCTTTGAGAAAGAGGAATCCCTTGGGTACACGGTGAGACCTTAGGATTGTTTTACAAAGGTGTGGAGTCTTTTTGTCTAATTTATGGAGTTCTCCAAGGCTCTACATCATAACTTGCAGTGAGGATCAGTTGAAAGTAGCTTCATAGTGTATATTTCAAACTATTAGTATTGGCATTGAAGCGTCTGATCCATCAGATCAGATTGGTCAGGTAAACACTAGTGAAAACCCCATTCCACCCATGGAGTCACTGGAACACTCGTGACCATGCTCGATCCAAGTGTCCCCAAGGTGTACACTAAGCACGACTGGGTAACAACTTTCCAAGGCTCGTATCTCAGACCTCATGAGAGGTATCGGCAAACTGTCAGGCGCTATGAGATCATGTTGCCAAGGTCTACAAAAAAATATCTTAGTTTTTGGTGACTCGACTTTGTTTGAGTTTGGCAAGGCAATCTCAGTCGATGCCATAACTTGCAATGATGGTAAGTTAAAAGTAGCTTCATAGTGCATCTTTCAAACGGTTCATCCTAGCATAGAATCATCTATTCCATCGGCTCTGGCTGGCTGGGTAAATTCCATTGACAAATACATTCCACCCATAGAGTTACTGGAACGCTCGCGACCATGCTAGACCCAAGTGTCCCTAAGGTGCACTAAGCACGATTGGGCATAAATCTTCCAAGGCTCGTATATCAGACCTCATGAGAGGTATTGAAAAAATCTCAGGGGCTATAGGATCATTTTGTTGAGTTTTACAAAAAACTCTATCAATTTTGGGTGATTCGACTTCATTTCTGATTGGCAAGGAAATATTAGTCGATGCTAAAACTTGCACTAAGGGTTAGTTTAAAGTAGCTCCGTAGTATATTTCAAACCGTCTGTCCTACCATCAAAGTGTCTGCTCCATTAGCTTTGGTTGGCTAGGTAAATGCTACTAACAACTCCATTCCACCCATGGATTCACTAGAATGCTCACCACCATGCTCAACCCAAGTGTCCCCAAGGTGCACTAAGCATGAATGGGAAGTGATTTTCCAAGGCTCATATCTCAGACCTTGTGAGAGGTATCCACAAACCATCAGGGGCTACAAGATTTTTTTGCAAAGGTCTACAACAACCTCTCCCGATTTTGGATGATTCAACTTTATTTTCATTTGGAAAGGCAATCCCAGTCAATGCCATAACTTGCAATGAGGGTTAGTTGAAAGTAGTTTCATAGTGTATATTTGAAATAGTCTATCCTGGCATCAAATTGTCTTCTCCATCAGGTCCAATTTTCTGGGTAAACACTAGTGACAACCCCATTCAACCCACGGAGTCACTAGAATTCTCACGACCACGCTCGACCCAAGTGTCCCCAAGGTGTACTAAGCGCCAATATTGGGCAGCGATTTTCAAAGGCTCGTATCTTAGACCTCATGAGAGGTATTAACAAACTATCAAGGGCTACAAGATCGTGTTGCTAAGGTCTACAAAAATATCTCTCAATTTTGGGTGATTCAACTTTGTTTGGGTTTGGCAAGGCAAACTCAGTCGATGCCAAAACTTGTAATGAGGGTCAGTTGAAAGTAGCTTTGGAGTGTATCTTTCAAACAGTCAATCCTAGCATCAAACTGTCTACTCCATCATCTCCAGTTGGCTAGGTAAATGCTAGTGACAACCCCATTCCACCCATGAAGTCATTGGAACGCTCGCAACCACGCTCCACCCAAGTGTCCCCAAGGTCCACTAAGCACGATTAGGAAGTGATTTTCCAAGGCTTGTATCTTAGACATCTTGAGAGATATCCACAAAATGTTAGGGGCTACGAGATTGTGTTGCCGATTTCTACAAAAACCTCTCCCAATTTTGGGTGATTCGACTTTGTTTGCGTTTGGCAAGGCAATCTCAGTCAATGCCATAACTTGCAATGAGGGTCAGTTGAAAGTAGCTTCGTAGTGTATCTTTCAAATAGTCCATCCTGGCATCAAACCATCTATTCCATCAACTCCAGTTGGCTAGGTAAACACCAGTGACAAACCCATTCCACCCATGGAGTCACTAGAACGCTCATGACCATGCTTGAGCCAAGTGTCCCCAAGGTGCACTAAATACAATTGGGCAGTGATCTTCCAAGGATTTTATCTTGTACCTCATGAGAGGTATTGAAAAACCATCAAGGGGTGTGGGATCATGTTTCCAAGGTCTACAACAACCTCTCCCAATTTTGGGTGATTCAACTTTGTTTGCATTTGGCAAGGCAATCTCAGTCGATGCCATAACTTGAAATGAGGGTCAGTTGAAAGTAGCTTCGTAGTGTATCTTTCAAACGATACATCCTATCATCAAACCATCTATTCCATTGGCTCTAGTTGTCTAGTTAAATGTTAGTGAAAAACCCATTCCAGCCACGAAGTCACTAGAATGATCACGACCACGCTTAAGCCAAGTGTCCCCAAGGTGCACTAAGCACAATTGGGCAGCGATATTCCAAGGCTCGTATCTTGGACCTTGTGAGAGGTATAGAAAAAATTTTAGGGTCTATGGGATTATGTTGCTGAGGTATACAACAATCTCTCCCAATTTTGGGTGATTCAACTTCATTTCCATTTGGAAAGACAATCTCAGTCGATGCCAAAACTTGCAGTGAGGGTCAGTTGAAAGTAGCTCCATAGTGTATCTTTCAAACTGACCATCTTGGCATCAAACCGTCTATTCCATCAACTCCAATTGGCTGGGTAAATACTAGTGATAAACCCATTCCACCCATGGAGTCACTGGAACTCTTGCGACAAGGCATGACCCAAGTGTCTCCAAGGTATGTGACTGAAGACAGCAAGTTTTGAGCATGATGTTACAAAACAATGTCGGTTGAGTTTGACATATGTTTTATAACTTGATAAAGGGTATCTAAAACACTTATTATTTTTGGAAGTCTTTTGGAAAGTTTTGGAGAAAACAACCAAAAATAGTCACTGCTGAACTTTTTGGAGAAAACAACCAAAAACAATAGAAGTTGATGTACCATTGAAGGAAGGATTTGGGTATTGTTACAAAACAAAGAAGAATTTAAGTGATCTCAGTAATTTTTTGCATCGATTATAACAAATTTAAACAAATTGACATATAACTTCAACAATATAAAATTTAAATCATAATGATAATAAAATATAACTTCAAAATATAACTTCAAGACATAAGAATCGTAATCATAGTCAAGATATAACGTCGCCATTCAATTCCATGTACTTGAATAATAAATGTGTATATAAAAGATGACACAAATATAACATAAAAATGAAAATTTTCTATATATAGAAAGTATCAAAAGTATCTCCATATACAATTATGGCACATTCCATTTCAAAATGTCTACAAAATCAATGTTTCAAGGTGTACAATGTGGCATATATGTCATCTCAAAATGTGTCAAGTGGCATCTCTAAATGAACACAACTAAAACTACATCCTATGTCATAGGGGGATCATCAAAATGTAGCCTCTTTGAAGAAGTATTTGGCTCTGATTGATCCTGTATCAAAAATAAGTTCCATCCCAAGTTAAATTGCTTAGTTTATATGATTTGTACATATATTTAATTCATAATTCAAACATGAATTTAATTATAAATTATAAATTAATACAAAAATATGTACTTTGCCTCTCGGTCGCCTACCATTATTAGGTGTCCTAACATAAGTCTTTGGTAGCCAACGGACATTGCCACCAATACCAACTCCGACCTATAAATATATATTTGCAATAATGAGATTAGTAGAGTGGTGCATGGGCCCAAGGTGCAACATAGAGTAATAAATTTACAAAATAGGATGATAGCATAATAAAATAACAAATTGATTGAACTAAAATTAAAACTTACGTCCACTGATCCCTCCTCTGGAATAGTGGGCTGGGTCAACAAATATAGGAATAATTCTTGTGGGGCCTCCCTCGCACTAGGAGTAACCTATGATAGTAAAAAAGATAGTCAATTATATGTAAATGTACTTCATCATAACAACCCTAGTTACCAATATGTACAAACCTACATACAATCAGGCTATCACTCCAAATTGAGATGCCTATCAGCCCAGGCTCCCAAACCTGTGTCAAGAAATCGTCGAGAGCCACACCCTATACAATAAAGTGCATGTAAAATATTTATTACTACACACAAGTAAAATACATATGCATGCATAATTAATCTTAAACAATTATTTACCTTTCCTTTTTTGACACATGAGGAAGGAACACCCTCGTGCCTCCCACTGACATCAGGTGATACCTGCAAGAGTACAATAAGATGACAATATATTAGTCAATGTATGAATTTAATTGCCCTAATTGATAGAGATTTAAGAATGTACACCAAATGATATAAAAAATCTAATGGGTACATAATTTATAATATACCATATAGGTGTCAAGGCCAAATGAAATGGCTGAAAGTGTGGAGTCATCCACCTGTCTCAACTCCTCCTCTATCATCGACTGAATATAAATAGACTAGATATATATACATAAGTGCATGCAGTCATTAAAACTAATCTAAATAAATAAATTATTTTTAAATTAAATAAGTCATGTGACAAATTTACTTATAATTTTTACTCTTACTATATCAACAAGACTCCATGGCTCTACGTACCCCTCCTCAGCACTCTCATGAGACATAGAAACTCCATGAGGTGTTTCAGCCTCTGTAGATGCGTCTCCTATATCCTCCTCATCAATAACATACTGAAATATATCAGCATTAGTAAGTAGTCTGAGGTACAAATTCTTGCACATAATGCAAGCATGGGGCACACATACATGTGAACTGCTACCAGATGTCGATGAGCCAACATCATCCACACCAGGAGGCAATAATGACCTGGTCTACGTGATCAACTAATCACTTAGCATGTGAATGTCCCTAATACTCTATGAGGTAGCCTTTGCAATGATATCAGGATGCTGCACTAGAGGAGGCGGTGTGACATCAGTGGGGGGGACAAAGGTAGTGGCCTTTTTGCACTAGGCAAATGGCCTAGTCTGAGGAGCTCCTCTGCCTATGCCCATGTTGGGCCTCATACTCCAATAATTAACATTGTGACCAAGGACAAACTCAGCATACAATTTTTTTATGAAATAGAAAGGGAGCTACAAATTGCTATGGGGTGGTTTATCAAAAACCATCCACCAGCGATCCCAAAAGTGTGTGCACCATTTTATTAATAATTTGGGCTTTTTGGGGTCAAATTTTAATCTAGTTTTAGGATTAACAAAAAGGAAGGCTATATCTTCCTTAGTTATATTAAGGGTCGCAACCCCATCATGGTCAAGCCCATCATCAAATTGGGCATGCATATCATCATGCCAATGAAGAGCAACATTATGTTACTGTCTATGAGTGTCAATATTTTCCACAATGGTATTTAGGGTGGAAAGCATAGGAGCTAATGTAGGTATATTCTGATATGTGTTTTTGAAGCCCTGTATAGTGTTCAAATTCTCTTGTATCAAATCCTCTAAAGATAGAGGGTTTTAAAGTGGTTCTAGATTGTTTTGGGGGTTGTTATTTGGTGGAGGGGTGGGGTTATTATCTTCATTGTTGTCAACCATGCCTGATTAAATAATATACAAATATAAATTTCAAATTGATTTCATATATTATTAATAAAATCAATACAAAACCCCATTTTAACCAATAAAGCTACATTTAACATGAAAATGAAAGAAATTAATCAAGATATAGCAAGAATTTACTTACCGGATAAACTACGGAGTCGAATTTTCTGTTGGAGAAATCAGGTACCCAAAAAAAATGTGTATAGGATATTTAGAGCCATTTTCCAAACCCAAAACAATGAGAGAAATGAGGAAAATGGTTCACGGGTTTTGATTTATGCCACAGGTTTCGGGTACCCAATTAGGCTTATGCTTTGGTGTCAGGTTTTCCCAGGTGTACTAACACCCAGGCCTACTAAAAATTTAACATACATTTTCATGCACTTTTGGACGACTGAAAAGTGGAGTTTTTTACATCACCACTTTTTGGCCCCTCATGATCTTCCACATACCCCCAAACTAGTAACTCTTTTTTCAAAAATAGAAAACCTATCATCCACATTTTTAAACCTTGAAGTGTAGGATTTTTTCATGGCTTCACCATTATTAACATCCTTGGTGAGATCTTTGAGCTCTTCAGGGAAGGATCTATCCTTACCAGCACTAATAGCATCCATAAATTTCAAATTTCTGGTGAAGGCCCTCTACTTTATCTTCATTTATTTCACCTCATGGAAAACCCATATAACAATCCTATAATAATCCATTTCCCCTTCCTTATTAGTCTCGAATTCATTCATGATGGGATCCTTGCTACAATTATCAACTTTATAGAAGGTAGCTTCCTTCCTATGGGTACCCATATCAACATCAATATTAACAAGATCACAGTGAGGAAGAGAGCCACGACCTGCCACATTCTTCAAAAAACTATCCTCTTCCACATTATTCTACAACATATTCTCAAGCATAGTGCTCGACGGTAGGGGTGGGGAATGGATAGTGGAGTCCACAGGAATCAAATGTAGTGGGCTAATAGGGACACATATTGGAGCCAAATTATTTGGTTTCTTTTGGGAAGACCTCACATTTTCCTCAAGTTCAGTGTCTATAACCTCACTAACATTGACACCTTCCTCAACCCAAATCTCCTCCTTAATTTTATTCTTACTCCTTTATTTGGATATCTTCCCCTTCTTAATTTTACCAGACCCAGAGACCACATTTTTACCCTTTCCCTTGCTAGCACATTTTGATTGAGGGTATAAGAATTAGTGTCTTCCTCCAACTCAGTATCATAAAATTTTCTCTGATTTCTAATATTTATGGAGTGGTGACATATATTCCTTGTTAGCATAGGTGGCATTTTTATAAGCTATTCAGTTTCCTTTTTTCTACCACATTTTTCATACATGTTCTAAGCCATCAGACAACTTAGAAACCTTGAAATGTGTTGGAAATATGGATGGAGTAACTGAGAGGGGAGGGGTGAATCAGTTACCACAAAAATAAATCCACAAGTCCCTTAGATGTCTTCAATATATATTGCTGTTACTCGGTAAATTGACCTTTTATTGTTCATTAAACATTCACAGTTACTGACATGCATAAAACAAATAACATGAACACAAGTAACAC
>MU225027.1:405108-453247 GCA_018584345.1 Thuja plicata | reverse complement strand
AAGGGAGGCGTCCATGTATATGTATTTGAGTATATATATACACTTACATTTTTGTAAGTATATATATATATATACTTAAATATATATATTATTATATTTGTTCTGCTGTAAAAATTTCATGCTTTTAATCCCATGCGGCCGACTGTGAAATTGATTAGTGGTGGCTGCATTTTTTATTTGTTGTGTCACGCAGGGTTTGGGATGAGGGATCACAGCCCCCCCACCCCCGTGGTGGTGCCGCCCCCATGGCACCCACCACAGTCGACGGTTGCTACCGCTTCCTGTGGTGGCGGCCATGGTGGTTGCACCACCACGGTGGGGGTGAGTGTCGTGCCTCCCTCCCTTCCTATATACATTGCGCAGGGGTTGGGGTGGCTTCGGCCGCCCCTCCCCAAATCCAATTTTTTTTAAAAAAAAATTATTATTATATATTTTTTTTATTTACATACTTCGTTTAAAATGAAAAGTTTACTGTGTTTTTTTAACACACACACACACACATATATGTTGTTCTCAAATATCTATTTTATTAAGAAAAAAGAATGTTGTTTATATGTTGTTCACATTTATTTGTTTTAACAAGGAAAGAAATACAGTTTTCATTATGTGTGTGTGTGTGTGTGTGTGTGTGTGTGTGTGTTATAATCATCATTATTTATTCTAGTTTTCCTTTTTTTTTTTGAGATGAACTACATATTTTTAATATGTATTTATATACATATATATGTATATATATATACACAAAAATGATTTTTGAATAATGAGACTATGCTGATAAATTTTCCTTTTGTTTAGTATAAAGAGTGGAAAAGTAGATTTCAAAGAGGAACCCATTTGGTTCATTTATATAATCATAAATATAGCAGTTAAGACATGAACAAATGACAGATTTATAAATGCATTTATATCAATATTGTTAAACTCCTATTTTCCTCTTAATGCAGCAGTAAAACTTCCACACTAATAAAACAATCTAAGGATTAACTATCTAGTGGTCTTGCACAACATCTCTTTTTTTTATAACAAAAATGAAACTTAAAATAACCAGAATTACACAATACCTATCTTAGCATTAAAAGAACTTTTATTTAATCAAGAGACTAATACAAAAATACATGGGTTTCCAACACTATCATTTTCTTACAATATGCTTTCAAGAAATGCTTAAATCAGCCACATGGCTTTTTACAATATCATTCTTTCTCTAGATACAATGCTAACATATGCCTTATGGCCTTTACAAAATCATGATGTGATGTACATAAACTATTGTATTTTCCTTTTCTTCCATGTTCACTCAAAGCTTCAATGTAACTCCAATCTTCACAAATCTGCAACAAGAGCAAAATAAGGGAAAACTAGAAACCATGGGCTGCTCTCCACCCAACCTAGGCCTCTTATGATGCCACCCCCGAGCTTGGGGAACCAAAAAAAGGTGGGTAACGAACATGCAACAAACAAAAATACAATAAAACATGAACATCTCACATAAACTCCCATTCCCATAGGCTTTCACAATGGATCACTGAAAGATCCTTCATGGGGTGAAGTGGACCAAGTACCCAAGGGAGAAGGCCAAACCCAAAACTTAAAAATCTCAGCCTTCACATGGCTGTCCAAATACTTCCTTTCACATTTTTAACTAAAATAAAATCATACCCTTATGACTCCCAAATGAAACAACAACAAGGGAGGCTTCATGGAGCCCATACTCCATGCTTTTTCCCTCTCTTCCTTGAGGAGAGACTCTACACCAAGGGCTGTCAAAAATCCTCCACCCCCAAGGCTAATCTTCCCTCCCAAGGGTGAGTGAGCCTTAATACTCCCATTAACAACACACACAAAGAAAACAAAATGAAAAGAATTGCAACAACATCAAGCATAACAATAACAACAAGATTCATGGCTCCAATTAGCCTATAAACACAAACAACATCCATTTAGCAAGAGCACATAAGATAACAAGAGAGAGTTGCACAAAGTACACCAACCTAGAATCCAAGATTAAGGAAAAGTTGTAGAAGAGCTCCCTTTTAGCCTAATTCCTTCTTCCAAGATCACCAACTCTAGCTATGTCTCTAAGTTAGAGAGTGGGTTTTCAAACTCTCCAACATGGAGAGTTCCCACTAAAAAGCCACTAGAAAGCTCATGGGGAGAAGGAAAGTCCTCTAATTGGTCCCTCTTCCCTAACCCCTTACACCTTACCAAAAATGGATCTAAAGAGGGAATCTTCTAAAAGGTGAATTATGTCTTAGCACAAATATGGAAGGGTAGTCTATCCAAAGTCAAGCCTCACAAGAGTTGATTTTCGTCCAACTTCGAAAACCAACTTTTTGGAAAGGTCACATGGTCAACCAGAGGCTATCCTAGGGTTAAAATGACCCTTAACTATTGGTATAACAAGTGGGCTACCTAAAAATGACCCCAACACACCCCTAGACACTTCATAACCCCTCCAAAAGTCCATTTTAAGAGTAATTTCGAGATCCCAATGAGACGACCACACTCCCATCTCCCAAACCAAGGTATGCATATGGGGATTCACTAATGTACTAATCTAGGTAGGTGGACAACCATTCCCAAGTTGACATGTCATGGCCATAAGTACAAAACACAAGTGTCAAATGACACACAATACATTTACACATCACTAGGTCATGTCATATCCACTTAGGAAAAACTCACAAAGAATTAAGAAATACATTTAAGGATTACACCTCCACAATCAACCAAATACATTTACGAATAAAATTACGAAACAATGAGGTATTGTCTTTCCTTAGATGCAACCTTGGCTCAACTGAGTTCACATATCCCTTTTTTTGGTTCCCTGGATAAAATACCATGGTTTCTTACCTGCACACTCAATTCAAATATCAGTAGTCTGAGGAGATAAATGTACATCATAAAGAAATAAGCAATATTCAGAATTTAAGGAAATCATCAACATACTAAGTTTATTACTAAAGATCACAAGAATACATCAATTTCATTTTAAGCATTTAACATAAGGTAAGATTCACATCGTAAGAAATCAAAATTAAATATCTATTTCTAATAATTCCCAAATTCATCAATTACCCATAACATAATCATAATGTATTACCAAATCAATTGTCTCAGAATAAGTGTCCATAATAGAAAACATAATATAGTCCATAAGGTGCATCATAAGGCATCATGTGTCCACACATCCAAAATAATCAATCCATGGCATAAAGCATAAAATCCATAATGTCCATAGTGCATCAAAAGTAAAGTATCATATGCTAATTCTATCATAAGCAGAAAAACTAGAAAACTATGATGGGGTTCGGGGTGAGGCCTCACACTCAGAATTGCAGTCACTTTCAGTATCCAAAAACTTGCTTACAAAATCTCATGACTCAAGAAATGAGTCTAATACATCCTTAATATGCTTCCTCCTTTTTTCTAGGCTTGGTTCATTACTTTCCCACTCCTACAATGAGGGGAATCCAAAGTTGTCGAGTTGCATGCAACATTTGCAAAAATTGCAAATGTTGTCATGACAACTTTTGAGCAACTTTTGGCATCTTTGAATTTATGCCTTCTCCCTATCTTTTAGGGCCTCTAACCCCTATATATTGATGAACCAACCTCATAAATTCCTAGAAATAATCTTTCCTTATATGCTAGGGTCTAGGACACATTTAGGCCACATTTCCCATTTAGGCCAAAATTGTAATAAAGTAACCTAACTAAACTAGGCTGGATTAGATACTAACTATCTATCCACCTAGTAAAACATCTTGCATGACCTTCTAAGGTCCAATTTAAGCACAAATTTTGAATTTTCTAAGGTCAGATACAAGCCAAAACTTGAGGGCTTTGAGGATTGCCTAGGTGCTACTGGACCATCCTCCCCTAAACAAAAGACTTCAATCCACCCTTGCATTGAGTAAGTTGAGATCCACACCCAACTTCTTAAACTTAGTTTCCTTGATCCATACTACACCTACATCAGATTTTCCTTGCCATTTGATTAAGTGTTCTTTATACTCCTTCTTTTTGGTCTTCTTGTAGACTCTAGAATCCATAATTCTCTCTGCTTGTTGGATTGGTGTAGATGGAAAGTGTAGTTCTTCAACCTCATGTATTACTTCATTCAGACTCTGATCAACATCAGGGATTGATACTTTGTATAGTACCAAGTCTGCAATATTGAAGACTGGTGATAAACCTAAATCCACCAGAAGTTCCACATTGTAGGCATTTTCTCCATACTTGTCTAGGATGACACATGGACTAATTCTCCTCATCTGAAGTTTATGAGGTGTTCCTTTCTAAAGTCTTGCCTTATTAAGATGAACCATTACTAGATCTCCAATTTTAATTGGACATCCCTTCTTCTCTCATCCAATTTAGTCTTGATCTTCTCTGTATTCTCAGTGAGAGTCTTCCTGACTATCTCGTGAACCTCTTTCATAGCATATGAAAAATCCTCATCATATCCACTTCCTTTAGTTCCATCCTTGAGTTCTCTGAGTTCATGAATTCCTCTAGGATGAATTCCATATATAGTTTCAAAAGGACTTTTTCCTATGGTCCTATTCACATTATCATTATAAGCATATTCTTCTTGTGCAATGTGTTGGTCCCATGACTGACCATACTCCTTTGTCAAAAATCTAAGGAGATTTCCAAGGCTCCTATTTACTACCTCTATCTAACCATCTTACTGAGGATGGTAGGCAAATCCAAATGATAAGTTGGTGCCCAACTTCTGCCAAAGATTCTTCCAAAAGTGGCTCATAAACTTGGTGTCTTTGTTAGACACTATACTCAGTGTTAAACCATGAATCCTAACAACTTCCTTGAAGAATAAAGAAGCTATTTGACTGGCATCATTTTTTGTCTTGCATGGCACAAAGTGAGACATCTTACTGAATTTGTCTACAATCACATAGACACTGTCCATTCCTTGTCTTGTTTTGGGAAAACCTACCACAAAATCCATGCTTAGACATTCCCATGGTCTGGTTGCAATGGGTAAGGTTTGATATAGGCCTACATTTGTACATGTTCCTTTGGCCTTCTGATAGATAACACAACCCTCAACATATATCTTCACATCCAAGTTCATCTTCGTCCAAAAATAGAATCTTTGGACTAACTCTTGAGTTTTATTAACCCCAAAATGGCCACTAAGTGCACCATTGTGTTTCTCTTGTATGATATTTATTCTAATAGACCCCCTAGGAACACACAACTGACCCCCTTTAAACAATAAACCAGAATGCAAAGTGTATTCAAAGTATTTACTATGAAAGTGATTTTTAAACTCTTGACATACCTTGTAGATGTCTGCAAAGTCCTCATCTTACTCATACATGTCCTTGAAGTTGTCAATTACCATACTCTATAGTTGAATCTCTTGAATGGTCAATTCTCTTCTTCTCAAAGCATTTGCAAATTTATTTTGCAACCCTTTCTTGTGTTTTATGTTGAATGTATATTCTTGTATGTATTCAACCCACTTCATATGCTTATGACTCAATTTGTCTTGTGAGTCCAATAAATTCAATGCTTGGTTGTCAGAATAGACAATAAACTCCTTTGGAAATATATAATTCCACCATTTTCTCAATGACTAGACCAGAGCATACATCTCTAGGTCATAAGAAGAATATTTCTTCTTAGCTTCAATCAACTTCTCCAAATGGAAGGCCATTGGTCTTCCCTCCTAGCGTAAGACAGCTCCAATTGCCACATTGTTGGCATCACATTCCACTGTGAACAATTTTTCAAAACTTGGCAACACCAAAATTGGTTGGGTTGCAATCTTCTTTTTCAGTAGCTCAAAGCCATTACTAGCTTTCTCATTCCAAACAAACTTGGTCTTCATGCCTACCTTAATTGTATCTAACATAGGAACACATATTGCACTAAAATATTTAATAAACTTTCTATAGTATTGTGCAAGACCATGAAAGCTCCTTACCTTAGTGCTTGTCCTTGGAGTAGCCTAGTTGATGATGGCATCAACTTTGCTTAGATCCATTTTTAAGTTGCCCTGTGATAGCACAAAACCAAGGTACACTAGCTCTATCTTGATGAACTCACACTTTTCTAAGTTGATCATCAAGTTCTCTTCCTGTAGCTTCTTAAAAACCAATTCCAAGTGCTTGAGGTTCTCATCCCTTATCTTACTATACATGAGTATGTCATCTAAGTAGACCACTATAAACTTCCCATTGTACTCTTTAAGTACTTCATTCATCAACCTCATGAATGTTGATGGGGCATTTAACAACCCAAATGGGATGAAAATCCATTCATATAGTCCTTCTATGGTTTTGAAGATTGTTTTCCAGTCATCCCCTTCATTTACCCTTAGCTGGCAGTAACCACTTTTTAGTTATATCTTTGCAAAGTATCTAGCCCCTCCTAGACATTCCATTAGGTCTTCTATCCTAGGGATAGGGAACCTATACCTAATGGTAATCCTATTTATTTCCCTTGAGTCTATACATAATCTCAAAGTTCCCCATTTCTCAAGTGCTAGGACTGTGGGTACGACATACAGGCTAATGCTCTTTCTTATAAGACCTTGTTCTAATAATTATTGGATTTGTCTAGCTATCTCTCCATTATTTTGGGGAGTAATTTTATAGGATGCCTTATTGGGGAAGGTAGCTCCAAGAACTAGGTCTATTTGGTGGCTTACCGACCTCTTAGGTGGTAAGGTGGTTGGTTTTCCATCACTCACTATCCCTTGATACTTTGCTAGCATCTCTTGAACTTATTTTGGTAGCTCTATCCTCTTCTCTAGTTTGTCTTAAACTTCCTTTGGCTTCAACACCAGTGAAAAGCCAATTCCTTCTCCTTCATCTAGAGTCTCTAAGAACTCCTTTTCTCCCACCATGATAACACTGGGACCAATAGACTTCACTTCTACATCCTCGAATAGTGACTGGATTTTGTATGTCACATTATCTTTCTTGAAAGTTTAGGATTTTTTCACTCCATTATGCATGGCCATCCTGTAAAATTGCCATGGTCTACCTAGGAGCAAGTGATATGCATCCATAGGTAAGACATCACACAAGAATTTATCCTTATATCAACCAAAGGAGAATTCCACCCAAGCTTTTTCATTAAATAGGACATGTTGTCCTTTGTTTATCCAAGTGACCTTATAAGGATTGGTGTGGGGTATCCTTGTCATTTTCAGCTTACTGACTGACTCCTCTGATACTATGTTCTCAGTCGATCCTGGTTCTATGATGACTCTACACACCTTGCCCATCATCTTACACTTTACTCTAAATAGTGCTCTCCTTTGACTGCTCTCTTCCTTCATTGGTTCTTTTATGAGAGTTCTCCTCATCATAAGGTTTTCTCCCTCCTGTGATTCCAATGGTACTTCAGGGCTCTTGTTTCCACTTGTCTCTTCATCGACATAGTTCACTCTTTTGTCACCTCCTTGAGAGGTACTTCCCCTCTCTAGACACCTATAGGCTGGATGTCCTAACTGATTACAGTGATAACACTTCATGTTGGCAAAATAGTTTCCTCTCCCTTGACTACTGCCTCTTCCTCTATTATTAGAGTTCCTCCCTCTTCTTGAACTTCCCCCAATGAAGTTTCCTTCATGTTTTTCAGTGAGCTTAGTCTTTGATTGTTCTTAAGATTCAGAGCTTATTCCTCCATAACCACTTCTTTATCCTCTGGTGTATCTTCCTCTACTTCTTCCTCTTGAAGTATTGGATTCTTGTTTCTTCTTCAACTTATCTTGGACCTTGATAGCAATTTGGTGGCATTTCTAAACTGTATCTAGAATCAAAAGACTCATCGCATCTTGAATGGTCCATTTGAGACCATTAAGATACCTTGCTACTTTCACTTTCTCATCTTCTGCTATCCTTGACCTCATATAGAGTCTTTGAAACTCTTTAGTGTATGCATTGACATCTAGGTCCTTATGTCTTAGACCTTGCCTTCTCTTATGGAGTTGGATTTCATAATCCTCTAGGATGTAGGCATCTCTTATTATTGCTTCCATAGCTTTCCATGAAGCAATGGGTATTTTCCCTTCCTTCTCTCTTTCATCTTTGATGAACTTCCACCAAGTGAGATCATATCCTCTCAATCTTTCTTTAGCAACCTTCACCTTTTGAGCCTCTGTGATTCCATCACACTCAAAATGGTTCTCTAATCCTTCTATCCAATCAAGGACTACCTCTAGTTCCATTTTGCCACTAAAAATATGGTTCAGGAGCACCCTAAATGAACTTAGTGTTTCTATGGAACATAGGGGTTCCCTCAAGGTCCTAAGAGGCCTTTAGTGATGTTAAGACATTGGGTTAATCACTAGACCACCTTGTAAGGCCATAGTTCCAAGTTTGGCACCTTATGAACCCTTAGTCAACTATTGGTCATTAATGGTCCAAAACCCTAGGAATAGATTTTTTTTAGGTTTTCAATGTTTGGATCCACTAGGGATCAGAAAAATAATATTGTGACCAAGTTTGGTCATCAGATTTGCAAAATTACAAAATATGTAAAAGTTGGTCAAAAGTTGTCAAGCAACTTTTGAGCAAACTTGACAACTTTTTGAAAAACAACTCCCAAATAGTCAATTAGTTCAAATATGTTATGTAACCATTGGGAGTGCCTAAAAAAAGGCCTTTCAGGTGGGTGTTAGGCTAATCATGTAATTTGGCATTTGAAATCAATAAAAACATAACCATTTCTCTGCCAATCCCGAGAACACTTGATCTGTATGGATTGGTACGAATAGGAGGGCATGAAAATATGACACCAGGAGTTTTTCTTATGAACCTTCTTCCATTTGATTTTAGTTTCATGTGTTGATCAATCCTAGTTTAAAATTTATTGAATTTGCAATTCCCCTACTTGGTTTGTAGGCCCTAATTTAGGGTTTCTAAGAAAATTGAGTGTATTTCATCTTTTCACCATGGGAATTCAATGACCCTTGGTGGTAATATTGTTTATAGGATTATCTTTAAGATTCTGTAGGATAGGTTCTCCAAAATTCAAGGAGATGGAGTTACAATGATGCCCTAGGTGTATATCCTTATGTATGCACCAATCTAGAATTAGGAAAACAATCATAACTCTCGTTTGGGGATTGATCAGAGGATCTTAATAAGAGGAGGAGACCCTTGTACACACCCTCACATGATCCAATCATCATTTTGGAATTTGGATCCATCCTAAAGGCACTTTTAGTGTAAGTGGAGGCCTAATTATCCGTAATTATAGAAGCAATCTTGTGTGTCATCCTATCTCTTTCTCATTTCAATGTTCTAGGGTTTGAGTCCAAAATCCTAGGCCATAAAGGGTGTCTTAATCCCTAATTAGTTAAGGGATTTATGTGAAATAATCTCATTTAATATCAATTTTCCTTCGAAAAAAGGCTACAAGCCTAGTATTGAGTTTGTGAAGCAACCATGTCTTATGGGTTGAAATTGAGTGAAAGAACCATTGGAACCATATGGTAGGGACCTAAATAGACCACACCTATGAGAATAGGTCACCCCTGGTCCTATAATTTATTTTGGGGGTATTGTTGAGAATTTGGGTCAAGTGCTTGTGAAACTACTCTTGGTGGTTGGTGTTGTAGGATTGGTGAAACCTAGTGATTAGGTTTCCTTTGGGGTTCTAGGGTTGTGATAACCTTAACCAAATCCTTTCCCACACTTGTGATAATTTTGAAGCACTTTGGCCTTAGACAATTGGATTTTTGGAGTGCATTGCCCTATTTGAGTCACCTAGAGGCTTCTTGTTGCCCACTTTGCATCAATTGGTATTAGAGATATGTATGCTCTTGAGGATGAAGATATCCTTCCAAGGGTTACAAACATTGAATTATCAAAGATGGTGAGAGAAAAAAGGGCAGAAAATTGAGCCTTGACAAGAAGACTTCAAGAGTTGGAGAAAAAGGTAGAGAGAGGCAAAGGAGACACTTCTGGTGGTGAAGAAGGGAGTGATTTAGATAATGACACCCCTGATCAGGATGTGAAGATTCTTGCAGACCAGAGACCCTTTCTAGATGCCTTAAAATCTATGGGGAGAAGAACCATGGAGGAAAATTTGGATTTACCAACTTTTAATGGAAAGATGAATGCAAATTTGGCCTTGGATTGGATAGAGGCCCTAACAACCTTTTTTTAGTGTGAGGAAATCCCTGAGAAGTAGAGAGTGAAGATAGAAAGTTCCAAGTTGAAGGGAGCATCCCTAACTTGGTGGAACTTCATCCAAATAGAGAGGATGAAGAATGGGAAGAGTATGATCTCTTCATGGAACAAAATGATTACATTCGTAAGAGAGAATTATGTGCCTGAAGACTATGGGGTACAACTCCATAGGAGAAATAAAATCCTAAAGAAAAAGGATATGGATGTGGGCTCATACACTGAGGAGTTCCTAAAGTTATGTATGAAGACAAATGTGGCAGAAGATGAAGAAGAAAAATTAGCAAGATATATGAATGGTCTTAAGGTATCCATTCAAGAGGAACATAGCCTACATTTCCCTACCACAGTAAACAAGTGCTATCAACTAGCACTCAAGGTAGAGGAGAAGTGGAAGAGAAAACATGAGTTTGGAAAGGGGAAGAGAAATGAAAGTGGGAAGAACTTTAGAAGAAGAGGAACTTCTTGGAATAGAGGACAATACAGTGGTAATAGCAGCAGGACCCCTGACCAAGGAGACAAAAAAAATAGTGATAAAAATTTTAGAGGTAATTATAGAGGGAGAAGACCCTTCAATAGAGGGAGAAAAAACACTGGAAGAGGGAATGAACCCCTAAGGTGTTATTATTGCAATCAATTGGTACATCATGTAGGAAGGTTCCCTCAGAAGAGAAACAATAACAATCAAGGAGATAGAAGAGAACAATTCATTCAAGAGGACAAACAAGAAGACAATGAAAATGCAAGGGACTTAGAACCATAGGAAGGAGCATTTTTGATGATGAGACAAGTCTTCCTTCAAGTTCCACAAATCCAAGAACCTCCTCAAAGAAAGAATCTCTTCCGGACAAAGATCAAATGCAATTTGAAGGTATGTAATTTACTTATAGATTCTGGCTCAACTGAAAATTTAGTATCTTGTTAAATGGTACAGAAGTTAAACCTCCCTAAGAAGCCTCATCCTTTTCCTTATCATGTCTCTTGGCTAACAAAGGGTCAACAAACCTTAGTGACTAAACAAGCATGGATAGAATTTTCTATAGCAGACTTTAAAGACAAATTTATTTGTGATGTTGTTGAGATGGATGCCTCCCACATCCTTCTAGGAAGACCTTGGTAGTATGATGTAGATGCTCCACACCATTGTAGGAGAAAACCTACTCTATCACCAAAGATGGGAAAACGTTCACCATGAAGCCCCTGCTAGATACAAAAATTGAGAAGGAACCCACTGTCATAACCATGGGTGAAAAAGAAATGTTAAAAGTTTTAAAAGAACCTGAGACTGAAGCTTTTATCCTAATATCCAAGCCTAAGGATATTATAAGGTCTGATAATGATGATCCTATACCAGATGAAGTGAAAGAATTGCTTACAAAATATAGTGATGTCACTGTTAGTGATCTACCCAAAACCCTCCCTCCCTTAAGAGATATCAATCACCAAATAGAATTGATACCCGGTTCCTCCTTGCCTAACAAGGCCCCATACAAAATGACACCAGTTTAGCATGTAGAGATTGCAAGGAAAGTCATTGAATTGTTAGAGAAGGGACTAATTCAAAAGAGTCTCAGTCCATGTGCTGTCCCATCAGTTTTAGCTCCTAAAAAGGATGACAAGTGGAGATTGTGTACTAACAATAGAGCCCTAAACAAAATAACTATAAGATACATGTTTCCAATTCCAAGAATGGAAGATATAATGGACCAATTAGGCACTGCTTGTTATTTTACAAAGATTAATTTAAAATCAGGCTATCACCAAATTAGGATAAAGCCAGGTGATGAATGGAAGACAACATTTAAGACAATTGGGGGATTTTTTGAGTGGCTTGTTATGCAATTTGGCTTGAGTAATGCTCCTAGTACATTCATGAGACTCATGAATGAGGTCTTCATTGATTTTATTGGCAAGTTTGTGGCCATATATTTGGATGACATTTTGATTTACAGTCATAGCAAAGAGGAACATCTTGATCATGTTGATCAAGTTTTGAAGAGACTCCATCAGCACAAGTTAGTGATTAACTTGGAAAAGTGTATGTTCATGAAGAAGGAACTTGTCTTCTTAGGATTTGTCATCACCCAAAGGTACCCTCAAAATGGATCCAGAGAAGGTTGCAGCAATAGTCAATTGGCCTCCACCAAAGAACCAAGGTGATGTTAGAATTTTTCATGGTTTAACAACTTTTTATAGAAAGTTTATTAAGAATTTTAGCCATGTGTGTGCTCCTATGTTGGAAACAATAAAGGGTGGAAAGAAGACCAGGTTTGAATGGACTAAAGAAGTTGTAGATGCATTCCAATATCTCAAGAATAGAGTGGCATAATATCCAATCCTAGTGCTCCCGGACTTCAACAAGGTATTCACAGTTGAAACAAATGCAAGCAGCTTGGCTATAGGTGTTGTCTTGAGCCAAGAAGGTAAGGCTATCACATTTTCTCAGAAAAAATGAATGATGCAAAGAAGAGGTATTCTACTTATGATTTAGAACTTTATGTAATGGTACAAGCCCTAAAAAAGTGGAGACACTACTTCCTCCCTAAAGAATTCATTGTTTATACTGATAACCATGCACTAAGTTTTCTAAATAGTCAGGAGAAGCTTGGAGTCAAACACATTAAATGTATGGAGTAGTTGCAGACATATACTTTCAATATAAAACACAAAAAGGGAGTGGAAAACAAAGTGGATGATGCCCTAAGTAGAAGGGTTACATTGATTGAAGAAGTACAACTTCAGAGTGTAGGGATTGATTCCCTAAAACATGTATATGCTGATGATCTAGAATTTGAAGAAGTTTTTGTGGTATGAACTAAAATGGTTGGCAAATACCATACTATTTTTTTTATTTCCTGATTCAGAATGAAATCTTGTTTAAAGGATCCCAATTGTGCATTCCTAAATGTTCCATGAGAACAAATATTATTAAGGAGAAACATTGTGGTGGCTTAGGAGGACATTTTGGCATAGATAAGACCACCAATTTAGTGAAAAGAAGTTATTTTTGGCCAAAGATGGGGAATGAAGTCAAGAATTTTGTTGAATCTTGTACTATTTTCCAGAAAGAAAAGGGTGTATCCACTAACCAAGAACTGTATCAACCCCTACCAATTCCCTCTAGGACATGGGAATCAATTTCAATGGACTTTGTTATGGGCTTGGAAAGGACAAAGCAGGGTTATGATAGTGTTATTGTCATTGTGGATAGATTTAGTAAAATGGTGCACTTTGTTCCTTGCAAGAGCACAAATTATGCTTCCCATATAGCACACCTATTATTTAAGGAAGTGGTTAGAATCCATTGTCTACCACAAACCATAGTCTCTGATAGAGATGTAAAATTTCAGGGTCACTTTTGGAGGACACTCTTCAAGAAATTAGGTATAAATCTTACTCATAGTTTAGCATACCACCCAAAAATAGATGGGAAAATGGAGGTGGTAAACAAATCTCTTGAGATGCCTAACCAAATAGTACACCCAAATTTGGGACATGATCCTACCACAGGAAGAGTTTGCATTCAATGACTCCATGAACAGATCCACTAGAAAAACACCATTCCAAAAAGTGTATGGAATTCATCCCAAAGGTCCATTGGACTTGGTAGAGTTACCATCTGATATCAGAGTTAGTGCACAAGGAGAGGAACTAGCCAAACTGATATCTAAAGTGGAGACAAAAGTGAAAGAGTCACTATAATATTCAACTATGAAATACAAAGCACAAGTAGACAAGAGAAGGAGATAAGTTCATTTCAAGGTTGGATATAAGGTATGGGCATACCTAAGGAAGGAGTGACTCCGTAAAGGAAGATATTCAAAGTTGCACATGAAGAAAATTGGACCTTGCACCATCCTCAACAAGATGGGTGAAAATGCATATGAAATTTCCCTACCTCCTACTTTACTAATTTCTCGTATTTTTAATATTGCAGACCTCACTCCTTACAAGTGTATTGCAAACATTACTAATATGCAGGGATCACAAGTTGAAGATGATGGAGACTATGTGATAGATATCCCACCAAGAAAGAAAATGGAGTTAGAAAAAATTTTGGAATCCAAAGTATTGAAGCAGAAAAGGATGAATAAGTACATGTAGTACTTAGTGAAATGGAAAGGACTCCCTCCAATAGATTCTACCTGGATGATAGAGGACTAGATCCAACAACATGGAACCACTGTTGACTAGTTATCCTCAAGTGAGAACTTGAGTTCAAATCTCATGGGGAGTATGGTGCAGGAGCACCCTAAATGAGCTTAGTGTTTCTATGGAACCTAGGGGTTCCCTCAAGGTCCTAAGAGGCCTTTAGTGATGTTATGACATTGGGTTAATCAGTGGACCACCTTGTAAGGCCATAGTTCCAAGTTTGGCACCTTATGAGACCTTGGTCAACTATTGGTCATTAATGGTCCAAAACCCTAGGAATAGTTTGTTTTTAGGTTTTTCATTTTTTTATCCACTAGGGATCACAAAAATAACATTGTGACCAAGTTTGGTCATCAAATTTGCAAAATTGCAAAATATGTAAAAGTTGCTCAAAAGTTGTCAAACAACTTTTAAACAAACTTGACAACTTTTTGAAAAATAGCTCCCAAATGGTCAATTAGTTCAAATATATTATATAATCATTGGGAGTGCCTACATAAATCCCTTTTAGGCGGGTGGTAGGCTAATCATGTAATTTGGCATTTGAAATCAATAAAAACATAACCATTTCTTTGCAAATCTTGAGAATAGTCAATCTGTACAGATTGGTACAGATAGGAGGGAATTAAAATATGACACTAGGAGTTTTTATTATGACCCTTCTTCCATTTTATTTTTGTTTCATGTGTTGATCAATCCTAGTTTAAAAGTTATTAAACTTGCAATTCCCCTACCTGGTTTGTAGGCCCTAATTCAGAGTGTCTAAGAAAATTGAGTTTATTTCCTCTTTTTGTGCAATGGGGATTCAATGAACCTTCATGGAAATATTTTTTATAGGATTCTCTTTAAGATTCTATAGGATAGGTTCTCCAAAATGCAAGGAGGTGGAGTTACAATGATGCCCTAGGTATATATCCTTATATATGCACCAATCTAGAATTAGGACAACAATCATAACTCTCATTTGGGGATTGATCAGAGGCTCTAAATCAGAGGAGGAGACCCTTTTAAACACCCTCAAATGATCCAATCATCATTTTGGAATTTGGATGCATCCTAATGGCACTTGTAGTGTAAGTGGAGGCCTAATTAGCCCTAATTGCAGAAGCAATTTTGTGTGTCATCCTGTCTCTTTCTCATTTCCATGTTCTAGGGTTTGATTCCAAAGTCCTAGGCCATAAAGAGTCTAAATCCCTAATTATTTAAGGGATTTATGTGGAAGGATCTCATTTAATATCAATTTTCCTTCGGAAAAAGGATACAAACCTAGTATTGAGTTTGTGAAGCAACCATGTCTTATGGGTTGCAATTGAGTAAAAGAACCATTGGAAATATATGGTAGTGACAAAAATAGACCACACCTATGAGCATAGGTCACCCGTGGTCCTATAATTTATTTTGGGCGTATTGTTGAGAATTTGGGTCAAGTGCTTGTGAAACCACTCTTGGTGGTTGGTGTTGTAGGATTGGTGAAGCCTAGTGATTAGGTTTCCTTTGGGTTTCTAGGGTTGTGATAACCTTAACCAAATCATTTCCCATAGTTGTGATAAGTGTGAAGCACTTTTTCCTTAGACAATTGGATTTTTGGAGTGCATTGCCCTATTTGAGTCACCTAGAGGCTTCCTGTTGCCCACTTTGCATCAAAATGGGAACTCCTTCCAATGATTTACCACTAATAGCCTTTAGGGATTTCAAAAATGGTTCCTCTTGAAGGAAAGGATTAGCTTCAGGTACTTCATCTTCAAGGGAAACCTCTTTGCCTTTCCCTTCCATTCTATCCTTCACTTCATCTGCCTTTACATCAACTTCATTAGTTTTTGCTCGAATTGAACAAGCCTATCTCAGAGTAATATATTTTAATCCTCTTATTCATCCACCTTCTTTGCTAAATCAGAATTATTCAGCATTGTGGACTCTCTAATGGATTCCTCTGGTTGTAACATTAACCACAAGCTTGATCAAAGAGGCTCTAATACCAATCTGATAGAAGTAACCTTGTAGAGTGTGCTTACACAAATGCTTCTAGACTAGACTTTTCTCTTTCTAGTCCACTTAGGATCCCAATAGCTCTTTAGGACCTCTCTATTCTCTAGTTATTGAACCTAAGAACACTCCTATCTCTTCTCTAGGAGTCTTCAATTTTGAGTTTCACTATAAGGGACAACTATCTCATAGTTTTGTCTTAATGCTTCCTATGGCTTGAAGATTCCAATGCCAAATTATTCATACTAAATTCACTCTTGGAACAAGGGAAATGTATAGGTTTGGAATGTTCATTCTGCATCCATTCCACTCCATTCCCCTAAGTCTTCAAACCCAATTTGGTCAAGTTCACAATTTGTCTTCTAACTGTCCTATTAGGCCTAATGGTCCTATTAGCCCTATCCAGAGGGTTTTTTTGGATTAACTCTCAAAAATTACTCACAACCCCAAAATATAATTAGGGGTCTAGTTAGCCTTTTGGGAGACCTATAATATTTCTAAATTCTAGGGTTCCCAAACTGTCCGTACATCATTTTCCTAAAAAGTAGGGCTTTTAGGCCTATTTTGGCTCTTTACTAGCAACTATCTGATTTCTCTTCAAAAATCAATCCAGATAGATTGGCTAAGATCTAAGATTGACACTAAGGAACTATGAGACCCTAAAAAAATTGGGACCCCACTTGGTTCAGTCCTCCATTACACTCCCTTGTCTCTGCAAATGGATTTATCCCTGTCATGCTCCTAACCTGGTTGTCCTAACTCGCCTAGGGAATGACCTTATAAATAGTAAAACACCTCTCCTAACCTCCTACCTCTATATACACTATGTAAATTGGCTCCCCTAAGCATTTAATTTAATCTTTATATTTTTTCCATCATTGAATTTCATGGGGGAGCCATGAAAGCAAAGTTACCCTGAATCACAGCAGCAGACTACCTTGTTTAGGATTATTTTTCTACATATATAAAACTAACTCAAAATGACTAACACCCTAAATGAAAATTTAGTATAAGAAAAACCTCTACATGAATCCATAGTTGGATCTTATGATTTGATCCATAAACATTCTCTATAACACCAAATGCTTGAAAAGCACACTAACTCAGAATTGCAGTCACTTTCACTATCATAAAACTTGCTTACAAAAACTCATGCCTTAGGAAATGATTCCAATACATCCTTAAAATTCTTCCTCCTTGTTTCTAGGCTCAGTTCATTACTTTCCCACTCCTACAATGAGTGGAATCCAAAGTTTTCGATTTGCATGCAACATTTGCAAAAATTGCAAATGTTGTCATGACAACTTATGAGCAACTTTTTGCATCCTTGCATTTATGCCTCCTCCCTATCTTTTAGGGCCTATAACCCCTATAGATTGATGAACCAAACTCATAAATTCTGAGAAAAGAATCTTTCCTTCTATGCTAAGGTCTAGAACACATTTAGGCCACATTTCCCATTTAGGCCAAAATTGCAATAAAGTAACCTAACTAAACTAGGTTGGATTAGATACTAACTATCTATCCGCCTAGTAACACATCTTGCATGACCTTATAAAGCCCAATTTTAACACACATTCTAACTTGGATAAGGTCAGATACAAGGCAAAACTTGAGGGCTTTCAGGATTGCCTAGGTGCTCCTTCACCACCTTGGTTGAGCAAAAGGCTTTGAAATGGTTTCAAATTAGGGGACAATTTAAATGGTTGTCTCAAAGTTTGAGACAAAGGGACAAATTTGAGTGATTGAGATTCAAATTTGAAAATGAGTGATTGAGATTCAAATTTAGGAGTGTTCCATGTGCTTTTGTGTTCTCAATTCCCATTGGTTGCTCAAATTCATGTTGAAAGATATTAGGATTATTTAATTCAATAAATTAATTAAATTAGCCATGTAGGATGAATAGGTTCAATTTGATTTTTGATTTAAAACAATAAAATTAATTGATTAAAATCAATTATATAATTTTGATTGATCCTTTTAGGCTTAAATTTGATCATTTGATATCATGGTTAATTAATCCTTTGATTTAACTTGATTTTGTCCACTTTGATTGATAAATGTCCATTTGAATTGATTTTGATCCATTTTGAAGCATATTGAAGCATTTTGCTGAGATTTGCATATTTGGATGATTCTAAGACACCTGCCCAGTTTTGGATGTCTACAAATGCCCCTCTTTGAATTGATGTGTGAAGCGCATTGATTTATAGAAAAGTGCATGTACTGATCACTGACTTGATACTAATTTGATTGATCAATAAACTGATCTAATTTGATAACCTAATTGATTTGATGAAAACTTGATCTGATTTGATTGATTGATAAAACTTGATTGGACAACTCTGATGGATAAAATGATTTGATTTGATGCCTTGATTCACAACTAATTTGATTTGATGTAGAATGCCCCACTGATAAAAGTTTGAATTTCTAATGCCCCATATTTGATTCAGAACCCTAATTTGATGATATGATGATGCCCCCTCAGAAATGAAACAAATTGATCTCCAGATGCAAAATGTGATGAGGTTGATGTAAAACAAGATCCAAGATGATTTCATTTCTAAAAAAATTGATGATGAGAATGATATAACAACATGCCCCAGTGTGCATAAAATGTAGATTTAGGTCACATTGGGTAAAAATCCCTCAAAAATTAGGTTTAATAGCTTAAATAGGTTGAAAACCCTAGATTTACTATTCATTTTCACTTTTCACTGTTGAGATTTTTCTCTGATCCTGTGAAGATAATCAGTCATGGTTGTGCCTATTCAAGAGCATCAGTTCGAGAGGGGTCGCCGATATCAAAGACCACTAGATTAGAGCCCTCCGGTGAGTATTTTTGAACCTCCTAGTGCATTTATTGCTCACATTTAATAGCATTTATGTCAACTTTTCATGATTTTTAGATTAATTCCTATTAAATGTCGCGTATGATATTTTAAACCACGCCTAGGCTAGTAAAACACTGCCTCCACACTTTTAAATTCTGCATAGGACAAATTAAACCAAGCCTATGAGCTAGGGCAAAAATGTGAAACCATGTTTAAAATGACGCTTGCCAAAATATCATGTTTTAAATGTCGACTAGGAACATTTAAGTAAAGCCTAGGGTGATAAAGTGCCACCTATATGAAGAAGCACCGCCTTGGATAGGTTAAATGATGCGTATGATTTTTAGAATAATGCGTAGTGTAAAATGCTACGTACACTTAACAAAGTGACACCTAGAGGAAAATGTGATAAAATTTTGATTTGAAATGCTCAAACTGATTGTGTATTGATCCTCTAGATAAACAATTAGGTTTCTACGATAGAAAGATTTTGTTGTAGTAATGCAAACAAATGGTTAGGATAGAAAACTGATCGTAAAAATGAATGTTTGATTTGTCAATCTGATTGGATAGAAAATGATAGGATAGATAACCGATCATATTGGTCCATGTCTCAAGATCTAGAGGTAGGAACAATAAGTTGATTACGCTCAAGAAGAGAAAAGATTGATTGAATTAGATTGATTGACTTAGGATAATCCATTGATAGAAAAATTCTGATATAATTCCCTTGATTTGCAAAATAGACACATCTCCGTAGGTTATATGTACAAAACCTTGCTTCTTGGATATTGGATTTAGCTCAGGAGCTTATAGATCCAGAGTATAGATTGATTGAGATTTGTGGTTTGAGCTTTCTTCTAGACATCCCTCAGTTTTAGTTGAACCGAGGTCTATTGACAGCTGTGGCAGAGTGATGACACTCTGACTACAATACCTTCCACTTGTCACTTAGAGAGATGACTATCACTCTTGAGGATGTGTACATACTACTTTGTATCCCTACTCATGGGGAATGAGTTTATTATGATTTAGTTTATGATGGGAGCATCTGCAGATGGGTCTTCGATGATGATACCATCAGAGATGATACGATTACCTGGGCACAGTTCACTTCTTTCCCAACATTGCCAGTAGTCTTAGGTGCTGTGATAGGTTGATTAATCCTTCCTGATCATCAAGGTTGAGGATTCTCTATTGGATGGGGTTTCATTCTCGAGGATTTGATTGACCAGCCTTGGCGGTTTGATTGGGGATCGTGTGTGTTAGCATAGCTATACCATGACATGCATGAGATTGCGTATAGATCTAGTTGTGCAGTATCAGAAGGTGCAATTCTTCTTTAGTTGATGATATGGGAGCATATTCCCATTACTAGACTAGTAGCAGTGCATGTCTGAGGCCGCAGGTGTCCTTATGCCTTCTTGTACGGTGGCATGGTTGTCTAACATCATTTGGGAAAACTAGAGTATTGGTGCCGTATGATAGATGATATGGATCAGGTCATGTGGTGACCATATTTGGGATGTGAGGGTTGGTGGGAGGACGATGATGAGATCCCTTACATGTTTTTGCTAAGGTAGATGATTGGTTGATAACCCCTCGTGATTGAGAGATTATATTTCAGGCGGGTATCTAGGCAGTATGGCCATATTAGGGACATGCCTCAGGGTATGTTCCTTTATGCATGAGTATAGGCCGAGCGGTCGATGTGGGGCACATAGATAGATTTCCAGTATGCATGTGATTAGATTGATAGATTGATCTTTATTTGATGGGACATGTTAGATCATGTTTCAGATGCAGGGATGTCTATGGAGTATAGAGAGTGGTTCTCCAGACATAGATTTATGAGATTTAAAGACCCAGCAAAGCTGATCCTGGATCCAAATGACACATCAAGTGATGAGGGCAGGGATGGAGGAGATGATGGTGGTGGTAGGAGATGGAGAGGACCAGCTCCTAGAGTGTAGAGAGCTCCTAGAGTTAGTGGCAAAGGACAAGTGGGGCCTCAGACAAGGGGTGGTCACATCAGAGAGACAGGAAAGGTTTATAGGATAGATTGACAGGTATAGGGACCTAGATTAGTTTAGCCTCACCTAGGAGTTTCATGGGTACAACAGAGATAGAGAGTTGGGCGACAGGCTCATATTACAGCTGCTAGACAGGTTCCAGGAGTACAGACTCCTCCATAGGTACATACGTAACAGGCTCCTATAGTTTAGGGAAAGACTCTAGCACAACAGGTGCCTCCTCAGATATCAGTTACACCACAGGTATTAGTACAGGCTCCTCAAGCACCACATGTACCCAAGGATCCACATGCTATAAATGAGTTGACTCAGGATGTGTGCACTTTATAGACAGGGATGATAGTAGTGGTTAGTCGATTAGACCATATGGCTGTGATGATGTAGAAATTTATGGTGATGATGTCACAGAGGCCTAGTGTTGCCAGTATGAGTTAGGGACCACCTCTTACTTAGGATAGAGAAGATGATAGAGGGCTTGATGGGACAGGGGATGGATTAGGGATAGGTGATGGATCAGGTGTCCTAGCTAGATCTTTCTATATGGATATGGACCCATATTTTATGATGGATCAGTTTATCATTTTTTATTGATTTTATCAGGACTATGTTGATGTATCATATTTATGCTATTGTATCTTGGTATATAGATTTGATGGATCATGCTTTGATGGACATTTATATGATGACTTTCCTTGATTCATGTGGATATATTGATGTTTAGATGTGAGATATCATTGATGCACATGTTTATATGGTGTTTTATGGATGCATTTTAATTTCTATTATACTATGGATGTAGTGTATCTTACATATGATATAGATTAGATGGATGCAAATGATGTATGCACTTATGCCTATATGGTTTTTTGCATTCATATGAATGTAATGCATTGATGGATAGATATATGGATATAGATAGATTAAATGAATGCAACTATTTTTTTGGATTTTGATGTATGTCATTTATATGAAATGCACTTCTTAACTAGATGTATACAAATGGATAATGATTAATGGTTTGTGTGTTTTCTTTTTCTGATATGAAGATCATGATTAATGCTATAAATGAATGAATGTAATGCAATGCAAAAGATAATCTCACATCATTGATTGAACCAAGGATATTTGAAAATGAAATCTCCCCAAATGGATTTATGAATCAAGATTGTAATAATTAACCCCCTTCACTTGGAAAACAAGACTAAAAAATAATGCAATTAAGCTATCATGTAAATACAATGCAATGCAACTGATTGTCACTAGTTATTTTTGAAAGAACTACAAAAGAGATATATTTTCATCATTAAGCATTGTGGAACTAGCAATTGATACAATCCTTACTAGTGCCACTGTGACCATAAGAATATGAATATGACTTTTATCTTAATTGGTACCCTCTTTTAGGAACCTAGTACAACCCTCACTAGTTGAATGACCAACTATGGGAGTATGAATACCGGTTTCAACAGATTCAATGTTGCAAGTGGATTTTGGTTTTAAGATATGGAAGATCTAAATAGCCAAGGTATCCTTTTGCATAAACAAACAAAGGTTAACCCTCCTTCCAATATGAATGTCCTTGATGGTTCTTTGATGACAATGTCGTTAGATGAATTCACACAAAGTGGGGGATCTTCCTCAAAATAGTCACACAAAAGCCAAGAAAAACATCATGTCTCCATCATCGCCAATCTAGTCAAAACATCATTGATTAGCTAAAAAGAACATGACTTGAATAGGTCAATGAAAATCATCAAAAATTTCAAGTGTTTTTTAATGTATCTCAATTTTCAATAAGAATTCCAAACATTCTGATCGTTTAAGTGTTATGAAATTTTTAATCCTGATAAAGAAAGTCAATGAAGTTCAAGGATTAAGGTATGTGATCAAACTGTTGGAATTGAACAATGATATCCATCAAAGGTTCCAAAACTATCTGTCCTCTGAAATTCTAAAAATTTTCTTCTGTCATGTGACCAAAATGTAACACTTTTGAATCTGTTTAGTACCAAAACCAATGATTTTGCCCCCAAGTGATAAATGTGATCATGTGTAAAACTTAGGGCAATATGAAACCTAGAATGCTACAATGCAGCTGAAAGGCTTTATTATGATTATGCACAAATGACAGATGCAATGAGGATATGTACAAATGAGATGGAAAAAAAGAAATATGTACAAATGCAACTAGGAAAGACCTAAGGGAACAAAAAGTGCCTATTTCCAGGTTTTAACCTTTTGGGTTCAATGCATTTTTTTTCTTTTTTTGCTCCTAGGGCGCCTATTGCTAGGTTTTCACCAAGGCACTTTTCTCTTTTTCAATTTTTTTTTATTTTTAGTTTTTATTTTTTTTATATCATCAAGGTGCCTATTTGCTAGGTTTTCACCAAGACAACATTTTTTATTTTGCAATTTTTTTGACTTTCTTCATGCTCAATTTTATCTTTTTTTCTGATTTTTCTCCTTTTCCATTGTTTTTGGCTTTTTGATCTTTATGATTTTTTTTTGTATTTTGATCTTTTCTCCTTTTTAGGATTTTTACTTTTTATCATATACAAAGAAGATGCTAATTCATCTGATACTCTTGTCTGATATGCTTTCATTTGCCTCTCTTTCATTTGATTAGGTATGAAACCTCTTTAAATGGATGCTATTAATGGCCTCTTTCAACTCATCCCCTTATCACCTAGTTTGTATGTTCCCATTCCAAAAGAAGAAACAATTACAAAAGGACCAAGCCAATTCACTTCCCATTTCCCTTTCTTTTCTCTATCAGCCTGATTTTTAGGGTTTTCTCTTAATACTAAGTCTCCCACTTGAAAGGTTCTTGGTTTGATGTGCTTGTTGTAGTTTCTTGAAATTCTATTTTGACAGTCCTTCAAATGATCATATGCTTGTGTTTGATGTTCCTCCAACAATTCCAATTATTGAAGTTGGGAAACCCTATAATACTCATCAGTGATTAATCCATGTAGTGATACTCTTAGGGATGGAATCTCAACTTCTAGGGGTAAAACAACATTGGCCCCATAAACCAAGGAAAATGGTGTAGCTCTAGTTTGTGTACGGATGCTAGATCTAGAGGCCCACAGTGTCGGGTTTATCTGAATATTCCAATCTCTTCCTAACTAATCAACCGATCTTTTCAATATTTTGAGGATGTTCTTTTTTGTAGCCTCGGCTTGTCCATTACCTTGAGGATAGTAAATGGAGGAAGAATGGTGAATAATCTGAAATGTTTCACAAAGTTCATCCACATCTTTGTTTTTGAATTGGTTTCCATTGTCCATGATGATGGAATGAGGAATACCATATTGAAAAATGATGTGATTAAGGATAAACATGGAAATCTTCTTTCCCATGGCAGTTGTCAAAGGAACATCCTCTACCCATTTAGTGAAATATTTTGTCGCTGTGAGGATGTATTTATGTCCATTAGAAGATGGTGGGTAAATAATTCCAATTAGATCGAAACCTCATTGATAAAATGGCCATGGTGTGATAAATGGATGTAATTCTTGTGCAGGTGCATGGATCATGTCTCCGTGATATTGGCATTTAGCACAAACTTTCACAAATTGACAAGCATCCTTTTCTAAGGTTTTCCAAAAATACCCAATGCGAAGGATTTTCTTAGCTAAATTTAATCCACTAGAATGTGACCCACAAATCCCCTCGTGGACATCTCTTAAAGATAACCTCAATTCCTCTTCCTCTAGACACCTAAGGAGCGTTCCATCAAGACCTTTGTGATACAATGTGTCTGATAGGATGGTATAACGAGCAGATTGTCTTATGAAATGTTGTTTTTGAGCTTGAGTTTGGTCCAAAGGTTAGGTTTGGTTTTTAAGATAAGTGTAAATTGGTCCATACCAAGGTGATTCATGTCCATTAATAAGGGCAATTATTTGGGTATCGGGTAAGTCAAATTTCGGTTTTGCCAACTCTTCCACCAAGAGTTCATACCTCACATTTTAATCAGGCATTTAGAGTAATGATGCCAAAGTATCCATTGCATCGGCCACTCTATTTTTGTATCTAGGAATTTTCTCAAAAGTAATCAAAGAAAAATATTATTTCCAATCATCCACCATCCTTTTATATGGCATCAATTTTTCATCTTTGGTGTTGTATTCATAATATATTTGGTTGATGACTAATTGAGAGTCCCCATAAAATTTTAATTCCATGAAATTCCATTCCAAGGCCATTTTGAGACCTATGACCAAAGATTCATAATCATAAATATTATTTGTGCAAGGAAACAATAGTTTGTAAGATTTGGGAATTGTGCAACCTTGAGGGGTTATCAAAAGAATTCCCGCCCCTGAACCACTTTGAGCATAGGATCCATCAAAATATAAGGTCCATGTTTTTTCTTCCACATTAACAATCTCTAAATTAGGAAACTCCACTTGAATTGGATGGGTAGACTCTAAAGGATTTTTGGCCAACTGATCTGCAATTACTTGTCCCTTGATTGCTTTCCTATCCATGTACTCAATGTTGAACTCACTAAGTACCATCACCCATTTTGCAATCCTTCCAATTAGGGCCTTTTTACTAAGTAGATACTTCAAAGGATCAATTTTGGCAATTAACTTCACTTTATGCATCAACATGTAATTTCTAAGATTTTGAGAGGCAAAAACCAAAGCTAGGAAAGCCCTTTGCATGAAGCTATAGTTCAATTCATATTTTATCAATGTTCTACTCAAGTAGTAAATAGATCTTTCTTTTCCTTCATTGTATTCTTGTGCCAATAGGACCCCTAAATATTTATATGTTGCTGATATGTAAAGTAACAAGGTTTTTCCTTTGATTGGTGACATTAAGATGGGTGGATTCACCAAGTATGTTTTTAACAATGTGAAAGCTTTATCACACTCTCACCCCATGTAAAATGGTGTCTTTATGTAGCAACCTTTTGAATGAATGACATTTTTCCGCCAATTGGGAGATGAACCTCCTTATATATTGAAGCCTTCCTTGAAGAGACCTCATTTGGCTAATATTATTAGGAATTTCCATGTCCATTATTTCTTGTACTTGTTCAGGATCTACTTCAATGCCTTTTGCAGAAACAATGTAACCTAAGATTTTTTCGGATTGTACCCCAAAAGCACATTTCTTTGGATTGAGTCTCACTTTGAATTTCTCTAACCTTGTGAAGATCTTGTCTAATATTGATAAGTTATCCTTTATTTCATGTTATTTTTCTAGAATATCATCCATATAGTATTCTAATAAGGTATGCATCATATTGTGGAAGATGGTAGTCATTGCTCTTTGGTAAATTTCTCTGGCATTTTTGAGACCGAAGGGCATCACATTGCAAAAAAAGGTTCCCCATGGGCATGTAAAAGTTGTCTTTTCTTGATCTTTGAGTGCAATTTGGATTTGATTATATCCACTAAATCTGTCCATCAAGGAAAGCATAGAATGACCCATCGTTAAGTCCACTATATTATCAATGCTAGGTAGTCAAAAATCATCTTTTGGGAAAGAAAGATTGAGATCTCTAAAATCCATGCAAACTCTAATAGATTTGTCATGTTTTGTGACCACTACAATTTTGGATATCCATTCTACATATGTAATTACTCTTATGAATCCAACCTTGAGGAGCTTTTCCAATTCTTCTTTTACTAAAAGTGCCACATAAGGGTGCATCTTTCTCAATTTTTTCTTTACGGGTTTCACATCGGGTTTCACTTTTAAATGATGAATTATGAAGATTGGATCTAACCCTTGCATGTTGGCATAAGACCATGCAAAGTTAATTTGTTTTTCTTGAAATAATTTGATGAACTCGTTCCTTTCTGATGGACTCAAAGATGCTGCTAGATGAATAAACTTGGGATCCTCTTCAGTGCAAATGTTAACTTTCTCTGATGGTTCAATAAGGATGGGTGATCTTTCATCTTCATGTTCAGGTAGGGTATCCAACCTCTCTTCCTTAGGTGCCAAAATTAGGTTTTCACCTTTGGAAATATCTAATATTTTGAATTTTTTAGGTTCTAGATCTGCCACATGGTGGTTTTCACCACTAGACCTTTTCATTATTTTATATTTTTATATTTTATTTTTTAGATTGAGAGGTTGGACCCCTTCCTCTATCATTATGTTTGAATTGTATTCATTGATGGAAGAAGATAGCTCAACCGCATTTAGGTATTGGGCCATTGCAAGGTAATTGGGAAAGTATAATAGGTCATTTGGTTCGGATAAATCCCAATCAACGAGTTCGGGGTGCATTAAGGATAAATATTCATTTGGAAAATTGTCATTCAAAGGGTTTAAGGACATGACCTCATTTTAAGGTTCATACATTGTATCACTTAGGTCTATGAAATGGGATTCCTCAAGATGTTCCATGGAAGTAGGATCAAAATCTCCTTCACTAGAGTCCTCACTGATATCCACAAGAAATAATGCATGTGGATTAAATACAATATTTGAATCACCCCCCATGAAGGTATGCAAGGTTCACCTATCCATTGACTAGTCCTAGATGCTTTACCTATGTTGGAATATTGAGGTTCACTTGACACTTGTGTAGAATTCAAACCTTGATGTTCATTGTCTTGACTTGTAACATTGGGAATAGTTGCATATGTGTGAATAACATTAGCTTCTATGTCATGAAAAGATTCTTTGGAAATGGAATCCCTCTCATAATCCTTGGAATCATCTTCACTCTCGAAACCTACCATGTGCACACGTTCATGGAAATCATGCATTGGACTTGAAATTTCTCCTTTATGTTGAAAACCTTTTCCAAATTTCTCTTCTTTTGATCTCCAAGCTGGTTCAATGGGTTCCAATAATCCTCTATTTCAAACTCCTAAGGGTCCTCTTCCCTTATATCTCATTTTTTGCATGATTTTATATCCTTTTCCATATTTATCGGTTTAAATGTTGATGTGTTGTACCCTTTCCATGGGATTATTTGAAGTGTCCTCTTCCTTATAGAGCCATTGTAGTACTTCATTATCCTCCTTCTCTAAGGAATATTTATCACTCTCTCTTACAAAATGAGAGTTGTATTTATGAGGGGGATGAGAACTTTATGTCTTTCCATGTGTCCTAGGAGAGGTTGGTAAATCAAATAGGGAAATAGAATATTCCCCCACTCCCTTGGAGTTGATTCTACATTGTTTTTCAAAGGTGTGCATCAATTCACTCATCTTTTGATATTGATCCTTCTTAGCTTGTTCTCTTTCTTCCTTGGCATGATTTGAATTTTTCATCTTCAATGTAGAAATCTTAACTAAATTATCATGTGAATTTTTACCCTCATAACTCATCTTTTCCTTTCCCTTAGTTGATATAGTAGAGTTAGTTTGATTGGGGTTTGAGATGGAAGTAGCATTTGATGTCAACTTTGAACTTTCCTCTTTATGTTCTACATTAGTGTCATTAGGGATGACTCCTTCCCTATTATGAGGAATAAATAATTCATGAATTGGCTTCAATGTGTTGCAATTATGAAATGGATTTTAATCTCCTCCAATTGTGATATCCTCACCTCTATGTGGAAATTTTATGCATTGGTGATAAGTAGAAGGTACCGCTTGCATCTCCTGAATCCAAGGTCTTCTCAATAGGATATTGTAAGTTAATTTCATGTCGAGAACTTGACATGTGGTATATTTTTTGATATTTCCTACTTGGATAGGTAAAAAAATCATGCCTTTTGAAGACCTTTTTTCCTCATCATAAGCCTTAATGGTGATTTTATTTTTAGGGTCAATGGATGATTCAAATATCCCTAAAGAATTGACAAGGTTTAATGTACAAATATTGAGACTGATTCCCCCATCAATGAAAACTCTCTTAACCCTATGCCTTTGGATTAAAACTTCTATATGCAAGAGAAAAAATTTAGGGTGGGTAATAGACATGTCATCCTGTTCAGAAAATGAAAGGCAATGAGGAGCTATGAGATGTCCTTCCATATCTAAAAACTTATCCTCCTCTAAGGTTATAGGAACATTATTTTCCACTAGGGCCTTCTCCAATATTTCTTTGTGATTAGAAGATAGTTTCAACAACTCCAAAATAGAAATTTGTGTTGGATTTTTCTACAATTGATCCACCAAACTATAAGGATTTATTGAGGAATATATTCGTTTAGCCAAAATAGTTGTTGAAGTAAGACCAAAGGTTTTAGGGGCACTTCCTTGTAGGTTAACCCTTGATGCTTTCCCCCTAGTTACAACATTAGAGGTCTCTTGAATAGGTTGTTCTTTGATTACCACAACATTGATAGTACTATCATGTCCGGATAGGGCATTAATAGTATTGTCATAGCTATGGGAAAAGTTTACATTGTTGTTGCCTCTTGAATTGTTACCATTGTTCCCTCCATTGTGAGCATTGGAAGATTCACCCTTTTCATGTTTGTAGAAAGGAGTTTTAAATGTTGTGTGGTGTTCATTGTTTTGAGGTCCTTCTACCTTAATCATACCATTGTCAATTAGGTCTTTCACTACATGTCTCAAATGCATGTAATCATTTGTCTTATGTCCTTGATTTCTATGGTATTCAGAATGACTAGACTCACTCCACCATGTAGGTTTCATCTGCGGTTCATATGGTTGAACTCTAGGTAAGTCAATAAGATTATTAGAAATGAGGGTTATTAATTCCTTCTCAAGTCATTCACCCAAAGGTGTGAATTTTCTTTTAGGAATGGATGTAAGGAAAGTCTTAGGCTTGTTAGCCCCTTGATTGTTCCCAAAGTTATTATTGTTATTGTTGTTGTTGAAACGTACTTTGGGTTCATTGATCACATTATTAGCTTGAGCAAATAATTTGGTAAGATTGAAAGGGGGGGTCCTAAAATTATTTGCCTCTACAACTCCATCATTCACTACTCCTTTATTGTTATTCCTCATCCAAAACCGGTAATTGTTAGGAGGATTTCTATTTTGGTTGTTATTGGAGGTATTTTTGTTGTTGTTTTTATAAAGCTTAAGTTCTCCACTTTTGACCAATACCTCTTCCATGGTAACTCTTCTCTCAATTGGGTCTTTGAAAGACATAAGACATTGTAGTCTTAACTGGTAATTCATCTCATTAGTCAAGCTATTAATAAAGATGTCCATCTTCTCTTTCTCAGGTACACTTCAAGGGTATCTAGCGAATACCGCTCTCCATCATCATAAGAAAAGTAGGAATCCTTCTCCCTCTCATTTCTTGGTATTGCAAAAATTTATCATCATAACCTCATGTTTGATATTTTAGGAATAATGAGTCATGAATTTGGAGGCCAACTCTTTGAAGGTTCGGATGCCGGATGTTAACTTCAAAAACTACTCCATGGCCATGCCTCCTAAAATCCTAGGAAACAACCTCATTAAATACGTTGTATCACGCATAAACTCAAGGATTAATGCACAAAATTCCCTTAAATGGTCTTGGGGATCAGATGCTCCTTCATACTTGTCGTATTTAGGAAAAAACAACATTGTTTTAGAATGGAACCATAATTAGGGTTTTATCGGATGGAAAAGCACACAAAGATTTGATGGAAAAAGGTTTAGGAGCCCCACTTTGTTTCATTGTTTCCAATTTAATTTGGAAGAGTTTGAATTGTTTGTTCATGATATCAATAGGATTTGCCTTAGATTCTTTTGGTTTAAGTTGATTTACATCATAATCGTGAGGGATTTTAAGACCCATTTGTGCAAGGTCTAAAAACTACTTCTCCCTATCTCTATCCAATACTTTTTCAATAAGTTTCATGAAGAACAGACTTTGCATGGCTTCATTAACCTTCTCTTCGGTTGCTTCTTCATCATGAGGGTCAACATTGCCCCCATTTTTGTTGTTATTTAACCCTTGGTGGTTAGGGTTTATTGGTCCTCCATTATTGTTGATGTTTAACCCTTGGTTATTAGGATTAATTCCTCGCCCATTAATGTTATTGCTATCAACCACACCACCCACATTTTTATTCATTTCTTTATTAGCATGGTTGATCTGATCGGGGTCCATATTTCCAAAGGGATAAGACATAATGGGTTCTTCTTCTCTTGTGGGTTCTTGCGTTTGTATTGAAGAATTAAATGTGTCACTTGGGAAAGGTTACTCCTTCCTTAGATACAAAGTGTCTGATTATAGGGTGTTCTTGATGTAGTGAGATCATGTAAAATTTGGCATGGACATGAATTGCATTTAATAATGTTGAATTTCTCACTTAAGTTGATCAATCCCTCACGATTTTTGTAACAATGTCAGAAATTAGGGATTCTGGTCAATCTGAATGTACGAAGAGATGGAAAAGCCAAAAGGGTACTCAAATCTGAAATCCAAATTTTTCCAGGTTTTTGGGAAGTATCCACTGTTTTCCCTTCTTTGTTTCTGGGCATCACTTGCCTGTGTGTAGGCGTGATTTAAAACTTAATAAGCGGTAACTGAAAATTGGTTAGGTAGCACTTTGTAGTGGAGTGGGTAGCTTTTTCCTATTGGTAGGTGTTGTTTAATTCTTTCCAGGCGTCACTTTATAGTGACTCAAGCGGTATTAAAATTCTACCAGGTGTAGTTTAAGGTGCATAGGTGTCGTTTAATTGTGCATAGGCGGCACTGTGTAGATCAAGTTTGATTTTCTTAATTTTTTTGGTTTTTTAAAAGTTTAAAGTGTTTCTCTAATCAGGTTTGCAAAATATCCTTGCTTGAAAATTGAAAACAAATGCAACACACACGTCAAGTTTGTATCATGTCCCTAAAACAAAACTAAATGTGTATGTTCTCAATCATTTTAAATAGGTATAATACAAGAATATATTCCACGCAATTCTACCTAAGGCCAAATTTGGCTTTTAAACACTTGGCTCTAAAAGGTAGGCTTGCTACTTATAAGGGTTTTATTGATCACCTCCATTCTAAATCATGTCAAATCCTTTTACCTCCTTGCGGGCTTCCCACACGCACAAAAGTATTATTTTGCGCAATCCCAAAGGACTACTCGAGGAAGTGAAGAAATTTGCACACAATATAGTCACCTTCTCATTAGGGAAGAATGAATTTATATAGTGGGTTGGATAGTGTCACGGAAAAAGTGATTGTCTCCCACTTTGGGTCGTTCCCTCTCACTGTCCTCGTAAGGAAATTCTTGGGAGGAAGGCCCTCTAAATCTTTATTCTATCTAGCATGTATATGAAAGCAATAAAGTGAACTTGGTTCAACAAGTTTGAGAATTTGATTCACTTAAAAAGTGAGTAGCATATCCCTATTGTTGTCCCTTGTTCAAAAAACTTCAATCAATATTGATTCTTTTTCAACCTCATTACAAAGAGGTTCTTATAAATGAAGTGTTTGGTTAATTTTCCTTTCTAATTAGCTAGATTTAATTGAAATGCCACAATTTAAGAAAAAGAAAGCATGATAAGTGGATTACCTCTTTTGAAGCTAGCAATGGCTAGGTGCATTTTTGAGTTTTTGCTTGTTTTCAACTCACCTAGTGACGATCGTTCCATCTTTGGCTCCTCCAACAAGTTAGTCAACACAAAAGCTAAAGTGAAGAAAACTTGAAATCAAATGGACAAATACACCTAAGTTCTTTTGATAAAACTCATCAAATCAAATTTAAAGAAATTAAAGCATACAAATCAATTTACAGTAGGGAATTTCTTTTTGTATGCACTACTGACTTTCAAGTAGTGATCATACAAATGCTCTTCTACCTCTAAATTTGCTAAAATATTGGCACTATGCAAATTTTTAGAGTATTTGTTGAGAGATCTTACCTCTTTTCTTTCTTTGGTAACTCTAAATTCTGGCTTCTGCACCTTCAGATTCTTTTTCATCTGTAGGAAAAACACAGACAAAGAGTCAAAAATTAGAATTTAATGCTTTAACAAGAAAAGAATATAAAAAGAAACATGCGACATTTAAAAGCTAGTAGGCATCATTTAAAATGTTCCTAGGCATTATTTATAATTTCATAAGTGTTTCTTTCCAATGAACTAGGTGATATTTTACTCTGCTAGGTGTAAATATTTAACTAACAGGCGTGACAAAAAGTGAAAATTGCATAAAAGAAAAGTTCATAGGCGTCATTTAAAGTATAAAAGAAAAGTTCGTAGGCGTCATTTAAAACTTTGTAGGCAGATTTTCGTAAAGCATAGGTGATGCTTTACTGTCACAGGCGTGAAAATTGATCTCATAGGTAGCACAAAAGAAAAAGATAGGAAAGAAGGAATTTTTTAGGCATCAATTAACTTCTGGCAAGCGTCACTGAAATGTGTGTATGCATCACTTCCCTGGAAATCTGCAAAATTTGCACAAAGTGAAGCAAAACACATACAAAAACTTTTAAAATGATGAAAAAGAGGCCTAAAGCCCCACGGTGGGTGCCATTTGTGTGTGAATTTATTGCAGCTTCATGAGATTGATTTATTTAACTACAATTCTATGGAAAAACATAACAATTTAAACTAAAGAATTGCATTTAAATCACTAAGCATCTCATTATTTTCTAACTAGTATGCTAGTAAAGCTCTCAGCCTTAATCTCTACTAGTGACAATCCTAGAATGAGAAATTGATACAAAAATATGCCTAGTCTAGCTCAATTCTCACAAATGATCATGATTGTGAATCCAAATGCAAAAAAAATGTTCTTCATAATTCTCAATTGTCTATGAAATTGCTCAAATATGCTCAAGATTGCTCAAAATTGCCTATAGGTTTGATGCTATGCATTCAAATTTTCTAGGATATGATTATGCTTGAAAATGGCTTGTATTTATAGTAAATTCCCAAGGGTAGAAGGTAGAGTTACTTGATCATGATTAAGCCTTGGTTGAGTAAAAGGATTTGAGATGGTTTCAAATGGGGGGACAATTTAAATGGTTGTCTCAAAGTTTGAGACAAAGGGACAAATTTAAGTGATTGAGATTCAAATTTAGGAGTGATCCATGTGCTTTTGTGTTCTCAATTCCCATTGGTTTCTCAAATTCATGTTGAAAGATATTAGAATTATTTAATTTAATCAATTAATTAAACTATCCATGTAGGATGAATAGGTTCAATTTGATTTTTGATTTAAAACTATACAATTAATTGATTAAAATCAATTATATAATTTTGATTGATCCTTTTAGACTTAAATTTGATCATTTGATATCATGGTTAATTAATCCTTTGATTTAACTTGATTTTGTCCACTTTGATTGATAAATTTCCATTTGAATTGATTTTGATCTATTTTGAAGCATTTTGAAGCATTTTTCTGAGATTTGCAAATTTGGATGATTCTAAGACACCTACCTAGTTTTGGGTGTCTACAATACCCATTCCTTCTCATCAACTAGAGTTTGTTTCCCCTTTGTAAGCCAATACACCTTTTTGGGATAAGAATGAGGGATCCTATTTAGTTTAAAATTTTCTACCATTTCTTTAGATACTATATTTTCAGTGGAATCAGAATCAACAATAAGTTTTCAGACCTTACCATGGCTCTTGTAGTTTATTTTGAAAATGGTCTTCCTTTATGGTGGTTATTAGGTTTCATGAACTTACATATATTCCTCCTTATCATCAAACATAATCATTCTTTTGAATCCAATTCCTTTGATAATGACTTGACACTTCAAGCATCTTCTTGAATCAATTATGTCCTTCTGTCTCCTTGTGTGTTTTACACTATCCTCTCCGGGCATTTGTGGGCAGGATGATCCACTTGATTACAATTTTAACTTATGAAAGGGACCACATTTCTTCCTCCAAATCTAACTCTACTATTTGATCTCCTACCTCTAAAATTTACTCTAAAACTACTCTCTCCTCGAGAGCCTTCTTGACTACATTGTCCATGGGGCCAAACATTTTGTCCTCTTTCATTAGACATTCGTCTACCTCTACGATTTATTCCTCTTCCTTTGTTATTGTTCTCTTGTCTTCTCTTTATCTTATCTTCCATGTTCAATGCAATTTGATAGATTCTATGCACTGTATAAGGATTCAAAAGATTCAATTCATCTTGAATATTTATTCTTAGTCCATTTAGCTACCTGACCACCTTCTCACTTTCAATCTCCATTGTCTTGGATTTTATACTGAGTTTCTAAAAATCTTCAGTAGAGGTTCTCACATCCATCACCTTCTATCTTAGATTGTGTCTTTTCTTATGAAGTTGAACTTCATAGTCTTCTAGGATATGGGTTTCCTCTACCTTAGCAGCCATTTTCTCCCTATAGATATCATATTCTTCCCTTCCTTCACCCTTTATCCTTGGATGAAGTTTCACCATCTCAATGTTTCTCCCTTAAATTTGGAATTTTCCACTCTAACCCTCTAGTTTTCAAGGATATCCTCACATTCAAAGAAACTATTCAAGGACTCCAACAAGTCTATTACCATATTAGGTTTTGACTTTCCACTAAAGATGGGAAGATCTAGTTTACTATGCATGGTCCTTCTCTCCATAGACTTAAGGGAATTTAGAAGGTACATGTGCTCTGCAGGAATATCCTCTTCTTCCTACCTAGGGAATTTCTCCTCTTCCCATTCTTCATCTCTCTTTGAGCATTTTTCACTCATTCCATCAACCTTTCCCTTCAACTTCTCTAGTTCTTCTTTCATCCATCTATTCTACTATGCCTTCTCTTGCAAAATCTTGGCAATCTCCGCATTTGTTAGTTCTGGAGGAGTTTTGTGGTCCTCTTCTCCTAACTCTTCTAATGACATATACACTAATCCTTCCCCTAAGGATTCTCTAAATCTTTGATACCACTTGATGTAGAGTGGAGTCAAGTAGTGTTAGAATTGATCCCAATTAGAAACTTATAAGTCATTCTAGCCCCTAATCCACAAAAGGATAACACTTGGATCCTTCTCCTATATACCCTTTAGGGAAGTCATCTGATTCTTCTTCAATTTTCTTTAACTCCTTTATGCATACTAGGGTGTCTCCACAACAATCCGACCACACTAAACTAGTGTATTCAAAATTTTGAGTCAAGACTTCTCGCAAGAACTTCTCCATTCATATAGACCAATCCACAATACCTTCATGCTTCCCCATAAGAGTTGGGATAGCATTTTATTGACCACCAATATACAAGCTATGAACATTGATAGACTTCTACAAAGTTCTATTGGTCATAGGTGTCAAACTATCCTCTTAGGCCTAGTTGGATAGGCTTGTGCAGTAGCCCTAGGAATGGAGTTTTTCAACATTAGATTTTATAACTTCAAAAGGATCAATTTTAAATACCACACTTTAGATACCCTTTTGGGAGATATTCCAAACTCAAAAGGCTTGGTTCCTAACTCCAACTTTGTGCTTCAAAAACACCTAAAAGGACTAGAGACCTAATCGGGCTAATTAGGCCTGGTTATTGAAGTAAGTGATAAAAAATAGTTTTTCCAAACCAATCCAATTTATAGATCATGTCTTCCTACTCCTAAATACACTCAATCAACAAAAAAATTGTTCGTATCCACCCTCCATCGAATCTTGTGCATACAAAAATAGTAAACTATAACCAAGAAAATAAGAGATTCTCAACTAGGGATTGGAAAAAAACACAAGACAACCTCCAATATTTCTTTCCTTGTAGATTACTACTAATAACTACCCCTACTTGCATCCCTCCCATGGCCATGAGATTTCACTAGAGGTTGCAAGTTAGGGTATCATCTTCAGAACCTAGGTTATGGAGGGATTCAATACCAGTCTATGAAAAATAGTGATTTCTCTCTTCCACCTTTACCAAACAAAATCAAACAACTACCTTTGAACCAAAGAACAATATACAATCCCACCACAAAAAAACCAAACTACTTCTAATCCAACTGCAATTGGAATTGTATGGAAACATAGACAGTTATCTAGAAAAACATATTTTACTTCCTTCAACTTTGCCATTAATATTTACATTCATGAACAACAATAGGGTTTTCTTCATTCATAGACATAAGTATCCTCCATCCAAGATCCAAAACCAGTTTTCAAACCTTTAGGACCGTTGGGGAGGTTGTAGCAACTTTTCATAAAAAGTTGCAAAAGTTGCTAAGCAACTTTTTGCAAGATTGCAACATTTTTGCAATTTTTATTGTCCAAGAAAATTAGAACCCCTAAAGACTTTGAATGAGTGAATTTTCAATCCATACAACCTAAGACACCTAGAAACATGAAAAACTATAAAATATTTCCCTTTGAACAAGTTTGACCACAAGGCTTATAAGTGAACCTTGGGCCAACTAGTCTTACAACTTGGGATTTATTACATCAAGGGGATCCAATGATCCTTAAGTCATCTTATGCCTATTAAACACATTTTATGACATCTTAGGAGGGGTGATCCTGTACCAGTAAATCCCTAGTTTTTCCTACCTAGATTCTACTAACAAATTGATTTGTTTCTATTCTCTTATGTAATGCAGTTTGTGCTCTTGCGCTATGCTCATCTTAGATTAGTTTTTGATGAATTCATTTTGATGCATTGAACACCCCAATTTGAAAATTTCTTAATTTTGTTACCTATTATCATCATTTATTTTGATATTTATTTTTAACTCTTCTTCATGATGCAAGTGTGATCAAATTATTTGGTTTGGTAGATGGTTAAATAGCTTTCATATGTTCGGGTGAAATCGAACATTTCCTATCACAGACCTATTTATGACGTGTTCTTTGTAGAAGTTAAAACCCTCAAACATTGCAAATTAAAATTGTCATTGGCTAGTTAGAGTACAATAATTGAACTGAAAAAACTTCTACAACAAACTAGCTACATCTAATTTTACCCTCCCTAGTCAGGTCATTTCTCACCAGAATCAAATTAATTTTTTCTTCAATTTTGTCAACAATATGCTTTATAGTTAAATTTTGAATTGTTACAACTTCAAAGTATGGTCCCAAATATAGAGTAATGTGTATCAATCTATGCATTTAATTTATTAGTTAGTATAGAGTGATTCATTTTTACAACTGGGTTGCAACAACCATTTAGACAACTCAAAGAGATGGCCTTTGGATTGTGGAAAGCTACGAGAGGCAGACAATATTCATATAAAATTTACCTTGAAGGTTTCCACCACAAGGGGTAACTAATATGGTAATCACTCCATTGCAAATGAAGTTTATTTTGGACCATATTAGGTTTCATCATCAGGCATGTTATCTAGTACACTTTAAACCCAATTTATTAGTTTTTTATGTGTGGCCTACAATTTAGTTGCGCAAACTTTTACAAATGACATTTAGGAGGAACTTGCATTACCTCGGGCACCACTCTTCTGGTAACTGAAAGCTCCCAAATCCCTTTCTGAATCCAAGTAAAAAAAAAAAAAAAGGCAGTGGGAAAAATGTGGGATCAAGGCCTAGACAATCTTGTTCTATTTTGTTATTTTTTTCCCTATTACCTTACACTTCCTTCATCACTTGCTAGATTGAGGAATTATTTTCTGTTAATCTAACTCTCAGCAAGAGTGAGGATTTTATCTTGATAACCACAAGATAGATTCTCTAGTGGCTAAGCCCCATCACATTGGAACCAAGCGTGGAGCCAAGGTGACTTATATTTCATCTATTTTCAAAATGTTCTTCCATGGTAAAATGTGAAGTCTTCCTCTTTTGTAGTTTCAAATGTTCTTCTAGAGTTAATCTTGTCTAATTTTATTCTGAATATGTCTTTTCTTTTGGAAGATCTCTATCATTTTTTCAAAAACATTTTGATCGATCATTATTAGTCTGTTACTATTTATATGAAGAGAACTATATTTTCATGTCAACTATATCATATTATTTTTCATTTCTTTCTCAAATATGTAAAATCATTTCTAATCTTATTTATAATGTTTGTTGGACAATACAAGTCATATTTAAAAAATTCAAAAATCTAAATTTGATTGGACTATTTCATTTTACAGATTGTTTGGTTGTTGTAATAAATTAATTTTTTAATATTAAGATAATTTATAAAGATAGAGGTTACATCATATGAGTATCAAATTCCCAAACAGTAACTAGAGTACCAACCCCGCGAAAAATTATAATCACCAGGGAACCATGTACAAAATTACCAAATTATAGGTACAAGCGAGTTTATGAGATCATGAGAGTATTATGAGAGTATACATATCACTTGTAATAGAGCATAATAAGACTACTAAAATTAAATAAGGCTAGTCCTATTGACCAACTATGTTGTTTTTGCCTTCAAATTTGTCACCTTCAAAGCCTCTAATGGGTGGATTTACAGCAAGAGGAATGTTGGCAACATTTTCCCAGCTCGGTGCTCTAATCTCCTTCTCTTTTCTTATCCTTTAATTTTATTTATCAATATTAATCAAATTCCCTCTAACAAACAGCTTCAGGCTATCCAACTCATCTTTGTTCAAATCATCAACATAACTATCAAAGTAGTGATAAGAGAGGATATCTTCCTTGTAAATGATCATAACTCCATCTCGTACCAGGATCATGAATCTATCTTTAGGGATCTCTAGGATAGAAAAATATGAGAAATGCTTAAAAAGTGTGTGATTTTATAATTAAACTTAGTAAGCACCCTTTTCTTGTGTTGGAACACCTCCTCATTTCTTCTCCTCCAGAGAAAACCAAAATTTATTAAGGGAAATACCAAAAGGCTTAGCACAACCTACAAGAATTGCATGCCACAGAAACCCAAGCCAACTATTCCATAGGACAATATTACCAAGAAAAATAGACCATAATTTTCTTGCATACTTACACTCAAAGAACATGTGCTCAAACGATTCAAGATAATCATAGAAAGAACAAATGGCAAGTGCCAACCAACATCACTAAGACAAGAACCAATAACCAATTTATTAAGAAGTAAGATATATCTAAAGCATACCTTCTTAAGTTCAAAGTGAGAGTGCCAGAACAATTCAAACACATGGTGTCATCTAGAAACTGACCAATTAAAGTCCCAACTATGATTAATTCTATCAAAAATGGAAATTCTTTCTTTGAGCATGTTATGGATGAATTTAGAAGAAGCATTAATAAAAGGTCTCCATTGGCCCACAATCTGGCTGAGGGCCTGGTTGGTGTGTACAATAATACTTAGAAAAAATGATCCCAAAGCATTAACTGACATAGTATATCTCTTCTTTGAACTAGGCACATCAAAGTTATCTTTAATCTCAGTCAAACTGTAAAGTTGATTATCAACCAGAATATTGCAAATAAGAGAAATGCCTTTTTTATTCCAAGCTTTATCAGAACACCCTTAAGTTAGTGCCAAAGGATTATTATTCAAATAAATGCCCCACCAAATTGATCTATTAGAGACAAAAAATGATGGAGATCTCTCAGTAGCATCTTTAGAGCAGAGTAGATTTCTCACCTGAGTCCATGCCTTCCAAATAGAAGTGAACACCTTAGATCCAAAGCACTTAATATAAAATTGACCAAACATAATGCCAAACATTGGTACATCCTTCCACAGCTTACCTTTTTTAATGGTGTATTTTTAAATGTTATTTCTAACCCAAATTTTCCATAGTTCATCGCTAGAGAGACTACTAAAAATCTATTTAGAGGCCAAGGCTACCCCATGTACTTGAAAGTCCTTAAGTCCTAGTCCTCCTAGCCTTCTAGGAGTACAACACCACTCCTATTTAACACAATGTATTTTCTTTGCACCCGTTCCATCAGACCACAGGAAGTCCCGTAGAATTATGAAGTTTTTTACTCTAGTACTTAGCAAAAAGCTAGGATGAAGCATAATAAATGGCATGTGAGGCTAATTTTGTTTACACAACTATAACCCCCATAGACAAAGACAACATATGAGTCTACCACTTAATATGTTTGTTTTCAACTTTGGAGTAGATTCATTGCCACATATCTTTAAGTGAAGGATAAAAAACAAAGCAGATACCTAGATACCTCACAATAGTATTCAGGCCAATCCACATCCACCCTTTTTGCACCATCCATTTTGGGGGATTCTCCTTATTTTGAGAATAGTAGATTTATGAGAAGCAAACTTGGCTCCAAATACCAGACAAAAGAACTGAAATCTCCTCATAATATTATCAAAACTTATTCAGTGAAAGTTCAAGGAAGAGAGCGATGTCATAAAAAAATTGAGCATTAATCAAGTCTTCACCATTAGGAAGGATCAATACTTTCAATGGAGGGCCTAACTCAAATTCTCTAAGAATATAAAAAAGAGCATTAGCTGCAATTACAAACAACGATGAGGAAATTGGGCAACCCTGTCTGATTGATCTCTAAAGTTGTATGGGCTCAAATATCTTACCATTAAATTTAATAACTATGCAATAACCTTTAAATAAAACAAAGATCCACTTGTAGTAGTACTGTTCGAAATATTTTCCTTTAGACCTCATTTAGATTGTCCCATTGTTCACTAGGGGAAGAAGATCCACAGGTAAACTTAGACAAACAAGTAACCATTATGATAGCATTGTTTGTGTCCTAGTTTTGAAGGAGGAAGACATTAAGTCTAAATAGATTAGCCTTTCTCTGACAACATTTCTCCTTTGATGAATATCAATAATAATATCACAAGAGATGGAGAGTGATATGAAATTCTTGTAGGATAAACTTGGAAAGGATATGAGTTGGGATCATGGGAGACAACCAAGAAGGATGAGTCAAAATATATTCTATAAAGCATGTATTACACCCTCTTCTTCCCTATATGATTGTTACACCAAGTGAACTAGATGCCTTTTCCGTCAGTTCTCTTTTTCTCCTTAGGGTCAACCAATTGAAATCTCCTTTTAAAACTGGTCTAAAAAAAATATTCATTCCCTTTCCAACTGAGGTCATTACCTCCACACCTATCTTCCTTTCTTTCCATCATATTTAATTCCCCCAAAAAAATCTAGTGAGCCCTTAGAAGGTTGTTGGAGAGCCACTACCAAAACATGGCCCAATCTCTATACTCATTGGAAGTATAAATATTATAGATTCCAATCATTTTGTCATCAAGTTTGAAGAGAATTTGATGTGCTCTTTGACATTGAGAGATATCTTCACTCACAAACTTCTCTGTCCAATTGGGGTTTATTGTTGGAAAGTGATCAATTTTTTATGGTATGAATCACTTTTTGGTTGTCATTTATGGCAACACATCTGGCATATTGATCGACTGAATAGAAGTTAAGTTTTTCGCGGTTCAGTTCTGAAATTGACTAAGTACAGAAGCATAAATCTAGAGGTACTTTGGGTATCGAAGATCGAGATCAATGAGTATCATGTGGGAGCTTAGAGGAAAATAGTATGGGTATGTATGACCTACATCTAAAATCGATTTGATTTTGGTGATGAGTACAGAGAGTTAGAGAGATTTGAAGACATACGACAACAACAAAACAATGAAATAGAGCAGTTGGATAACATCGATGATTTGGGGAGTATGACGTGGAATCCTGGAAAACTAACTTGGATTATGACTGTGGATAATCTATATTTTGGTTATGTAAGAGCACTGAGTTTTTATTTTCTCTTTGGATTTTTAATTCTATTTTTCATTGAGAGTTGACTGTGTAATATTGGTTAAGAGAGCTGACTTGGTAATAAGAAATATATATATATATATATATATATATATATATATATGAAGACTTTTTCTAAAGCGAAGAGATATGAAAGAGATATGGGAGATTAATGAGTGAATATGTGTATGTGTGAATGTTAGATTAGAGGATAACATAGATAATTGGACAACTATGACTGGAACCATCTAAGTATTAAAGATGATTATTTTTGTTCATTATTGAAGAACATTTGGTAACAAAATTTTTTTTGTAAGAGTTGTAAGCTCAGGTGGCCCCTAACAAGGTGTTGTATACCTTTAACAGGGTTGTATTCCTCTAAAAAGAAATTGTACTATGTAATATTCAACTCCTAACAAGGCTAGGTCTCCTAACAGGGACATTATACTTTAGTGCATGCTTGTGGGTATCATGCCCACTAGGGTTTTTCCTTGGCTAAGGTTTCCTCTACAACAAGGAATGGTGTTATGAGTTCTGTGCTATTTTTTTGATGGTCTTTTCATTTTAGCATGTTTATGGTTTATGTGGAACTGGTTTAAAGTTTATTTTAAGTGTTGTAATACTGATTCACCCCCCTCTCAGTATTACTTAATCCAAACAATTGGTATCAGAGCTTTTGGCCCTTGGAGTGAAAGCTTAACAACTTAAGGGAGATCAAAATGGATTTAGATAATTTGCAAGAGAAATTTGAAGCTGCACTTGAAGACCTTGATAAAGAAAAAGAAGAAAATGGTGACTTGAGATTTAAATTAAGGAGAGATAATGGATTCATCAAGAAACATAAGGACCAGCTTGAAATTTCCAGCAGTCAGAGACAAGATCTTACGGTTTAGATAAAAGAAGATTCAGATAATGATAGTTCAGATCAGATAAAGAAACTTGAACAAGAGAATGATGCTTTGAAGCTTGAACATGAAATAATGGCTAAAGAGATTCAAAAAGAAAAGAATTCTAAGATCAAGATTAAAGAGGCTTTGAAAAATGCAAATGTTGTGATGGAACAAATTAAGAATGAGGATGACCACTACAAGAACAAGTATCTAGAATTGAAGAAATATAATCAGATAATAAAGGGTGCACTTGTTGAGACAAAGAAACACATTGAGAAAATTCACATGAGAAGTGACTTGATTGTTGACCAAAGAGACACACAGAAATGTAAAGGAGATACGACTTGTATTGGCTTCAATGAAGCTGAATGTTCCAAGAATCAAGAAGGGAAACCAGATACAAAGATTGATGTAGAAAAACCTACTCTTGAAGAACCTAAAGAACTGATCAGACCTTTCAGAGGTATATGTTCTGGTTGTAAAAATTTTGGACACATGAAAAGATATTGCAGAGGTAATGCCCCTTTCAAAAATTTTTCTAGTTATTTTTTTAACTCTAATACATATGGGCACAAGAATATAGAATGTAGGAAACCTGATCATACTAGATACATACAAGATAACAATAGAGGAGAATCAACAACTAAGATTGCATGCCACAAATGCAATAACGTTGGACACCTTGCGAAGTATTGTAAATTACTGATAAACATAAATTTTTTCCATTAGTATGCAATGAGAAAACAAGTTTTATAAACTATCAGTTACACTACACCAAAAGTCAGGTTTTTAGTTCAAACCAACAATGGTAAGCAAGGAGGAAATCGATGACATAGTTTTGCAGTGTTAATCAAAAGTGAAAACCAAAGATGATAAAGTGTAACCTGACATGAGGAAACTGATAGAGGAACCCAACAAGAAAACACAGTGAAAAATGAGAGAACAGACAAAGAGAAACCCGAGAAATAGTTCAACCAGGGACACTGAAAGACAGTCAAACTGATTTTAGAGTAAACTGAGCATCAGACATTGAAAGACAGTTACATCCCAGAAAAAGTGGATCTAAATTCCACATTAGATAAAACACTCTTATTCTATTTATAGAGTTTTTTTTTTAAAAAACCATTACCTAAGGGACAAGCAACATTATTGTACTTTTTTAATCAGTCTAACTAATTGAAAACATGCAGACTAGGAGATCAAGGTAAATTTGTAAACCTGTGATCATAGAGTTAGTTTTGTTATTCATGAAACTTAATTAGATCAATCTATATTATAAATAGATTTTGTAATCATTCAATATAAAAGATGAGAGGATGAATGTAGCCAATGAGCACATATATGGATCAGACTGAGAGTTTCAATAAGTAGAAAAATAAAACATGAATTTGGTTATCAAGAACCAAGAACAAAGGCTACCTAGAAATAGAGGTATTAATCAATCACAATAGGTGATATGTATATACATGTGAATTTTAATCGATCTATAATCATAAATAGTTAGATTGCATACACTCAGGTCAATGAGTATTTTTGTTTGCATTCTAACAAGTGTAGCAATAGAAGAAATCCTTTCAAGGAAGGTGGATTTAACAATCCTATTGTAAATCTCTTAACCGAGTGCACACTAAATAGTGTTGCTAAATCTCTTAACATAGTAGATCTTAACAAGTCTCCACATAATTCTCCTAACAGGGTAGATCATTAGAAGATATCAAATTGTAAGCCTTAACCAACCCCTTCCAATCTATAGATAGTCAAGATTTTGTGGGTGTCATCCCCATCGTAGTTTTTACCTTCTAACAGGGGTTTTCTGTGATATCATATCATCTGTAATGAGTCAATTACTTGCATGAATGCTTCTATGAATGTTTTCATATTTGATTAAGTTAAATAATTGATATGTCTTACACAAAGATAGTACAGAATAGATGGTTGGATAAAAAATTGATTACATAAAGGTTAAAGGATAAAAGAGATAAAAAATTTAGAGGTACTGATTCACCCCTCTCCTTTTAGTACACACTTCCCATTATTTCCAACAATTGGTATCAGAGATAGAAATCTTATTTCAAAATCTTAAAGACTTAAGAGAAAAGATCATACAATGGAGAAGTACAGACTTGACTAAAGTATTGAGAATCATAAGCTAGAAATTTAGATCTTCTATGAGCAGTATAAAGAAGCAAGAATAAAGATGAGATAGGTGTTAGATGAAAGAAATATTATGGAATCTTGTTGTAATGAGACAGATTACCAAGAAGAAGAAGAGATACTAGATCTATTTGAGTCTTCAAGATCTACTACAAGAAAAGCATCACATACATCAGAAGAAAGCATCACAAGCTTTAATGAAATTAATCAACATATGGCTAAACAAGTGAAATCTCTACAAATTGGTCAAGAGACACAGATGGTAAGAATGATTGATGTCATGAAAAATTCTAGACATCCTGAGAAAGAGAGAACATTAGCTATTGATGATAGAAGAAAGATTACTGAAAAGCTACAAGAGAAAGAGTCCAAAATAAAGAGACTTACAAAAAATCATCATGAGATTACAAATAAGATTATGAAAAAAAAATGAATGTTGAACTCATTGAAAGAATAGAAGCTATCAGTGAGCTAAGGGAAGAAAATGAAAAGCTGAAACAAGAACTTAGAATTTAGCAGCAACATAAGGAGATAATCAAAAGAGCTAAAGAAAGCAATAAAAGAATAGATGATTTTCTTGATGGACAAAGGAGATCCAACAACAACACCGGACTAGGCTATACCAAGAATGGAGAATCACCTAAACAAGTTGATCCAAAGAATTTCTATGCAAATCCAACACCAAGAAAGATGACATTCAATCACTATGAAAATCAAGGCCACACATCAAATGTATGCAAGAGAAAAATGAAAGGTATTCCTAAATCTACATCTTCATTCATAGAAATTTGTTATAAATGTAACAAGAAAGGACATAAAGAATATGAATGTAAGTCTAAGATGAAACAAACAAAGAAGGAAAACTACATGGAAAAATATTGTCCTACTTGCAAAATGCATGGGCACACCACTCTTGAATGTTGGAAGAAGAAAAAGAAAGAATGGAAGCCAAAAGGTCAAGAATCTTCCTATCAACCAAATATAGTTGGTAACCAGTATGTATGGGATTACAACACTTGGTCAAATTGTACAGCATGTGGAAGATTTGGTCATATTGCTAAAAATTGTATGAGATAATAGACAAGAAAGTCTAGAGGATGGACTAACCCCAGAATGACATGTTTACATTGTCATAATGTCGGTCATTTCAACAAAGACTATAGAGACCAAATGATATAAACCAGCACCGTTGCTAATGGAAACACCATTGAAGACATCAGGAAGATGAGAAAAAAAATGTGGAGGAAAGCTACAAACAATGATGAAGCTGGACCAAGCAATGCAATTGGTGACACTGTATCCAATGGATCTAGTGACATCACCACCCCCACCTAAGCAGAACAAGTAAGTATTGAATTGCATTACACAAAGTTATATTTTGCATCAGTTCCAATTATACATAGTTGAAATGCCAAATTAGCATGATTATAGATGCACAATGGTATTACTTGTTAAATTTTGTGAAAACTATTTCATCGGTTAATATATACCAAAATGCATCGGTATACATTCAAAGCTTAATTGTCTGCACTTACCAAAAATTTTCAGTTAACATATAAAAGCTAAAGTTGCTAGTATAAACAAAGATCCGCCGGTAATCATATGAGCTAACAAAGCTGTCTTCACCTTACACCAAAACTCGTTGGTGAAAGTAACAAGTTAGACGACTGCCCTGAAACATCGCATTATCACCGAAAGGGAAGTTAGTGTATCAACCAAAAATTTTGTCTTCACACTCTAAGGAGTGGTTGAGAATTAATGACTCGACCTAGGGAAAAGTCTATAAATAGACAACGAAAGGGCTTCATTTCTCACCAGCGATTTGAGCGAAGCGACTAGAGCTAGAAGCAACAACATTGCAGAGCAAATCCAACCCGATTCAAAGCACTCCAAGCAGATCAGTTACATCTATAGAGGTTAAAGTAAGTACCAAGCATAATGGAGAACTCTATTTATCATTTATGGAAAGCCCTAATTTCATAAACATTGGCCACAACATCAAGAACCGCTAAGCTAAAGAGAATCAAGAAAGTTAAGGTCAAACTTGTCAAGAACTCTACCTATATAGAACCCTATTATAAGATATGCCCAGAGTTTGCATCACAACCCAAAAATTATAGACCATTCTCATGAATACTAGCTAGGGTTTTTCTTGTCGAAGATGTGCGAGCATACATACACTAAAAAAATTGCAGAAATTGGTGACCTAGAGGTTGAACAAGATTTCAAGAAGCTATACAAAGATGATGGCACTATTAAAGATGCACACAAACACATCAAAGTGAAAGGTATCACAAATTACCTATGGTTCTTGAAAGAGTTTAAGACCAAGTGGATTTGGTTAGTATTGAGCAGGATCCACGACCATAAGTTAAGGTTGGATGAGCCTAAATTGATAAAACGAGTGTTAGTAATAACTGAGAGGGGGGGGGGGGGGAATCAGTGGCC
>MU225027.1:387634-399354 GCA_018584345.1 Thuja plicata | reverse complement strand
TAAGCTTGGTAAGACACTATTATCAAAGTTATTCATCTCAAATGAAATCAGTCTACCAATCAGGCTATCAAGAGTGACTGTATTATTTTCTACTGCTCTCATTTCTTGAATAGCAGAGACTCTAATAACATATATAGGAAATAAGGCTCTTAGGATTTTACTTACCACTGTCTCCTCTTCAAGTGTACCTCCAACACCTCATATAGCATTGACTACTTCTTTTATTCTTGTGCTGTACTGTGTGATGTTTTCACCTTCTTTAATTCTGAGATCATCAAACTTTCCTCTAAGGCTTTCTTCCTTGGCTCTTAGAACATTTGCATCACCTCCATCTATAAGTTTCAACTTGTCCCACATTGTTTTAGCATTTTTTCAATCTTTGCCCTCCTCAAATTCAGCATCAGAGAGTGAGGTTGAAATCTCTATAACCATGTAGTTATGCTCATGCTTTACTCTTAATTGATCTACTGTCAATGGTCCTATAGGAAACACATATACAGTATCTAAGTATTGAGTAATATCATTGCCAATACCTGATAAGTGAAGCTTTATTATGCTTTTCCATGAAGCAAAGTTGTCCTTGTTCAACCTGGGCACATCTCGTCTGTTCATCTTGTGATCTTTACTTAGGTCTTAAAACCTTCTTTCTAAGCACACAAGCTCTGATACCAATTGTTAGTAATAACTGAGAGGGGGGGGGGGGGGGGNGGGGTGAATCAGTGGCCTAGAAAATTTATCCTTTTAAACTTCAATCCACCAATTAATACACCTCAGATTATTAAGTCCCTACAAGATGTATGCCATTGAAATACTAGAAACAAATGACTGTCTGTTAGTTTACCTTGTCTGTCCTTCTTCTCCTTGATAACTGATAAGCAGTAAAACTTATTTACCAATGCTCAGTAAATATGCAGAGTATACCAGTCAATCCATAAATACATATGTGAAATGTAAAACACTAAATTAATAAACCATACACACATAACACAAGGATTTTAGCATGGAAACCCTGTTAAGGGAAAAACCACTAGGACCGGTACCCAAAATTTTCACTCTTCTGAAGTGAGCCCTGTTAGGAGGCAACCCTGTTAAAGGTTACAAACACAGTGTTATGTGTGACCTTGTTAGAGGATTTTCATACATAGATTCTCACTAAGTATCTGGCATCTACGCTATCATCCTTGAATTAATCTCATGACTGTCAATAGGCTTTATGCTAATCTTACTACCATCCTTGAATCAACCTCATTCTTAGACTGTCCATAGGCTTTAGGTAAGACCGATGCTACTATCATGAGTCAAACTTTTTGGTAATCTATTAGGATATACCTCAAATATAAAATACTGTTAAGTCCTTCTTTGTTAAGAGACTTAATGCTTCAATGGTTAAACTGAAACATAATGCCCTGTTTCTAATGCAAATTTGAATTGTAGATATTCAGATCTATTTACATACAATACCTTTTTGGTCAATGTATCAATTCTATTCCTTTGTTCTTCATTATTTCTTCTCTGTGATGCTGTGCTTCACTGTGTGTCAGTGTCTGCAGAATTCTTTAGCTCTCCCTTAGCTTGATTGATCAGGACTGTATGAAGTTTAAAATTCATCAGTTTCTCTTCAACATCTTCTATCAATTCACTCCCCCATGTATCTGATTGATTCCTGAAATGAATTATGCTTGTCTCTTATGTAGACATGATATCCCTTAATTCTTGGTGTGAAAAACAATCTAGCCAAATTGATTTACGACTTTAACTCCTTATTTATCTCGTAGTTATCTTCTTGCTAGCTGTATAAATCAACTTTAAATCACTTACTTAACTGTGGTCGAATAAAAAAAATAAAACAAACAGTTAAGTCTATCTTTAAGCTCTGCCAGCTAGATATTTTGTCATTATTTGATCTCTCTGTTCTGTCGGTCAATTCTATAGTTTGTCGCCGGTGACAACTGCCAGTTTCGTTGGTAAAACTTTAGTTAGCTTTGGGATCTCCGTCTTTCGGGCATCATTAGATCTTTTCTCATCAAGAAACACTCTGATTCTACTTCATTGGGAAACACTATCTTCTGATCGTCAGGTATCACTATGACTTTTTCTCTATCTTTACCGATGGTGTGCACTCCATCGGTGTAGTCTGTCACTTGGTGAATACTTGAATTTTATGCATTGATGAAATCATAACCTCTATTCCATTGATTCTCTGAAGTCTTTGGCATTATGTATATGACCATACAGATGATATCAAGTTGACATCAATGACAATACAAACCATTAACTGATTTAATGTCTTGCATCATCTTCATTTTAACGTTGTCAAACATTCAATCAGTTACATGTCATCAATGAGCTGGTATTCATGGACTCAATGGTTATCTAATAACTGATAAGGTAAAGGAATTGAAGCACCTACCCAAGGATGACATTGAAAATAATATAGGAGCTAAGTGTGATGGAAGATGACTTAAGGTATCTACTATCACATATGATGAAATAAAATTTGGAGCATGTGTCTTAGGATACAAGTTATTTTATGCAAGAAGGATAAACAACATTGCATCCAAAGAAGTGGATACAGCCTACAAGATTGTCAAAAATGGAACTCAGTTGGATCTATTATAAATTCTACTCAATCAGCTAGAAGAGAACCTAAAGACAATTAGAAATGCAAAGTCAAATTCATGTAAGTTTGGTTCATTTATCATGTGCATATTATTCTACTTTCAAGAATCTTTTACATCAATAGGAAATATAAAATGGGATACAACAAGACCAGTCACAATATAGATTAGTTATTTTATAAAATCACTAGGAGATAATTTTGAGTTAGTAATGGATCAATACTTTGTTGGATTGAAGGAGAGAATGCAGAAAAGAGTAAGGATTCTCAAGCAATTAATTGAGAACTTCAAGACTGATATATGTTTCATATTAGACACAAACTTCACATACATCAAGCTTGTTGTACCAAGAACAACATGAATACAACCACTTGACTATGAAGTAAACATAGATCAAGCATCCAATGCAATTGATGCATTAATAAATGAGCCATTAGATAAAACACAACCCAAGTTTGAAACTTATGAAGAAGCTAAAGAAAGAATCAAAATTATCTTGGTTGTAAAGAAGATAGACAGGAAGAAGGATAAAATGGTCAAGAACTTGAAGAAAAGGTTCCCGGTTACAAAAGAAGAAAATGAATAGAAAGAAGAAACCAAGGGACAGTCACCCGTTGGTGAAGCTGAGAAGGAAAGTGACTCTGAGTCTATAGAGTAAGATACACCATTACCTTCACCAGCTAAGAAGCCTAGAACTATAGCTGCTACAAGGACAAAAAGTCAAACAACTAAGGAAACAAGTCCTTCACCATTGAAGAAAGGTCAAGTACAAGGACCTATAAGGAGAAAATCAAAACATAGAAAAGAGGGCCAACAAAAAGAAGAAAGTTCATTAGAACTAAGGGGGACATTAAGGACACCGAACAAGATGAAGTTGTTCAATTGGAAAAGAATAAGATATCTATAATAGTTGATGAAGTGTGTGCCTCAATTGTCAAATTAGGTACAGTAAATAGTAGCAAGGTCAAGAAATGGTTAACATTGGACCCCTTAGATCAAAATAAGATTGAGGAGGAAATCATCAAGATGATGTGCATATTCAAATACCTCCCAATACAACTGGTAGAAAATATGCCCAAATAACTTCAAGATAGGATATCAACAAGATGAACATTTGCCTTGCACTCTAAGAAAGAAATCAGAGAAAGAGCCCTAGTGTCAGTCATGCCTCCCAAATAAAAAATGGAGGAGATCAAAGAAATGATGAAGATTCATTCCAAAAGGTTCTCACCAAAGTTGAGAACCTACCAAGTGCTTAAAGGACATCTGTTGGACCTAGAAAAAAAGAGTGAAGCCAAATGGATAAAAATACTTGACATTCCTGAAAAGGATACAAGTCCCAAGCCACAAAGATCTCTTACCAAGAATCAAGAGACCAAGGATGATCATGCTACTCAGATCACCAAACCAATTACCATAACTGATGTAGAATTGGACAAAGACGAATTGGATACTACAGGCAACAAGAATATGGATGTTGTTGATGAGACATGTTTGGACACTACTATGGACAACACTGTGGACAATAGAATTATTGACATCATCGATGATCCTATAGAAGAAATTTAGAAATATGAAGATGTCACTATTGCCAAGGACCAGATCAACAAACATAACACTATAATTAATACTGCAGAGGCACACATATCGAGCCAAATGCCACTATTGATTCATATAATCAATATTATGTCACAAAAGGAGAAGACCCCCAAGCCTGATACAAGCATACCTGAGGACAAGGGTAATGAAGATCAGAAAGACACAACTAATGAAAAAAGGACACAACAGATGAAAAAAATGTCATCGATGGAGAACAAAAAGATGGAGATTCTACCAAGAAAGATACACAAATAAAAGATGTTGATGAAGTGCAAAAAGAGAAGGATGAGAAAGAATAGACAATTGATACCACACCGAAGGAAACTCAAGGAGAAGCTGCAGACACACTGAAAGTTGACAAGGAGACATCCTCAGATACCCAACAAGAAAATATCGAGCAGCAAGAGAAAGGTACAACTCCTCAAAAGCCATCTAGTAGCACATCAGACCAAGCCAAAAAGTTGGCTATGGTTCTGCATACATGTGGACCACAGAAGAAGAAGAAGAAAACCAAGAAGAACAAGTTGGAAGTCACATTATATGAGATTATTGAAATACTAAAATGTGACCCAACAACATTAGACTTTGAATCTCTCCAAGAGTATGGAGAAATCTGCCAAAGGAAAGCTTTGCAAAAAATCTTAAGAAGCAGCACAAAAATTCATTGGTTCTAGAGAACACAAGGTACATCTTGAGCCAAATTGTACTTGGCATATATGTTGATCACAATGTTCCCATTCTAGATCAAATTTCCATCCTCACCAAAGAAATCACAACGCAAAATGTTGATGCACAAAAGGCAATTGAGGAGCAAGAAGAGAAAAAATTTCAATATAAATTGACTGAAAAGATTAGCCAAGAAGTGGCAGAGAAAAAAGGTAAAGCTTTCATAATTATCAGATCAATTAGATCTAATCATAACTGTAGTTGTTTCCTTGATACAAAAACTATGCACTTTAGAGAAGTTTAGTAAAGATAACAATGAAAAGATTGAATCTAATATAACTGCAAGTGAACAAAGTCTAACCACTCATAGAAATGCAATAAAATTGCATTATGAGAAGATCATAGAGAAAAAACAGTTAAGACAAGAAATTTGGGAAGCAGAGTCACAATTTAGAGAGGAGGTTACCAAAATTCAGTCCATACTGTTACTGAACCTCACACTTCTGCAGACTCACCTAAGTTTAGCAAGGCAACTCATTGCCACCCCTGAGATGTATGTAGCAAACAACATCTATGACCAGCATGCATGGATTACACTAGAGCACATGGCTCTTGAAGATCTGAAGGAGAAATGGGAGAAGATGATGGAGGAAATGCAGTCCTTACACTCTCATATTTTTTATAAGGTATAGGTATACACCTTTGTCCTTATTATCAAAAAGGGGGGAAAGGGAAATATGTACAGACAGAGCATCTAGTACTGAAAAAGGGAAAAATGAAGAAAAGGGGGAAAAGGATAATATAGCACGAAGGAGAAAGAAAAGTAAACATATACTATACTATACCAACATATGCATATGGGGAGTCGTGAAATGACTAAGGTATATACAAGGTGTTCATAGTATAGATTTTGATAGTATTATGCACATATTTGTTTTTGATACTAATGTCAAAGGGGGAGATTGATAAACATAAAGTTTTTCCATTAGTATGCAATGAGAAAAAAAGTTGTATAAGCTATCGGTTACACTACATCAAAAGTTAGGTTTTCAGTTCAAACCAAAAATGGTAAGCAAGGAGGAAACTGACGACATAGTTTTGTAGTGTTAACCGAAAGTGAAAACCAAAGATGATAAAATGGAACCCGATAGGAGGAAACCAATAGAGGAACCCAACTAGAAAACACAGTGCAAAATGAGAGAACAGACAAAGAGAAACCCGACAGATAGTTCAACTAGGAACACTGAAAGACAGTCAAACTGATTTTAGAGAAAAGTGAGCATCAGACACTAAAAGTCAATTACATCAAGGAAAAAGTGGATCTGACTTCCACGTCAGATAAAACACTCATATTCTATTTGTAGAGTTTTTTTTTTTTTAAAAACAATTACTTAAGGGACAAGCAACATTATTGTAATTGTTTTAATCACTCTAACTGATTGAAAACATGTAGACTAGGAGATCAAGGTAAAGTTGTAAACCTATGATCATAGAGTTAGTTTTGTTATTCATGAAACTTAATCAGGTCAAATTATCCTATAAATAGATGTTGTAATCATTCAATATAAAAGATGAGAGGATGAATGTAGCCAACGAGCACATCTATGGATCAGACTGGGAGCTTCAAGAAGCAAAACAAAAAAAGATGAATTTGGTTATCAAGAACCAATAACAAGGGCTAACGAGCAACATAGGTATTAATCAATCACAATAGATGATACATATATACATGTGAATTGTAATGGATCTATAATCAACAATAGTTAGATTGCATATACTCAGGTCAATGAGTATTTTCGTCTCCATTCTAACAAGTGTAGAAAATAGAAGAAATCCTTTCAAGGAAGGTGGATTTAACAATCCTATTGTAAATATCTTAACCAAGTGCACACTAAATAGTGTTGTTAAAGCTCTTAACAGAGTAGATATTAACCAGTCTCCACATGATACTCCTAAGAGAGTAGCTCATCAGAAGTGATCAAATTGTAAGCCTTAACCAACCCCTTCCAATCTGTGGATAGTGAAGATTTTGTGGGTGTCATCCCCACCACAATTTTTACCTTCTCACAGGGGTTTTCCACGATATCATATCATGTGTTATGATTCAATTACTTTCATGAATGATTCTATGAATATTTTCATATTTGATTAAGTTAATGAATTGATGTCTTACACAAAGATAGTATAGAATAGATGGTTGGATAAACAATTTATTACATAAAAGTTAAATGATAAAAGAGATTAAAAAATTTAGAGGTACTGATTCAGCCCTCCCCTCTCAGTACACACTCCCATTATTTGCAATAAATTACAAGTTAATTAGGATAGAAGACCTCCTATATATTACAAATGCAACAATTTAAGTCATATAACAAATTTTTGCAGGTATAATGGAGTAAATAATAGAATATTACCACCTCCTATGAATACAAAGAAGAGTGAAAATGATACTGGTAAAATTATTGTAGAACTCAAGAGTGATGTTGACAGTTTTTTCAAGAAAGTAGAAGATAAAAATAGTGGTAAGATATGGAAAATAAAAGAGACAAGTGCGATATTGGTTCAGGGAGAGAGAGTAGATGCTACTAGATCTTTGCCTAAGGCTAGCAAAGAAGACTTGAACTAATTGGTAGAGCATGACCTTAGGGGGAGCATTGGATGAGCACAATAGAACATATCTAGCCCCTGATTATGTGGATTAATCTCTAGAAAGCTTAGGTATGATATTGGTTGACATCATGGAACGTATATCTAAGAGCACAACATCGGACGATGCATATATTATGATCACGAGATTTATGAATGACTAGACAGTATTGGGTAATGTGAGTTTTTAACACTTAACAATGTATAAAGAACCTAATTGTTATCTATTTCCTTACCATTTGACGAGAAAAAACCTAAGGAGATTAGAGAGTAGAGAGATTCAGAATATTTAGCAATTACCTTGTGTGATCGATCAAAGCGAATACTCAAAATTCACCATGTAAAAGGTATTTACATCTACATAAGATATGGATGCAAATTTGATATATGATGTTGTGGATAAACCTAGGTATAAATTCAAGAATCATCCTTTTAAGTTGTATGAAGGCGACCCTGAAGGAGAATTTTCTCAGACACCGCACAATGTCTTGCATGCAGAATACATTAGGGCATATATTCATTGCAAGTATGACATACAGGGTATTTATGAAATTTATACTAAGATGGAGTACATGATAGATAATGGAAAAATGAAAGATGAGTTTAAACATGTAGATGAGTTAAACATCATGAAAATTATGGACTTATACAAATTCAGCCAAGAGGAATGGTTTAAAATATTTCTAAGGAGATTTCATGATCAGTTTATCTAGATAGGTGAACAATGTGTAAAGATTTGTAATCAACTAATACATGAGATCACTAGATTGGAAAATATTGGAGTCATCCTTGTGGTAGAGAAGAATATAAAGAACCAAGTTGAAACCCTAACACAATCAAAATGTGATAGGCAAGCTATGACAGTGAATGCCATTTATCTATAGGATGTGAGATTGATTTAGATGATACTTGGTTACAAATTTTAGTATACTAGTAGACCTAACTCAGTACCTACAGGAGTAGTTATAAAGTCTTACATAATGGTGAAATAAAATACTAAGTATAACCTATGCAAAGTATTGGCACAATAGTTTTTGGAGAATGTCAAGTTGATAAAGAAAGACAAGTCCAAAATATTCAGATTTGGTTCACTACTAGTCCACATGTACATTCACATTGTGGAAATATTTATAGGCATGCACCCTAGTGGTTGGAGAAAAGGGATACCTATTGGTATTCAGATTTTTGAGAGCTACCAAAGATAGAATAACACATGGGTTGATGGAGAACTATTTGGAATGATTAAGATTCTTTAGAGGCAGATGAAAGAGTGATCAAATATTCCTAAAGACTTAGTCAAAAAATATAAGGAAACAATATGTTTTATGGTTGAGACAGACTGTGTTTGTTTTGAAGTAGTTGTAACAAGGAAGAAATGATGTTATCCAATGGGATATGAGTTGAGTTTAGAAGTCCTAACTATGTAGATCAAACATGTTCTGGCATTTGAAGTAGATTCATCTGAGGAGATATGGGGTACTTATGAAGAAACATTGGCTAAAGTAAGAGAGGAACACACCAAAGGTTTGAGGAAAAGGAAATTAGACAACATTATTCATGAATGTGGTGTTAAGGAAGGATTGACTGAGGAAGAATTGAAGGAAGTAAAGAAGAAGCTAGCAGAAATGTTGTTCTAGATTGGAAAGTACTGCTACTACAACCCTTCCACATCCTAAAGTTGTGATAGTAGATACTCCACCTTCTACTATTATTGATGTTACCACCCCTTCACTACCACTGAAGACATCACAAGAAGAGGCAATTAAGATTGTACCTCAGAGAAGCACTAGATCAAACAACACATATTCACCACCTAAAGTATAGAGGAATGAGAGAGAAGAGAAGAAAGATGAAAGTGAAAAACAAGTATGGAAACTAGACTTGAAAATGATTTAGAAGAGATCTATTTAGAAAGGAAAGCTAGTTTATATAAACAAGTACTATGACAGGTATGAGGAAACTGATAAACTTATGATTGAAGATATTTTAGTAAATCACCTACTTAGTTTCAAGAAAAATCTGTTAGAGATAGAGGGTAGTGTACTTGAAGAGATATATGACAAACTAGAAATAAGAAAACAATTAGCACATATTGAAGATGAGACTATCAGAAATCAAGAAATTGATAAAATGTTACATGTGATTTCTATGTAAGAGAGAGATAGAATATTTGGTGAACTGAAACCTTCATTGGGGACCAAGGAAAGGTTAGTAAAGATTATGGAAATAAAGTATGATGAAATTACTGAAGAGACTCAAAGAGCATTGGATCAAGTACTAATGGCTACTATTCCTGAGAAGACTCCACCTCCTAAACCTACAATGCCTGCACCTTTAGGAATGGGAGAGAGTTCCGAAATAGATAAGGAAAGTGTTGATAAGAGTGAAGATGATATGCAACCGGATTTGTATGTTTCTAGTGTGCCTGTGACTCTTGAAACTTTGCATGATGACAAGGATCCATTTGAAGGGAACATTGACAACACAGTGGCTGAAAATGAAGAATAGAAAGAGGAAGAAAAGAGAGAGGAATAATAGAAGGAAATGGAGTAGAAAGAAGAAGAAGCAAAAGTTGAAGTCAAAACTTAAACTGACACATCTTCTATCTTATTGTTGGCAAGTAAAGATAAACATATTTATGTTGATGTTGATCGCATGGACAAGGATGAGTTAGTGAGTCTAGATTTCACAGCACTTACTAAAGCAAATGAGAGATCTAAGTAGAAAAGTGACAAGAAAACTAAGTTAATGTCTAGAGAAATTTATATTATGAAAAAATTTCTTAAAGTACCTATTTTTTTCCAAAGCATAGATGATGTAGAAAACTTGAAGTTAGCATGCAACAATTTTGATGATCATTATGAGACCCTAGTGAAGATCGCAGAAGAAAAGGCAGAGATGAGATAATTTGAGAAGAAAATGATGGATGTTTTCTAGTCTATTTCATGGTAATTGGGCATTCTGAAATTTGTTACAACAAAAGCTAAGAGTTGTGTTGCACATGGCAGGATACTATTTAGTTATTGCATGAACCCAATCAGACATGTTGAGAACATTGAATATTGCTAAGGACAGGGCAACCTTGAAGAGTATGATAAATAGTTGTGAGACCTCCTCACAATCGGTAATGGAAATGGATAGAGAGGCAGCAAGGATTTTGGAGAATTTTAATGTATTGGATATAGAGAAAGAGAGAGGCATGTAAAGATTTAGCTTGTTGAAGAGTTTAATGACTCCTAAACTATCAATTCTTGAAGTACATTTATCAGATATGGAGAAAAGAGAAGAATCACTGACAAAATCTACGCATATAGAGATGAAAGAAGAAAAGACATAATCATATGCACTAAGTACACTAATTCATGTTAGTCAAATATTGGTTGAATGATGGAGTGCAGAAGTGAAGGTCTTGGAAGATTCTTTTCAAGATATTCTGAAAATGGTGAGCAAGCATTAGTTGTATTTTTTTTTATGCACCTTTGTCATTATTGTCAAAGGGGGAGTAGAGAGAATAAAAAAATGAATAAGGGAGAAGATAGAAGAAAAATTATTAAGGGAGAAGAGAGAAGCATAATATAAGAGAAAGAGAGGAGAGACAGTTTTTATGTTGGAACACTTAGTCAATTTTTTTGTTAAGTGTTTCCATCAATGCCAAAGGGAGAGATTGTTGGAAAGTGATCAATTTTTTATTTTATGAATCACTTTTTGGTTTTCATTTATGGAAACACATCTAGCATATTGATCGACTGAATAGAAGTTAAGTTTTGGTGATTCAGTTATGAAATTGACTAAGTACAGAAGCATAAATACCGACGTATTTTGGGTATCAAAGATCGAGATTGATGATTTATCACATGCGATCTTAGAGGAAGATAATATGGGGTATGTATGACCTACATCTAAGATCTATTTGATTTTGGTGATGAGTACAGAGAGTTAGGGATATTTGAAGACAGGTGACAACAACAACAGAACATCGAAACAAAACAGTTGGATAACAATGATGATTTGGGGAGTATGAAGTGGACTCCTGGAAAGATAAGTTGGATTATAACTGTGACTAATCTTTATTTTGGTTATGTAAGAGCACCGACTTTGTATTTTATCTTTGAATTATTAAGTCTATTTTGCATTGAGAGCCGATTGTGTAATATTGGCTAAGAGAGCCGACTTTGTAATAAAATATATATA
>MU225027.1:359841-379252 GCA_018584345.1 Thuja plicata | reverse complement strand
TATCTAGGAGAAACAAATTGATAAAATTTAAAGAGATTGTCATCATCTAATTTAGCATCAACAACTATCTGATCAGTGTTAGGATCAATGATATGACAATTCTTTTTATGAAAATCAACCTTATAATCCTGACATAATTAAGGAACAGAAATAAGGTTAGCTTTCAAATCAAGAACATAAAGCACATCATGTAATTTACCATTTGGAACAGAAACATTACCAGTTCCTTCAACTTAATAGCAATGATTATCAGCTGAAGAAATAGGAATATTCATAGAATCAGGTTGCAAAGAATCAAAGAATACCTTATGAGATGTAACATGTTGAGATGCACCACTATCAATAATCCATTCAAGTGGTTTAGAAGCATTAAAACAGACAGTAAAAGCAGAACGAGATTGATTTTCACTAGGTTTGCCATTTGAGTAATTTTGAGAATTACGTTGATCATCTTTTTGTTTTCTAAAATAGTTATGAATTAAATGACCATCTTTGCCACAATAGGTGCAATGAGGCCTATTTGACTGATTATTACTATGATAGTTATTGGAAGGCCTAGAATTGTTAGTATTATTAGATCTTTGATAATTTTGATTATTATATGAATTATTAGTATTGTTAGATCTTTGATGATTTTGATTGTTATTTTGATTAGTGTTAGAAGATCTATTGTTATTGTGACTTTGAGAGACATATGCATGTTCATGAGATTTAAGAATGCCAAACTAAATCAATTCAGTTTCCTCTTAACGCAACATATTTTTAAAAATGACATAAGTTAATTGAGTTGCTAAAGAGGGAATAGCTAACTGAGAGTAAATATTTGTAATAAACTGTTGAAACTGCCTAGGCAAACATTTACGAATAATTATGTGGATTATCCTTAAATTAGAAAGAGGAACTTGTAAACCAGTTACTAAAACTCTAATGGAATCAAACTTGAACAAGAAATCATCAACAGAGTTGAAGTCAGTATACCTGAGGTCTTCAAGTTGGTCTTGAAGCTAGATTTTTTGAGTCTCATCTGCACTATCATAGGTGTTTTTTAGGATGTCCCAAGCCTGATGGGCTTCTATACAAGTAGAAATTAAGACATACAATTCAAGACTTAAGGAGATCTTGATTAAACCAAGTGCTTCCTCATTTTTATTCTGCCAATTTGTTTGGTCAGGTTGAGGAGCAGAGGCTATTGGTTTTAAAGTGGCATCAGTAGCAATATCTAAAATATGGCAGAATCTAAAGATGAAGGTCATGTGAGTTTTCCATGCATAGAAATTTGTATTGGTTAACTTAATTTCTGGCATTAGGGTAGTCATGATGAAAAATGAAGATCTAAACTAAGGAAAAATAGATAATCCTTAACAAAAAAAGAAAAGAACTAAAAAAAAACTAAATGCACTTGCATGAAATAGCAGAAAGCTATAACAGCTTACACCAAAGGGGCATGCAAGGAAAGCCAAAAACTAGAGAAAAAATAGGACTAAAACCACTAAAAGCTAATAGATCTCGGTTAATCTGTTATGAATTAATAGATAACAACGAGAAATTGAACAAGAAAGAGAAGGAAAGCTAAATTTAATGCATGCAGAATAGAAAAAAAACTTCGAACCTGTAGAGAAACGTTAGAAGCAAAAAGAATCTAAAAAAAACTTAAGTGATCACTTGAGATAAAAAAGAAATGGATCTAATGTTATTATTGTGCATGAGTTTTAAAAAAATGACTGAAATGAAAAATAGAGATAAAAGAAACAAACCCTGCAAAAAAAGATGAGTTAGAGAACACGATAAGCATATAACAATAATCTCCAACTTTTAAGGAAAAAAAACTAATTAAAAAAGAATGAAAAGAAAGAGATTAAATTATGATATTAAATTAAAACTATTGAAAACAAATCTATATTAAACAACTATAAGGGTGAAACTAAAAGAATTGCAAGATTAAACTAAATCTATTTTTAAAAGAAACTAGAGATAACTAAATCTAATTAAAAAACTAAAAGATTTAAAACTGAATCTAATTTAAACTAAATCTATCTAAAAGAATAAGATTTAAAAATTAAATCTATTTAAAAGAATTAATCTAAAACTAAGGAAAAACACGACAACTAAAAACTATGAAAAAGGTCAAAACTAAAACTATTTAAACTAAAACTGCCGATATATATCGACTACATCTAATAAAGTCGACAGAACAAGAAAGGATAAGGTGACAAGTGAAGGTGCAAACCTCCATGCAGACTGCAGGTCCCTGACAAGAGAAAACAACTAAACTAAAAAACTACCAAAAAATGCTGCAGAGAAGGGTCCCCGGTTGCCATTGAGCTAGCAGATGACGATGGGAGGGGGCAAGATCAGTCTGCTCTGAGTCGAGAGAGGAGAGGTGAGGAGGCCAAGTAGGGTGGCGACAAAGGTGGAAGAAGGAGGGTCGTGCAGGTAGACCAGCAGACACGCAGGAGAAGGCGTCGGCAAGAAGGGGAAAAAAAATGACAGAGAATACCAAACTAAATAAAAGAAAGGAACTTACAACTAGGATAAGAATGAAACAAAGAAAAAATAAAAGAAAGCGGGATGGCTAAAGATCTGAAACCGCAAAGCCAGAAGCAGGTCGATTGGCTTGAAGAAAACAAAGACAAAACACAGTCACCTCAAAAAGGCACCACGGTAAAGTGAAGAAAACCAACTCAACTAACTATAGAAACCAAAGAATGAAATCACTTGCATGCAAAGAAGGCAGTCGGCCCTTTGTCAGACTGAAAACCCTCGAAGAAAAGCTCGATAAGAGAGATCAAACTGAGATGTAAACCTACAATAATCGATGTTAGCCCCAAATACCTTAATCATAACCAACTATTGAAAAAGTAAGTTGAGCGAATGAAGCATGCATACGAATATATGAAAGAAGAATATTAATTCTAGGTTTAATGGCAGGAAGAGTACCTTTTTTTTAGAAAATTAATTCTATTCCCTGCAAAACCATTATGAAAAAGAAATCTTGCCAAATGTAAAAGGGCTAATGATTTGGAGATTGATATCTGAAATTAGAAACAAAGATAAAGGAATGAACTTTTGAAATTTTGAATACTTTTAATATTATAACATTAAATTTTGATATTAAGATAGTAATAAATTTAAAATTATATCCTTTATCAAAAATAATTCAAATCTACACAAACCAAATCAACAATGAATCTAATAGATAAACCGGGTTTAGCGGTAAACCAACCAAACCCAAAAAAAATTGATATTTTCCTTCTTAACCAGATTAAAAAATATACTAGCAATAAACTCTCTCAAGAGTCTCTGAAATTGGAGTGCTCCAAGATATGGTAGCTCCTTCACCTACACACTCAAAACATGATTAAACCAACCTTCTCTGATACCATGTTAAAATAATGACCAAAATACGAGAGACAAGAAATTGTTTAACACTTTGAGCTAGGAATAAGGAAATTTACCATGAATAACCCCAATTCTATGAGCATTCACCAAAGAAAGAAGCAACAAGGAGACAATATTTTGAAGGGGGAAAAGCATAAAAAAAACCCCGTGATATAATGAAAGTGGCAAAAAATGCCTAAGAATGAGAGAGAGAGATAGAGTGAGAGCTTAGCTCATACAAAATAATCAAGAAGAAGAAGAATCTCGTCATGAATGAGAGAAGAGAGCCATCTCTTAAAGAGATGTGAGAAAGGAGTTACATTGTAACTCCCAATTCTATGTATGCCACATTTCACTAGTGTGTGAGACAAGTGTAGGATTTCTCATAAGGAGGAATATCTAAGATTACAAGAATAATAAAAAGGATACCTTGGTTTATCCTAGTAAATATAACAACCAAGGAAAGATTAATTCTAACAGTTGGGACTCCAGCTACATGAGCTCTTATTGATTAAGAAATCTACATGTTAGATTACAATTTTCAACAATACATTCTTATTGACACATCCTATGGTCTCATGAAGAGCCTCTCGTAATTGATACTTATAAGCGAAACCCATATCCATCAATTTTTTTGAGGAAGCGAGAAAATAAAAAGGAACCTCGTCTTTCTAATCCAACCTATAAAAAAGGCAATTAAAAAATTAGAACATTCATTTAATTGAAGATTCACAATTGAAATGAAAATTGTTTATTTACTTCATAGAGTTCTTAAATTATGCATAATGTTTAGAAAGGAAATCTTTGAGACTCTTGATGCTCGTAGACTCAGATGCACAAACATAGCAATTTTGGGCATCGGTATGTTCCATCAAGAATATGTGAGTGTAAGTATCGTCAATATGAACAATTGGTATAGATGCCAACATGAATTCAAAAAACTTCATCATTTCATAATATGCATTATTTCCTGTTAAATGTGTTCACATTATAACCATAAAGAATCATGAATATGTCATACAAAAATTATCAATAAACACAAACATTATAGCCATAAAGATATTGGTGGTTTCTGGATGTTTTTTTTTTTTTTAAAATTTAGCAGCAACAAGAGGGTGCTGGCCTGAGGTACAAAAAATAACTAACTAGAGAAGAATTAACAATAAATTAATTCATCCTAGCAAGAAGCAACAGATTATATTAAACCATCTACCTCTATCAAAAACCAAAATGAAAAAAAAAAATTGTTCCAGCACGACCACTTAGTTTCAAAAACCCACGAGCTGAGAGTATCAAGTTTAAACAACAAAAAATGTAAACCATGCTACGCATGGATAATAACCATAATTAAAGTTTTAAACTTAAAACTGAAATTAAAAAAAATATCCCAACCATAGGGCTTGTTTTCAGCATCGCCACAGTTCAAAGAACCACCTCGGTCTAGCAACAGAGTCAGTTTCCAACCCATAAGTGCCTTGAAATAAATAGGTCTGCCCACTCTTCATTCATGAACTTGAAGAGCTCACGATTGCCTTCCAAAAACTCCTTCCCTTTAGAGGCCTTCTTGTTTAATAGACAAAGGGTTGTAGATGAAGCATGCATAACCTTAAAGGCAAACTTGCTTATGTCAGCCAATCTCCTATTGGTTTTATTCATGTCCCCATTAAGTTTGGCCACCGTATTCTCCAGATGACCATTATGGTATTTGATTCTTCCCACCAAGTCACCACCCATAACAATTTTTATACTCTCATCCATATTGGTTGTCTCAGTATTGGAGATTGTCTTCCTTACCCTTGTTAGCCAAGGTAGTTTGATTATTATCTTTACCCTCCTCTTGATCAGAGAAATTTTTAGCCTCTTCCTGGCTAGGAGATCCCATGGAGGAATCCTCATGATAAAACAACTCTTTCATCACTCTTTTACCCTTCTCCTTAGAAAAATGGGAGGAGCATCGAGTAGTGTTGGGATGAGGGTTGGTAGCCTGTGGGCAATCAAGGTTAATCCAGATCTTTTTTCTCTTTTTGGTTGGACGCTGAGAGGAATTTTTAGGGGTTAGGTCATGTTTGGAGCCATCCCGAGATCCATGAGTAGGGTGGTTTTTAGAAGACTTATGACTCAAAGCTGAGGTAGAGCATCCCATAGAACCTGAGGGCATGGGGAAGCTCTGATTGAGGGAGACTGATGGTGATAGAGGTTGCAGGGAATTTTGGGTAACTTCAATAGTGGGAGGAGGGTAGAGGGCTTGATGGAAGTTGTATAATCTGAGAATTAACCCCTGGTGAAGGTAAATGGGTTTTTTCCCCAATGAGATAGCCTCATTTACATGGGTGACATTAAACTCCATAGAGTGTAAAGGTAAAATAGAAAAGAAATCAGAATTTTATGCCTAAGATGATTTAAGAAGGGAAGATGGTAGTTATAGAAAGTATTGTACTGACCCTCCAACGTGAAGTACTTGATGATTAGTTTGCACATTTTAGCCATAATTTAGGCAGGTCTGAAGTGTTCTAACACCCATTCTTAGACACAGGTTTCTCTTCATTACTAAAAAAATGAACAAATTTAGTTTTTGCCTATATTTTAGTGTTTTTTATTCCATTTCCATCCTTTCATGGGCATCCCCATAGCTTTCCTAATGAATTCCTCATTAATCTTGAAAGTGATCCCATTAATGGTGACCTTCATTTCATTTTAGGTCTTCACAAACTGTCGTGATATCATTTCATCGTGGCCCGTGAGGTTTTTCATGAAGGGAAGAATCCCTCCCTCTTTACAAAAGTACATGACCATAGGGTCAGAGGAAAACACTTCCTTTACTTTGTCTGGTTTGATCCTATGCTGGTCACCACCCATTTTAACAAAAACCAACAAAACAACCCACACCCAAAATTTATCCCTGAGGGAGTTGCTCATAGCCAAGTAATTGCAGTAACCCAGGAAACCACTAAAACCAAAGCACACGTGGAAAGAAAGGAAATTGCAAAAAATGGTGAAGTGAAAGCCGTAGCTTAACCTAAAAGTCTTGAAATTATGAGAGCCATAATTAGGGTAGTAATTTCCCTTTGCCTCATAAATCATTTCCAAAGATGCTGCCAGGGATAACACGTGGGAACAACGTTGTAAAACACAAAAGCCATCATTAAAATCTTCTCTAAATCTTTTCTAATCCTACATAATTTGCACTTGCCTTATAAGAAAATTAATATAATAATGGCCCAAAAAAGTAACCATGATGTGCCCTAGCCACATCAACCCTCTATTTAAAATGAAGAACCCTCTGGTGAAAGCCATGTGGAATTTCAAAGAAAATCTAGCCCTAGTGGTGTTATTGAATGAGCACCGGGGCCCACCCATTGGTACCCAGACTAAGAGCCAATTCTTAAGCATCATGGAGTTTGATGTTGACATGTCTCATTTCCTACCTAAGCAAGTCCTAAGTAGCTTTAGGAAGATGACTGATAGCCCTTCAACACTGTAACCCGTCTAGTTGCAGACCTACAATAACCATGGAGTCCGCAACTGAGTTACCTTCCCTGTAAGTGTGCCTGATGTTGGCCATATGAAGTCATCCCATCAAATCTCTTATTTAAGACATAATGGATTCAAATTTCCATCTAGCAATGGAGTTTCCTTGAATAGCCTCAGTAATAATTTTGGAGTCCCCTTCAATTTCAATGCTAGTACAACCCAGGCTAATAGAAAAATTTAGACCCCATAGGAAGGTCATACCCTCAGCTTGGTTAATAGTATGGTTGTGAAGGGGACTAGAAAAAGAAGCCACCAATCCCCCCCTATGATCATGAATGGTACCTCCATGTGCCTAGACCTCTCCGCAGACAGAACCATCAAAATTAAGTTTGTTCCATGAAGGCTATGGTGGAGACCAAATAGTAGCCATTTTGGCAGTGAGCTTGGTGTTGTCATATCTGGAAAACCCCTTACTGATTCCCCAATTCTTTGCAGTTCTACAGTTAGAATTAAAGGGAGGGGAGACATGGACTCTTCCAGTGGGCCACCATCAATTTTTTTTGTAACATTATGAGCCCTAAGTGGAAGACCTCAGTTGTGGGGAGTTCAATATCCCCGAAGATCCTAGTATTGTGCTCCTTCCACAGGATCCAACAAAATATAGGAGGTATTTGGTTCCACAAGAGTTTTATCAGGGGGTGCTAGGAAGGAGAGTGCAAGTCATGAATCCTGTCTTGGATATCCTTGTGGGAAACCTAAAAGAGGTTGAGCCGAGAGAGTATCTGCTGGCAGAACTCTATACCAAACTCACAATGCAACAAAATATGATTTATACTTTCCTCCGCCTTCTTACATAAACATCATATGTTAGCAAGGATAGATCCCCTTTTTACCAGGTTGTCAAAAGTTATGATTTTTCCATGTAGCACCATCCACCAAAATAAATTCACTTTAGTGTTGGATGATATCAGATTTGGATAATATTCATGCAGTTGATATTCATGTTTTGTCATTGATGTCAACATATGTTTCTGTGAAGAGGACAGACTGGTTATTTGACTCACTGAAGTGTACAAACACTGTACGGATGTTTCAGTATGATCAAACACAGGGATACAAATAAATATGTGTGATGACCTTATTCCTAAGTTTGATTGACTTGATATTACATATTGATGATGTTATAGATGATTTAGTGAAGTATGGTTTCTGAACTGTGAAAGTAATGTTTGATAGAGAAGGTCTTTGTATTCTATGTATATCTTACAGATGAAGATGTTTCAGCATATGTGAGTTTAGGGGATGAATGAGGACACATTGAATAATGTTCTTTACTGATTTGTTATTGTGAAAGTACTAGTGATGTCAACTATGGCATGTATTTAGGAGATGAACTATTTTGGTGGCCGACTTCAGACATGTAGTGTGTATCATGAATTGTAAGTGTGGATTGCGGATCTTAGAGTATAACTGATGGCTAGTAATGGATTCTTACTTTTTATAGGTATTGTGTGTATCCTAGCAAGGGGTTATACAATTATTTGTATATTGGAAAAGCCTAATTAGCTGACATAATTAATTATTTATGTATTAGGAAAGCTTAATTGGCTGACCAAATGAAGTATTGTAATAGGGTATATATGAGTGATATTTTCTTTTGGAAAGATGTGGTACAGATTGAAAATGAAGAGAAGTGTAAGCTGTGAGGCTTGTTTTGTTGGATGTAGAGTAGATATTGTGATAAGAATACTTCATTGGAATTGACCAAGCAAAGATAGTTGCTATCAGATAGTTCACTGGATTGTATATTTCTTATATATACTTTTTCAAATTGTGAATCCTTGAGGGTGGCTTTAACCTTCTTTGGATAGTGTTCCTGGGCAGCGAGCCTGCTACTTTTCTTGACTCCTAACAGGGTTTGTCTCCTAATAGGGACTGTGTACTATAATGTTGTAATAAGCTCCTAATAGGGCTAAATATTTTAACAGGGATACTATACTCTCATTACATCATTTGTGGGTGGTAATTCCCACTAGGTTTTTACCTTTAATAGGGTTTCCTTGACAACAAGTATTGTGTTATTGTGTTATCATTTGCATTGCAGTTTTGGTTTATAAAATTTAAAGTTTAATATTCTACATAAAAATTTATTCACCCCCTCTCAGTTGTTCTTGTGAACTATTATTCCTAACAATTGGTATTAGAGCTGCATGTCCTTAGATAAAAATCTTAATAGATTGAGGTTTTCTTGAAGATGACTTACTACAAGAAGGATAGTCCAAAATGTGATCCTGAAAAATTTGACAGTTGGATGAACAAGGTGAGAACACATTTTTTTATGTTTGGTTATTGACTACTATATAATCACAAAGAATAATGAAAAGATAGCCACTGAATATGAATTAGAGAAATCTACTGAATATGATAAGAAGCTATTTTCATGTAATATGGTCACACGGGAATCATTGATCAGCGCACTTTCTGAAGGTGAATTCACTTAAGTAAAAGAATTAGACTCTGCACAAGAAATTTGGACAAGATTGGAGGCACTATATGAAGGAGATAAGTTTTCAAAACAAGATAAGTTACAAAACTGGAAGACAAAAATGGAATCACTAAAAATGAGAGAAGATGAGAACAGTAGGGCATATGGACAAAGAATTACTGAGGTGGTTACTAGCATTAGAAAATTTGGAGGCACTTACAGTGAGGAAGAAGTGATTGCAAAGATTCTCAGATCTTTGACACCTGCATATAGAACTAAAGTACAAGATATAGAGGATATTATACCTTGGAGACCAAAATTCACTAGAGAGATGTTGATTGGAAAGATAACTACTTTTGAAGCCACAAAATTGGGAGATACTTTACCAAAAGTTGAGTCAGCATTCAAGGCAACCGTGCATAAGAACAAAAAGACCTTATCCTGAATTACGAGCTCCAACAATAATAACTTGAGAGAAGAGCTTGGAGACTATGTTGAGGAATGGGAACATATACAAGAAGAAGAAAGAAAGCTAAACGAAGTGGTAGCATTGATCTCTAGAAGAGAAAAGAGAGGTAAGGGTAAATTTGAAGGAAAATTACCTTTGAAATTTTTTTATATGTAACAAGATTGGTCACTTTGCATCTCGATGTCCTACAAGAGTTCCAAAGAATAAACCTAAGTTTTACAAATCTAAGTATCCTAAAGACAAGGAATTTTATTATGCTAGTGAGGGTGTTTCTGATGATGATGGTGACTGTGATGAAATTGGATTTATTTCTATAAAGGATGATGAAGCTATACATGATGAAAACGCCTTAGTATCTCATGTTGAAAAGAAATCTAAATGGGTTATAGACAGTGGTTGTTCGCATCATATGACTAGAGATAAAAATAAATTTGTCAGTTTAAAAAGATATGATGGTGGTGTTGTTAGATTTGGTGATCATAATCCTAAGCTAATCATTAGAGTTGGATCTATTTCTCTGGATGGAAAGACTAATACTGAAAATGTATTACTTCTTGATGGACTTAAACATAATCTGTTGAGTGTTGGGCATTTAGTGGACAAAGGTTATCAATTGAAATTCATTTATGGGAAATTCTCTATCGAAATTAAATTAGGAGATTTGATTGCATCTAGTACTAAATATAGAGGTACTCTATTTGAATTGAATACATCTAAAGTTTCTTGTTTTATTGCAAAGGTTGATAATAGTTGGCTGTGGCATAGAAGATTTTGTTATATTAACTTTGACAACATTGTGAAGGAAAGTATGAATAATGTTGTGAGAGATCTACATAAGATTGTAAAGCCATCTAACATTATGTGTAGAGAGTGTGTTATGGGGAAGCAGACTAGAAGCAGTTTTAGAAGCAAATCTTATTCAGCTAAAGGGAAGTTCGATCTGGTGTGTATAGATCTGTGTGGTCCTACAAGAACAAGATCTTATTATGGTGAAAGGTACTTTATCCTTTTTGTTCATGAATTTTCTAGAATAATGTGGGTTTTGAGAGAGAAATCTGAAGCATTTGACAAATTCAAGTTATTTAAAGAAAAAGTTGAGAATAAATCTAGCTTGAAGATAAAATTTTTGAGATCAGATAGAGGTGGAGAGTTTACATCAGATTTATTTAATACCTACTCTGAAGAACATGTAATATATAGACAAACATCAGCTCCTAGAACACCACAATAGAATGGGATAGCAGAGCGAACAAAAAAAACTATATTAGATACTACAAGGACTATGTTGTTGGAAGTAAATGTGTCACATCTTCATTGGAGAGAAGCAGTTGGCACTGTTTTGTACACCTTGAATTGAATTTAGATCAGAGAAGGTACAAGTAAGACTCCTTATGAATTATGGTTTAATCATAAACCTACTGTAAAATATTTCAGAATATTTGGAAGTTAATGTTATATCAAAAGAGATGATGAAATAGGGAAGTTTTATGATAGAAGTGATGAAGGAATCTTCCTTGGTTATTCTACTAAGAGAAAAGAATATAAATGTTTCAATCTGAGATTGAGGAAGTTGATTGAAATCACTAATGTGAGGATAGATGAAAATTTTCAGATTCACGAAAGAATATATGACTATGGTCAGATTATAGGGATGAAAGAGGTCACTGCTGAACCTGAAGAACCCTTGATGGTTGATAATGATACTGAAGATTAAATGATTGAGGTTACTGAGACTCCTCAAACTCTGAGGTATGTTAAGAAGAACCATCCTGAAGATCAAATTATTGGTGATGTAAGTAAAGGTATGATGACTATATCTAGAACTAGAGAAGAAATTTGTTTGATTTCTCAAGTTGAACCAAAAACTACTGATGAAGCATGTAGAGATGAATCATGGACTAAAGATATGGAAGAAGAACTTGAACATATAAAGAAAAAAAATACTTGGGAATTGGTTCCAAGACCTAGAACAAAAATGTGATAGGAACTAAATGGGTATTTTAGAAATAAGATGGATGAAGAAGGAATAGTGGTAAGAAACAATGCTAGATTGGTGTGTAAAGGATACTCGCAACAAGAAGACATAGACTATGAAGAAACATTTGCTCCAATTTCTAGGTTGGAACCTGTGAAATTATTTCTTTCTTATGCTACACATAAAGACTTTAAAGTATATCAGATGGATGTGAAATTAAAATTCTTGAATGGTGATCTAGAAGAAGAAGTATACATTGAGCAACCTGATGGATTTCCTTTGACAGAGGCTGAAGACATGGTTTGTAAGTTGAAGAAAGCACTGTATGGACTGAAACAAGCATTGAGAGAATGGTATACAAGACTAAACAAGTATCTACTTCATCTTGGTTTTAGAAAAGCTAATGCAGATAGCAATTTATATTTAAGAAGTAATGAAGATGAAATCTTAATCATAGAAGCTTTCGTTGATGATATCATTTTTTGAGTTAATGATAAGATGAGTAAGAAGTTATCTATAGAAATAGAAAATGAATTTGAGATGTCAATGATTGGTGAATTAAAATTTTTTCTTGGTTTGAAAATCAATCAGAGTAAGAATGGTATTTTTATATCTCAGACCAAGTATCTAAAGGAAATTTTTAATAAGTTTGGAATGGAAGATTGTAAACTTGTTGGAACACCTATCTTGACTGGATACAAACTAACTAGTAATGATGAGACTCAAAGTGTTTTTCAGACAAAGTATAGAACTATGACTGGTTATCTACAATATCTAACTCACACTAGATAAGATATTACCAATGCAGTTGGAATTGTGGCAAGATATACGACAGATCCTAAAGAGACACACCTTGCTTCTATGAAAAGAATTTTTAGATACTTGAAAGGAAAAACATAATATGGATTATAGTATGAAAAATTAGATGACATTAATTTGCAAGCTTATACTAATGCTGATTAGGAAGGTGATGTGGATGATAGAAAGAGTACAAGTGGTGGTGCATTTTTTCTTGGGAAAGGCTATTTTATTGGTTAAGTAAGAACTGGAACTATATTTCTCAATATACTGTCAAATCAGAGTATGTCGTTGCTATAGTAAATTGCACACAAGTTGTTTGGATGAAACAAATGATGAAGGACATTGGAATGACTTTTGAAGATCCAGTGGTTATCCATTGTGATAAAACTAGCATAGAGAATATGTCGAAGAATATTGTAATGCATTTAAAGACTAAACACATTTATTTTAAGTATCATTTCTTGAGGGAGAAGGTGGTAAAGAAAGAGATTAAACTGGAGTATATTAGCAAAAAGGAACAAATAGAAGATATATTTACAAAACCTTTTCCAAAAGATTCTTTTGAGTATCTTAGAAGCATGCTAGGGGTCAGAGCCCCTCCTTGTGATAATTAATTGATGCAGATATGCATCATCAAAGTGGCTTTTAGAGATATATCATTTTGTGGACCTGATGTTTGGATATAATCCTTAGGGGGAGTGTTCGCAAGAACACTATAGAGCACAATTGGGTGATCTTGCACCTGGCTGTCGGACATGAAGATTTGAAAAAGTCACACCTTATAGAACATTATAGTTGAGTTATGGTAGGATTTCCATTTCTGCCAAAGGGGGAAAGATTCTATGTGAAAATCCCTACTATTTTGGGAGATTTTTGTTGAGGATATTGAGGAGATTTATGTTGAGGATATTGAGGATATTTGTGTTGAGATATTGTGAAGATTGTATTGAGAGATTACTTTTTTGGGTTGATGGATTTTGCCATATGTTTCCATCAATGCCAAAGGGGGATATTTTTGGATGATATCAAATTTGGATACTATTCATGTTGTTGATATTCTTGTTTTGTCACTGACGTCAACATATGTTTCTGTGAAGAGGAAAGACTGGCTATTTGACTGAGAGAAGTGTACAGACACTGTACAGATATTTCAATACAATCAAAGAAAGGGATATGAAGACATATGTGTGATGACCTTATTCCTAAGGTCGCTTGACTTGAGATTACATATTGATGATGTTACAAATGATTTAGTAAAGACTGGTTTCTGGAATGTTATAGTAATGTTTGACAGAGTAGGTCTCTGTATTCTACGTGTATCTTACAAATGAAGATGTTTCAGCGTATGCAAGCTTAAGGGATGACTGAGGAAACATTGAATAATGTTCATTAACGATCGATTGTTGTGAAATAATTGGTGACATCATCTATGACATGTATTCTGGAGGAGACCTATTTTGGTGCCTCACTTTAGACATGTAGCATGTATTATGAATTGTGAGCATGTATTGTGGATCTTGTAGTATAACTGATGGATTTTAATTGATGTTTACATGTTATAGGTACTGTGTGTATCTTAGCAAGGGGTTATAAAACTATTTTATATTGGGAAAGCCTAATTGCTTGACCTGATTATTATTTATGTATTAGGAAAGCTTAATTGGCTAACCTAATGAATTATTGTAATAGGGTATATATGTGTGATCTTTTCTTTTGGAAAGATGTGGTAGAGATTGAAAAGGAAGAGAATTGTAAGCTACGAGGCTTGTTTTGCTGGATGTAGAGCATAGCTTGTGATAAGATTATGTCATTGGAACTGAACAAGAAAGGACATTTGCTATCAAACAATTCACTGGATTGTATATTTCTTATATACACTTGTTCGGATTGTGAATCCTTGAGGGTGGATTTAACCTTCTTTGGGAAGTGTGCCTAGGTAGTGAGCCTACTAATTTTCTTGACTCCTAATAGGGTCTATCTCCTAACAGGGTCTGTATCCTAACAGGGTCTATCTCCTAATAGGGACTATGTATTGTAATGTTGTAATAAGCTCCTAATATGGCTAAATCTTTTAACAGGGATACTATACTCTCAATACATCATTTGTGGTTGCTAATTCCCACCGGGGTTTTACCTTTAATAGTGTTTCCTTGAGAACAAGTATTGTGTTATTGTGTTTGCATTTACTGTGTTATCATTTGCATTGCAGTTTTGATTTATAAAATTTAAAGTTTAATATTCTATATCACAACTAATTCACCCCCCTCTCAGTTGTGCTTGAGGACTTTTATTGCTAACACTTACAGATTAATTAGGACTGCTAGACCTTCTTCCAACATGTAGTGTCAATAGTTTCATTAATCAGTAGATGGTAAGTCAATTTGAAAGAAAAAACCCCATGTTGAGTGTGTCCCCATAGCAGTCTGTTAGGTGGATCCATTAGAGGAATGCATACTGTGTGCAACATCTCCCTAAGTTTTGTAGCTAGGTTGGCAAGGTAAGGTCTGTCCTACATGTGCAGGAGGGGGTTAATCTATTTACTATTGGTAATAAAGTTGGAGACTAGGGAACCAACTCCGAGACCATCTTGGACAGTAGAGCCCTATTGAGGTTGATAATTTTTATTAGACCCAAGACATCTAGGAATTTATCTAGACAAATATTTCCACAACTAACTAGGGGAAGACGCTTCTTGTCCTCAAATCCATACCAAAGGAAGGTGCGTTGTATTTTTTCTATCTTATTAGCCGTGAAACCATAGATTTTAAATATAGAAAAGAAATACATAGGTATGGCTTGAAGGGAAGCAACAAGGAGTTGGAGCTTACTAGAACTATTGAGGAGCTTACCTTTCTAGCCCACCAACTTTCTTTGGGTTTGCTCGAGAATGGTGTTCAAGAATTCATTCTTCACTTCTTTGACTGTCAATGAGAGACCAAGGTAAGTGGAAGGAAGAGTATCAACCTGACAGCCCTAAATCTTCAAGATTTTTCCCTGACCTAAAAGATCAGTGTTAAAGAAGAACATTCTACTTTTGTGATAGTTGATATGTTGGCCTAAAGCAGTAGCATATCTGTCAAGCATAAAATTCCACATGTGTGCTTCCTTGACTGAAGGGGCTCCAAAGAAGAAGGTGTCATTCAAAATTTGTTGTAGAACCAACGAGGGAAGGGTAGTAGCTAGTTTAATCCCCTTAATATCTCTGGATTGGACCATCTGCATCATGTTATGCCCCAGGACCTCTACATGAAGTACAAAGAGGTAGGGAGAAAGGGGTTCCCCTTGGTAGAGTCCCTTTCCCAGGGTGAATTTTGCACCTAGTTTACCATTGAACAACACCAAGAATCTAACCATTTCTGTACAAGCCTCAAGATAAGCACAATAAAGTGTTCTGAAAAAACAAAAGCAGCTAAACCCTTGTAGAGAAAATTCCAATTGAATTTGTCATAGGATTTTGAAATATCAAGTTTAAGAGACATCCTGACAGCCTTACTACAGTCAATGGAGTGCAGGATCTCGTGGGTGGTAATGGCTACATCCCTAATTTTCCTTCCAGGTACAAATACCTTCTAGTTGGGGGTGATGAGCTTGTTGAGAAAAGGTTTGATATGATTGACCATGATCTTCAAGAAGACTTTATAGAGTGTATTGTAGAGGCGTATATTCCTAAAGTCCTCCATAACTCTAGGCTCTGCACATTGGGGGACCAGAACAATATAGGTGTCATTAAGTTTCTTGAGGATTTTCTTAGTCTTGATGAAGTCTCGAGCTTCTCTAGTCAAATCAGAGCCAACAATATCCAAAAAATCTTGGAAGAAGGCCAGGGGGAAACCATCTGGGCTAGGGGCCTTATAGGGTCCCATAGAGAATATCGCCTTACGAACCTCCTCATTAGTGACCCTTGAAAGGAGGATATTATTATCAGCATCTGTAAAAACCTTTGGAAAATGGGATATGAGCTGGTTTTGTAGATTATCAAGGTTCCTAGAACTCATATTAATGAAGGATAAAGTGAAATAACTAGTGGCCAAATTGCCAAGAAGAATTGGGTTTAAGATATCCCAATCCCACAAAATTTATGAGAGTGAAAATGCAATTCTATTTCTTGAGCTTACAGGAAGATTGATGGAAACAGGCCATGTTGCGGTCTCCCTCCTTGAGCCATAAGACCCTAGATCTGTATTTCCATAAAAATTACTCATTGTCTAGAGTGTCCTTCCAACACTTCCTAGTATTTTCTTTTTTCAGTGTGGAGGTCAGACGACACGTTTCTAGCAGCCATTTCCCCTTGGAGAACTTCCAGTTTCTCAGATAGAACCTTCTAAGTTTGAAAAATGTCTCTAAAGGTATTTTTATTCCAACCTTTAACAACACCTCTGATAAGCTCCATCTTGGAAGCAACCCTAAACATAGTCATGCCCTTGATCGGGGCAGACCACCATTGTATGATTCTTTCGTGGAAGCTAGGGTGGGAAGCCCACATAATTGCATACATGAAAGGTGGAGGGTAGGGGTATTGGACATCCATCCATTTGAGAAGGAAAGGATTATGATCAGAGGTAGACCTAGGAAGAGAAACCAAAGAGGAGACCGACCCAAAGTCTCAGGATGAGGAGGTAAATAATCAGTCAATGCAAACTTGGATAAGATGGTTCCCTTTTTTGTTGTTGGTCTAGGTGAAGGGATTACACCTTATCTCAACTTCATAAAGACCATTTAGGAAAACAAAGTTGGGAAAATCCCCCATGTTCTCAGTATAATCCATATTACTCACGTAATTTTTAGAAGGGAACAAATTGGAGTTAAAATCCCCGGCCACCAATATTTCGGTTCATGAAGGGGTAAGAAAGAGGTCGTCGGTTCTTCCCACACCTCCCTTCTCCCCTGATGGGTATTGGGAGCATAAATGTTGAAACAGTGCCAAGAAGCTGATAAAGAGGTGAAGGACACCGCCAGGTGGTGTTGAGAAAATATGAGCGCATCTCCCTAGACTAGGGACGGGTTCCAAAGGGTGGCAATTCCTCCAGAAGCCCCATGAGCCTCAGAGTAGGAAAAATTAGCCCCAGGCTAGAGCCACCCCACCAGAGCATCAAAATTCACATAAGACATTTTAACTTCGTAGATTAAAAGAATGTCCACACTACAGTCACAAATATACTATTTGATAGCTAGCTATTTATGGGGGTTATTTAGACCCCTAATGTTCCAGGAGAGAATAATCATTTCTTACCTTTTTTATTGAGGTCCATGGTTTTCCATCTTCCTACAAAAATCTCCTTTTTTGTACTTCTCTATCTTCTAACCCTTTCTAAGAGGCGTACTAACTTTGAATCAATCTGCTGGGGGCTGTGGAAGGAACGAAACAATAGAATATTTAGGGAAAAGATCACCGCGGTAAAGGCTGTAGCCCAGAAAATTTCTAATGCACTCAAGGAAAACTACACTATTTGCAAAGGCAGCAACACTTCTACTCACTCAAAAGGACTAAACAACATCAATAAAAGGCTTGGCTTCAAATGGTCTTTACCACCAGAAGGGTGGTTCAAAGCTAATTTTGACGGGGCAGCAAAGGGGAACCCTGGGAAGGTAGGGGCGGGAGGAATCATTAGAAACTCACATGGCAAAGGAATTGGAGCTATTTCAGCACCCCTAGGATCACTGACCAACCACTATGTCGAGGCTAGTGCAGCACATCACACTCTCAAGCTTGCCAAGGAAATGGGTATAAAGAAATTATGGGTGGAAGGGGACTCAAAAAATATAATTGTCTATCTTAATGAAAAGACTGGAGCTTCCTGGACTATAGAGAATATAATAAAGGATTGCATTCAAATTCTGAAGTCCTTTGATAAGATTTACATTGCACATGAATACCATGAAGCAAACCAGGTGGCAGACAGGCTGGCAAACTTGGGTGTCACATATGAAGAAGTAAAACATTGGAAGGATGGGAATAATTTACCACAGGAGATCGTCAACATAATGGAAAGTGATCGGGTTCCAGATAGACTCAGAAATATTAATGAATAATTATGACAGAAGCAAAAAGGCTAATAATGGAGAGTAAAGACAAAGGCAAAAAGAATCCCTGTGGGATGTGCAAGTACGAAAGCTGTGATGGGAAAGTCAGGTTAATGCCCCATCGGCACACTTGGCGGCATTTAAGCAATTATTGCATTTATGAGGCTAAAGAAAGGCTCTCGAAACCCCAAATAAATATCAAACTACAGACGGATTTCATAAGAAACAGAGGAAACAAAACAGTTGCAGACATGGTAGGAGAGAGACACAAGAGAGAGCCGGAGAGAGAAACCGAGAAATGGGGCCGGAGATCAAAGGTGTGGGAAATTTTGAGAGAAGGGGAAGTAACCACTTATATCGAATGCCTTCATGGGTGGAAGCCATCCGTTACAAAGATGATGGTTAACAGCTAGAAGGAGGGCAAAGTGAAAATCGATGGGGTTACTTTCATGGTGACTGAGGAAATTATTTCAGCGGTAACAGGCATTCCTATTATAGGAAAGAAATTCTATAGGGATAAGAAAATCTCTAGCAAACCTCTAACATAATTTGTCAAAAATGAGGCCGAAAAAAGGGCACTGGTCAAGAAAGGCACTTTTTATCACCCGAGCTCCATCAAACCACTATGGCGTTTTGTGTTGCGGGTGATAATCAAATACCTCACTCTCGACACCAGATTCGATCCATCAGTACCCACCATTTTGTACTCCTCAACCATTTCAGGTATGGGGCTAAGGTTTCCCTCCCTTTCTACCTTTATTCGTCTATAAATGAAAACATAAATGATCATAAGGAGAAACACTCAAATAAT
>MU225027.1:337851-359258 GCA_018584345.1 Thuja plicata | reverse complement strand
AGAAAGTGGTTTGGAGAAACTTCGACTCGGTCTCGGCCAAAATGGGTATTAAGAGAGAATTGGTAAAAACCTTGGTAAAGGAAAATAAAGAGGGAAGAATACAGATGGAGGAACTCATTGACCCTGCCATGGTGATATTTAGTGACAGTGCAAGGGAAATACCGCAGATGGATGTGCTGAATAATGCAAAGAACAATGCAATAGACAACTACAGAACAACCAAATGGACCTATTATGAAATTGATGACATGAAAAAAAGGATGGACACAATGGAGAAGGAAAACATTAACAACAACAATAAAAACATAGCAGAGGACAGAGAGCTGGACAACAGAATGATCAAACTGAAAAACAAAATTGAAAACATAGAAGCTACAATGGTTAAAATTGCAGAGCAGAGTTATAATATTCTAAAAGCTTCTAATGACAATATCAAGGTCATTATTGATAAGTTCGAAGAGCAAAAAGGTAAAACAGAGGAAAGGCAGGAGCAAGGAGAGAGGAACCAACTCAATGAAGAGGAAAATACAAAGAATAAGACAGACAAGGGAGTTGACAAGGAGTTGGCTGAAATCAGAGAAGCTGTTGGAAGAATGACAGAACTGGAGATCAGAGCAACGAAGATTCTTAGAGATATAGCCTAAAGGATTGTCCTAGATTTTGTTCCTGGCTTTTTGGATAGATGATCCTGGCTTTTTGTCATTGTGATTGTTATGCTTGTTTTGATAGTTTTCTGATGTTTGGTTTGTAACGCTTATTTGCTTAAGGTCTCTTTTTTCTACTGTAGGGTTTTAGGAACCCATCAAAACCTATTTTCCATAATCAAAAACTTTGAATCAATCCCCACATCAACTTTTTTATTTCTTTTTTTCCTCTGTTGGGTTGGCCAATCCATTTCCTCACTCTTCGGGGTGTCCTTGGGCACTAGAGGAATGCTACATGTAGCAAGTGTGAATCCTGTATGAATGGGGTTAAGAAATACCTCCATCACAAGAAGAACCATGGAACCAATAGGTGAGTTCACTGGAGGTTTTCTCTCAATGAAATTGAGTTACGTCTAGAATAAAACTGTTGTAGGTCTAGTACAATACTTAGTCTCTGTCTCACTGTTGGATGAAGTCTCCCCATCAGTCTTCGGCCCATTACTCAAGGGTATTTCTCTTTCTTCCAATCCAGTGATGGCGGGGTCAGCAACCCCAATGGGTGGGGAGCATATTCATAACAGGAACACTATGTATCATCTGGGGGGAAACCCCTCAATCGTGCTAGCCTTTAGATTATCAACATCTCGAGTCATTCGGGGGGTGGGGGTGCTCTATTCACTAGGTGTCGTGGCTTGCAAATAAGTTTTCTTTAACTTGAGATCTGGCCTCCTATGATACTGACTATCCATTTTAGTATGACCCTTAGAGTTTCAGCTTGGCAAAAAAGGGTGACATTCTTGTAGACTATGGCTTGGGTCCATTTACCCATCTTAGACTTTAACACCACAAATTTGGAGAGAATCTTATTGATAGATACATTAACAAAAAAAGGAGAAAAAACTAGAAGGGATTTTGATAGGGTTACCAGATCCACTAAGATTTAGTGCCCAAAAGAGTTACCGATCCATTTGAAGACCTGTTCATCCTAGAATTCGAGTGGTAGCCCCAGGAGACGGACCCAGACCAGAGCCATCCTACTCAGATTAGTTGAGGGGTCAAAACTTAGCTTCCATTTATCCAGGGTGAGAAGGTTTTTTCCATAGAGACACAAACCAGAAAGGACAAAGGAGAGGTCATCCAAAACTATGAACCTAAAGAGGAAGAGTCCACCAGGCATTGTAGAAACCAAAAAACTCCCCTTAAGCTTCCACTGGTTTCCCACCCATTTTCTAACCATGTCAATGGTGGGCCGGAAGTTGTAGAATTGCTCAACTAGAGCCAAGTAAAGTTCTGCCATAGTTTTTCCACAACAGAGTCACGAAGCGTGATCTTCGTGTCTTCCTCCGTAATGGTAGCCACACTTGAAGTGGAATCCGACTCATCCTCTTGAGTCCCAACGAACACGCCTTTCCATTTATCCTTAGGAGGAGAAAGGGGCAGGGAATCCAAAGTACCTGTCATAGTAGCTTTGTCGGAATCAAACAGAAGTAGGCTGGGAATAGAAACCAGATGCGGATCTATGGGAAGGAGATGGGGCTCCCCAGCATTTTTTGCCATCAAAGGAATTTAAAAAATCTATTTGGGTGACAAAGTTGCAGAGCGGTCTTTTTTACTATAGCATGTGTGACTACTATAGTGTCTTTTGTTGATGAATTATATATGTTAATTGTAGAAAAAATGTAGTGTTTTATTTGTTACGATTGTTTTCTTATCATTTGGAATACACACGCTACGAAGATTGTCCATTATTTGGCATACACATATCCTACGATGTTTGTTTCATGCTCCGCTCTACCACACAATTCTCTTTGTCGTGCCGTGAAAAAACATTCCTCTATTATTAGCAATTGTACAAGTGGAAATAAAACGTTTATGTGAATTAGACAAAATATGCTTTCACACGTGAATTAGTTGGTTATCAGCAATGTAATTGACAAGAGACGAGCCTTTGCAGATTTACAAGCTGGCTATATTAAACACTTATTCATGCCCTACTAAATGAATGAATGAAAATCTTAAATAAAAGACTTTGATCGACCCTCGTTTTGTACAATAGTGCACACACCTCTCTTGTGTTTTTATTTGTTTCGTTCAAGTTAGAGTTTGAACATTAGTCTATCCTTAGGGAGATATTGAAATATTAATAACCATTGTCGGCTTAGAATGGTGGAAGCAGAAATGTGCAGAAGGAATTAGAGACACAATAGAGAGGAAGGAAAATAGAGATACGTAGATGGAAATGTAAATAAAGAATTAAAGGAGATGTGGAGAGATAGTTTAAATGGATAGAAAGATATGTAATTATATATAAAGAGGGGGAGGCGAGAGAATCTTTAGTCATACAGTTGTTTTAAAGCTAGCAATTGCTCCTTGGTGTGCAATGGATACACCGAAGAGGTGTGGAAGGTCCATGAAGAATTTTTTTGGTCTATTTTTTGCATATATTAGTGTAGTACATGTAATCAATTGGCAACATTTAATATCGATTGTTATTTAGTCTAAACCTAAATCATGTGCATTCGAGACATATAAAATGACTTCTAACTTGAGAAGACCTATTTCTAAGTGTCATCAAATGATGTCTGAATGATGATTCTACAATATGATCTAAATAAATAAAGGCTTTAGCTTTTCACATAACATTCTGACATTCAAATGTTATTTACTCTTGAGTTGAAGTGTAATGATTCATTGGAGTTAAGGCAATAAACATTTAACCAAAATTGAATTTAGAAAGATGGTGTTTATATTGACCAAGCGCCTTGAACTATGTTTAGGGTTTCCTTAGTAATCTTGGTCAAGGATATTTTAAAGAAACATAGTTGTTATGTTTGGACAACAAATGATTGATGATTTAGATTTAGGCTTAATGTCAATTGTTGTACATATTTATAGCTTAATTTTTTTTTTTGGTTTAGAGTACGTAATCTTTTTTATTTATTGATATTTTGGATCGCATTCCATGATATATCTTGTCCTATCTCATATTAACGTTGAATCAAAATGTCTTTCATAATCTATTCCATTTTTAAAGCAATCAACAATGACTATCTCAATTTTGTGTCCATACATATATCATTTGAACCTTAGACTCTTATATCAAAAAAAAGAATCAAGAATCATAAATAATCACATATAGATAAACAATTATAAAACTTAAAAAAAATCTTTAAAAATCACATATATAAAAACAATTATAAATAGTTACTATAAACAATAATGCCATATATACAACAATGACTATCTCAATTTTGTGTCCATACATATATCATTTGAACCTTAGACTCTTATATCAAAAACAAGAATCAAGAATCTTAAATAATCACATATAGATAAACAATTATAAAACTTAAAAAAAATCTTTAAAAATCACATATATAAAAACAATTATAAATAGTTACTATAAACAATAATGCCATATATATATATATATATATATATATATATATATATATATATATATATATATATATATATATATATTATAACTACTAAATATTATCAAAAAAAATTTATATACAATATATAACTTATTTAATACAATAGATACACCTTTACCTTTAAATGTAATTAAAAATTACCAATTTTTTTATTACTTAAAACTAATTTATTTTATAGAGGCACCATATTATGTAATTATAATTATAATTATAATTTAATTTTAGCTCTATTTTACAAAATAACATCTTGCTTAAATTAATTACACATATTCTAATTAATTATAATTCTAAGTCTAATAGTATAAAAAATTATATAATTATTATTAACTTATTTTATATAATTAAAATTAAGTATTAAATTATAATAACATACTTAATTTTAAATCTAATTCTTAATTATTATGTTAAGACTATGTGGAATGATTTTAACTAGAGGTTCATAAATTTCATTCCTTATGTTTTATATTTTTAAAATATTTTATTATTTATGTTTTATAATTTTTATACTTTTTAATTAAATAACTAGTTAAGAAAGTCAATTTAAAAAAAATAGTTTTAAGGACATTTAACTTCTACAATAAAATGGTCATTAAAGAAGTTGTTTATATAATATGTTCCAAATAAAATGTGTTGAAACAAGGTTCAATTCTTGAAAAAGATAAAATATAGAAAACTATGTATACATGTATACATTTCTCCATAGTTGATCAACATGAACAAGATACCTAATCACAAGAATAATGTCTTTTGTTCTTAAATTTTAATAATTTGAACACATCTTATTCAAGTTTTTAAATTGTTTATAAAAAATTTATTCAAATATTTTAATATTAATAAAACACTACTTTCATACTATGGTATCTTCGCTTATTATCTTTCTAAATATAGAATTTCCCATCTTCCAAGAATTTCTCCAGCCTTTGCTGGTACGTGGATTATACTTGTGATGTGTGGCATCCTGCGGAATAGGTCACCTGCCTTATCAACATTTTGCATTCAAACCATTACGTGGAGGGCAACATGTGCTTGAATCCGTCTTGTAACAAAATTCTGAATTACTACTTGTGTTGCTCTTTGGTACTTGACAGCTACATCATACCAGGGGGATGAAACTTCTTGTTTTTCATATGTGGATATGATTTCTTAGTACTGGAACCAATCTATCTTTTTTCAGAGCTTACATACTGAATTTAAAAAGATCTATGAGATGCCTAAAAGTAGTTATAGCAACCATAAATAAATAAATATCAAACCACAAAGGTGATAATCTTCTTTAAAAAAATTTGTGGCAATTGCTGGTAGTCGTTATGTAGATAACTCTGATGAACCTTCAACTCTCCATACAATGGCTCACAAGATCATCAGGATTTGCTTGTAAGTTGGGTTACCTCCCTGAATTTTTGGCTATTGTCACTAAATTTTGCTTCCTTCCTTGAGGAATTATTTTAAAATAATGTTATATCTCTTGTAGATACCAATGTTGATTTCATTTTTAGATATAGTGAACATGTTGTAGGCGATCATCGTGATGAATCTGTATGCAGTAGAGTGCCAAATCTAGTTTTAGAATTTGTAGATTCCTTTGTCGATTGCATAATTGGTGGGGAATTTTAACCATCGCATTCAAAAATGCTAGACAGTAGGAATAGTAGTAATACAATAGAAGTAGTCAGAAGAATCCTCTCTATAGACCGATTAATTGCAATTGACTATTGTTGCGGTTGAGGGGTCAATCTTTTCTCATGGCGACCTTCCTGCAGACGTGTTCCATGGATTGGAGAGACTAAATGAGGAGGTCACTACATTAAAATTGAAATTGCTAATCCAGTAACAATTCAACTGAGGACGGGTCTTCATTTGTCTTTCGAATACAAGTAGCTCTAAGTCAATGCAAGATTATTCTGTGGGAATCAAAAGGGCCGGTTAAATTCACCAACATTTTTTTTATGTCAACCACTTAAGTAGATATGCATGTCCACATACATTAATTCAAACATCTAGACAAAAATGGCAGAAGATATTTTCAAAATGAGAGTTGACAGCCGCAAAAGGCACCCCTAAATAGATACTAGGATTGGGCCCTTCTAGACACGTTGAAGCACAATTAATTTTGTATACTATTGGGACACGATATTACAGTTTTAAAATTGAATCACAGGACCACCAGCATCCTAAACTCTCCAAGCTAAAACTTTTACAATATGCTGCTGATATAAAATTTACACTAGAGCTCCCAAAAGAGTTCTTAAACAAAGAAAGATCTTGAAAGACATATTAATGAATTCTAGATCTAAGCCTTTAATCAAATCAAAATATGACTGGATTCAGGGGAGTTGAAACATATATGAAAGAAAAGTCACCAGTTTTGACCTTTCACATATCAGAGCACCTAATTGTATCAACAAAAACTTAAAATTTTCACTGAAAACCTCATATTTTAGATTAAATATCTAGCATTTTGGCCTTTCAACAGGCCTTAAAATTCCTAAAGTATCTAACTGTATCAAAAAATACAACAATTCCTCCGAGGCCAACATATGCACATTTTGAGGCTGGTCTGAGGACATCAAATTTTAAGATGGGTTTTCAAAAAACCATCAGAAAAGTTAGGGGTTAAAAGATTTGAGTACCCTACTCTATTACAGATACATAGAAAAGCTCTAAAAGCCCAATATTCTAGTTGGGTATTCCCAAAACACATTTTCAGGTGTTTTCAGAATAAAGAGAAGAGAAAAACAACAAATCCATTATTCCAGATGGGTATTTCTGAAAACATATTTTCAAAAAAAGAGAGAAAAGAAAAAACCACTTTTTCTCAGTACTTTAAATTTATCAAACCACCAAATTATATCAACAAATACTGATACCCCCAAGCCCTAAAATTTTGGGTGTTCTTGGAAAGATAGAAAGTCAGAAAACATTAGTTTATTACTTCGAAGAAAACCCTAGGATTTGCCATCGTATAAAAGCTGGGCCAACAAAAATGTTGTACTTGTCTTGATTCAATAATACCATATTAATATAATAATATTTACATATAGTAAGATTTTCCACGTGTTTTGGGAAAAAAAACCTACTGCACAATATTACTTTTTGCAGTCTGAAACAGGGTAGAGCCAACTGTTATATATTGTAGCCAAAAAAGTGTCAAAACACTGCAACATTATCAGGTTGATATTATGGGATTCAAACTTTATTATGAACCACAATGATTTTATGCTACACGATTCAAGTTCTAAGTTAAATTTTCTTAGTTTTAACGTTACCCTGCTACTGAATTTCTTATGGTCCGCACCCAAATAACCAGGTTTTGGACCTTCCATCGAAAGCACAATGAATACGATTTTAGGAAAGGAAATTTGTAGGATTAAGTTTAGCAAGGACTCACCAAAGCTTCAAGGCTTCCAGAAAGATCCAATTTAAGACATTATAAATCCAACTTAGCAGTTTAGAAAATTTATGTATTTATTTGTAGTAAATATTATTTTTCTGCTTACTATTTTTACTCTCAGCCAATAGAAATAAAGGTAACTAACTTCTTTAATATTTTAAAAATATGCATAAATGTACAAGCATAGGACATATATATATATGTTCAAAAAATATCTGAATGGGATTGGCTGAGTTAATTATCTATATGCATCAAACAGATGAATAAGTATCCTGCCGTAAGCAGGAACTAAAAATAGTTGAATAGATTAATGATAGTCATTTAGAAAAGATTATTTTGAATAGTAGATTTCATTTTGTATTTAAGGAGTTTAATTTTATATAAAACAAATAAAATATCTATAAAATACCTTGTGATCATTTTCATTTAAAGACTAAACTTTTGTATTAATTGTTATTTTGGAGATAGTGTCATTGTCATATATTTATTGCAATTAGTTGTCAAATGGTTCATGCCCTAACCTTTTCTAGTTATCATTCTTAATTTGCTTCAAAGGTTCAAATATCCAACATTCTTCATTTTCAAGACCTTTTCATTTGTACTCCATGCCTTTACATATATAGAAACCTTTAGGATAGATATTTGTAAGAGGGTAAAGTTCAGAATTTTGGGTGTCTTCTTCATTGTCTTTATATAGCTAGGATGCGATTTCTTCTTCAATAATTTAATTTATAATCTCTCTTTAATTTTGGAATTGGTTATTTGCACTTGAATTTTGACTTTGAATCAAATTATTAAAGGTGTATGTTGTGTTTTAGGGAATAGTGAGAGTAGTTCAATGTAAAAAGATCTATGTAACTCATATTTTCTAGATTCAATGTCATTGATTTTATCCTTGATCTAAGGGATGGTGTTAGAAGTGGATAGAGTGAAATTTCAATGTGGAAGGATCAACATATGAGAAAAGTGGATAGAGTGAAATTTCAATCTGGAAGGATCAAAATATGAAGAAAGTGGATAGATTTAAATTTCAATGTGGAAGCTTCAACATATGAGGAATAATGTGATTCATTATTGGTAGGAAAACATTGTGACGGATCATCATTGCTTCCAAATAATTTGTAGTAGTGAAAGGATTGTTCGTAAAAAAATTACTGTAAATCTTCCATAACAAATTTTCCAACTTAGATGGGTAACAAATGTTCCAGATTAGACATGTAACTTCATGGCATCTTTTGATTTATGTTTGGTCTCACAATTACTTTTAACAATAAATTTGTGCTAAGAATTAGCAAGATTGTGATAATATTATATTTATTTTATTATATTTAAGGTTTATTTATTATTTATTGGAATTTATTATATAAATTCTAGACAAATAAACTATAAATCATAGAAGCTTAATTGAATACATCCTTAATCTTTGGGAGAATTCACCCAAACATGCCTTAACAAAATGTGTTGGAGCCCCATAATTTTCTATTAATTCTGGACAAACAAACCATAAAATGTAAATTTATCCTTTCTATAGGTTGTTAGAGATTTTTTATTTGAACAAGAATTGCTTGTTATCTGTAGACATGAAATCATTTGGAAGCAAAAGCTAATAGAAAGATAAGAATATTTTTATAGGATGGTAAATGTTTTGATTAAGTCAATCAAAAAAGGGCTCGAACCCATAAGATCATAAATATTATTTAATAGTTTTGTATTTGTTTTATTTGGTGGATAAAACCTTCAATTATTTATAATAAATCTTGTGAAGAATAAGTTGTTGAAATATATGTGCAAGTTTTTTAGATATTATTGTAAATTGTTCTATGTTTTTCATATTGAATTATTTCAATTCACTGAAAGAAAAAAGATTTCAAACTTCATGTTAGATGAACATATTATAGATGAAAATGATTTTTTGTGTAAGTATATAAGGATAATTCAATTTGAAAGAATAAAAAAAGACAGAAAGGAAAAAGGCAAAGATATTGTAGATGTTGATGAAACAACCACAAGAGTTAGGAAACATCTACAAGAAAAACACCTATTGCATAAAAGAGATCAAGAAAGATAATATGCTCTAACAACCTTACCATTTTTTAATGATTGCAGAATAATAAATTGGGATTGGATTTAATTACAATGAATGAAAGACTTTGTTTATAAAAAGAAAGAGTGCTAAAAATATACAAAAGCTATTTGTTACTATAAATAGTAAACTAGAGCTAAGATATGAAAACTACAAGTGCATGATGTGCATAATGTGAAAAACTGACCCTAACTAAACTAGAATCGCCTAAATTTAGGCTCAACGAAGTGAACTTAAGCTATAGCATGAATGTGAAAATATATGCTCATTTCTTCATAATAATATGCATGAAGAATATTCTCGAGCATGTGGACAATTAATTAAATCAACATATGTAAATAATTCAAGAAACATGCACGTTCAAACAACCCCCTTAAGTGAAACTTTGGGAGAAAAAATGCTTTAAGAATTAAATGCATGAAGGAGTCTTGAAAAGAAAGGCCTAATTAGGTAATCATTTATAAAGAAAATTAACTCAAACCTATGAGGTCTCTATAAATGGAGAAAAGGATAAAAATCACATGGCAAAAAACTCCTCTCTAAAACAAAGAGATGTAATGAAAAAAGAGAAAAATAGGTAGAAGAACATGAATCCAAATGTGCCAACTTGCATTTCTCCCATGTCAAGCACTCATAAAACACCTCAAATGAAGGCATAATGTATTCATCTCCCAATGCATCCATACTGGAATAAAATGATGAAGCAAAGAAAGGTCCTCAAAGCTTTGATAGAATAAAAAAAATGTACTCCATGTTAGTCTTATCCTTTTCACAACAAGAAAAAAGTTATCTAATAGATTTGAACATCTCTATAAAATCCTCAAATGAAGGAAATGAATTAGGTGTAAATTATATAAATCAATCTCAATATATAGTACATGAAACTCAGTAATGCCCATAGATGTCCTTAACTTTGAGCCACATATCCCTAACTGTGATGCAATAATCAATATGGAATTGAATAATATCTGAAATATTATTGGTAATAAAAGTTATGATTGAATCCATATTCTTCCTCAAATATATAACATCAAAGGAATAAGACAAATTTGGTTTGTTCTCATCGAGATAGGACCATAAAACTATGGATTCAAGCAATTTGGTCATATGCCATTTCCACGTGTGATAGTTATGGGAAGTGAGTTTCTCGATAAAATATGCCATTAGAATTAGTTTTTACATTAGGAAAGGTCTAGGGAAAGATGGGAATAAAAAAGAGGAATATTTTAATCTGCCACGGTAAGAAAAACCAACTCATATGCAAGTAAATTAGCTAAGAAAGTAAGAAAATCAAGAACTAAAAAAATATGATCTCACTTTTTACCCAATGAAAAATATGTAGATAATTACATGAGATCTATATATAGACACCAAGAGCTTTCCAATTATGTGTCTAAGTCACAAAATGGATTTTGTTTTCTCAAGTTATGGCTGCAAAAGTGTAAAAAATAGGCCTAAATTTAGAGTCATGGTAAGGAAAATTGGTGAAAAATATAAAAATTATTAAACTTCAGAAAGATCGATGATAGAATAGACTTTCCAATGATATATGGTTTTCCCAATTTTGACTCTATATGATAAAAATACAGAAAAAAAAAACTACAAGATTCTCTTTATGATCTTGGTAGTCAACTTAGTCAATGAAGATAATGGGGACATCTTTGACACCCACCAAGATGTAATGTTGGAGTATTCTATTACCTCTTAAAATATTCTTCCACTTCACTAAGAAAAAAATCTTCCACTAATTGATACCTATTCTCACTGGAATATTTTTGATGTCGCAAGGATCACAATATTTAAGTAGAATCTTTGCTAAATCTAAGAAGGTAGTTCTAATTTTAGAGCTATTGCTAAAGGCAGGTAAAAATTCTCCAAATTTGGGAGTGATATTGGTAGTGACTAGGTTGTTAGATCTACACAAGGTACCTATGTTATACACCTCGGTAGGGTATCTTAGAAAATATGCTTCAAGCTTTGTATTTAATTAAGGATTTAAAAAAAAAAATCTATGGGAAAAAATTCCTAGCAAAAACAAATTGTGGCACTGATTTCTGCCAACCCCAATAAAAAATGCCATGATTTTGAAAATATTTTTTTTTGAAAATTTTACTTTTTAGCTATGGGGTTTTGGGTCTTTTGAGCATGATGGTGATGTTTATTTATGCCAAAGTGCCTAGATTTTTCAGCCACACAGATTTTGCCTCAATTTTTGTGCCTCTAGCAAAATTAACCAAAAATTTCAACCCCTCAAATTTTGACAAAATGACATGTAATCTTAGTGTTTATGATGCTATATATATGAAGGAAACCTTTTTTTGATCCCAATGTGTATGGAAAATTCATACAAGGTTGGATCCCTCAAGCATACAGATAGAAACTTGTTAGACCTAGCACTCTAATAACATTTAGGAGTTGATGAAATAATCAACAGGGGAAGGAATCATCTCTAATAAAAACACTTACCACACAAAAGAGATCAAGAAAAGATAATATACTCCATAATATCCCTAGAATTGGAGAGCGCAAATGAAAGCTTGATTTACTTGATTCAATCAGATTTCAACTGGATGTATTCTACATTCATTTACATTGGCTTTTGAAGCCATACATTCGCCATGTAAATTACTGGATAAAAAAATTATTCATAGGAATAACTCCCAAGAAAAATAACAAATAATTATTTATTAAATTTAATCTAACCTAAAACCAACCTATTAATGGGTGTGTGAACCAAGTTGTGGACCAAAAAAGTGGACACATCTTTAAAAAAATTTCAAATTTTCAATAACTCGATCGGGTTATTGAAAATTTGAAATCGTTCTGGGCTTGGTAAACCAAGCCTAGAATATATTATAAAAAGTTGTGTGCACCTCAAAACACGATCGGGTTATGAGGAATTTCTCATAATCTGGTTAGTTTATGAGACTCATTGAGTTTCTAATAACATGATCGGGTTATGAGAAACATATAAAAAATAGAACAGCCCGCGGCTTAGGCCATTTTTCAACGCCGAAGCCGTGGAGCAGAAGTGTGGAGGAGGGTAAACAATAGCAAAAATCATTTGTGCTTTGAACAAAACGTGATTTAATCAAGATTTTCAACCAATGACACCCCGTAACAAAGGTAAGTTTGTTTATTTTTGTTGTTTTTTTTGCAATTGTAATCAAATTAGGTTATTTTATTTATTTATTGTTTTCTTTTATTAATTTCATTCCAGATTCATCAAACACTGCAAAAAGATGAAAATGAAATGAAAGACGACCCATCGTAGAAGCACCATCATTGCCACATGTAAACCCTCAACAACCCTCACCACCCATAAACCCTCAACCACAATCTCCACTCGTAAACCCTCCTCAAAATTCTCCTCCTCCCCAACCATCGCCACCCGTATGCCCTCCACATGTGCCGTTAGGTCATGTAGATGCATCACAAGAGGACCTTGTTAAATGCCTTAACCAAAATAGTGCACAAATTAATATATTGGTCAATAGGTTGAAGGCTTCCGGTCTTCAACATCACTCTACCCTCGCCACTACATTAGAAAAAATGTCCAATAGTGCAAATGAGGTGTCTCAAGAGGTGAGAAAATGGGGTTCATGGAGGGATAGGTGTCGTACATTTGAGGATGTGAAAAGAAAAGGCATAGAAAAATGTGACATATGTGCCCTTTTTATTGATCCTAATACTAGCAATTCCCTAGAATTTAATACAAAATGATTTACTATACATTGGTGTGTTCATAGATGGATGAAATCAACTTTTTGGGATAGGTGGTACATGGTATTTGATCAACCACCTTGTAATAATAATGAGGTTCCTTCATATTTTTGAGGAAGCTATACTGTGAGTTTATCATTGGCGAGAAGCCAAATTACATTGACTTTTGTGAGTTGTAGGGTAGAGGGAGACGCTCTGCGTAGGATAGACTTGGGGCACATAGGATTACCCGACCATAAGAGAGGAGGCGTACTATGAGAAAACCGATAATTTATGTTGTGGTCCCAACAGCTGTGAAGGATTCTATGGATATACAAACTCTGCATGCAGTTGCATCATTGACTGTTTTCATTATCCATCATGGCACTCAGTTAGTTGGAGAGGATGGATCAATGCCACCTCCATCTTCATCAGATGCGCCATTAGGATCATCCCATCCTATGCCATCTCCATCACCATCATATGCACCATTAGGATCATCTCATCTCGTGTGAGCTCCATTATCATCAGATACATTTCTATGGTCAGCCTAGCCCATTGAGCATATTTGCATCAGTTGTAATGGTATATGTGATGGGGTAGATAGTCAGGCGAGTGCAGATGGTTTGACATCCCATTCATGTGAACATTGTGGCAAATGATGTCAGGAATCCACTACTGAGGATGTGGCCCTCACAGATGATCTGTTGTCAATGGTGTATTGTTCAGAGCTGAAACATGTTTGTTTAAATTTGTGTTTTGACATGTTATTTTAATTAATTACCTAAATCTGTTAAAATTAAATAAAATTTTATGTATAGAAGAATATAAATTTATACATGAATAATATGCATTGCAGGGTGCAGCTGGTGGTACAGGCACACCAAGGAGTGCTTGTTATAGTACACATAGACGAGTAGCTCAAATACTTGAGGTAATGTTTTATAAATATTCCTAAAATAGAATACTATGTTATTTTGAAAATATCACATCTTAATAATTTGTGAGGTGGTAAATTAGTGTATTTTTTGTATACTATTTCTTTATGGCCAAAGAATTTTTTCTAATGTAATTCAACTCAAGGAATTCACTTTCTTGTCTAGCCATCATGACTCAAATTGATTTGAACTCTCGTCCTCCATCCTTGGACTCAATTCAACCAATTCTGAACTCATACGTAGACTCATACCCCAATCAATCACTTATTGGCTTCTGAATCAACCTTGAACATCATATCGGAACATCCAACCATTGTTCTTTTACTCTTATTTCTTGTTCAAAATCATGAATACAATCTCTGATTATTCATTGATTTTAATTATCCTTAATCCTTCAATACACCTCCATGGCCTTCTGAAGACTCACAACATATATGATACAGAGGTGGTGGTTGGTGACCTCATTGATCATGTCTAACAACAATCCATCTCCTATTTGTAACAACTTCTCACTTCCAAAGCCCCCTCAAGGACTCACCTTCTAGGCTACACCAAAGTGCTCCTAGCACTTCCCAAACACTATATCTTCACTCACAACTTCAACCTTCAATAAAATCCATAAATAATCTCCTTATGGCCTATCTACCATGTTGCACCAAACCATTAAGTCTGGATAACCAATCCCTTACCCAACTATCACATTCAGCCCTTAAAGCTAATAGCCCACACCAGTCACTATTTTCTCCTTTTCTCCAACATTCCCCAAATAACTAAGGAAAATAAAACATGATTTAGATACCCTTTTGGGATCTTTAAATCCTCCCCAATATTTAGTATATACTCCTTTGGACCATACCCAAGATCCAATACTGATGTAACCTCCAAACTAAGCCTAATTCTCCTCATTTACAAAGCAACCCCTAACTCCACTTACTCTCATGACTCCAAAGGCTGAAAAAATCCTTCTAGGGGTTAGGAAAAAACATATTTTTAACTCTCCAAGGCTCTATCCTTTATCTATGGTCTTAGCCCCTAAACCCTCACTTCTAGGATCACACACCTAGGGTCTGATCAAAGGGACCTCTCCAATCCACTCCAGGCCAAACCAACTACATACACACTTCACTTTAGACCCCCACATGTAGAATCCATCAAAAAACCACTTCATCCTTGAATAAATCCACCATCCTTCTCTAACTGTGCCTAAAAATTTGTTAAAGAATAGTCTTGTGTGTGAAAGAAGAGTTCAAAATTTTGTATTGTAATAATGGCTTGTAAAATTTGATTATAAACTTCTGATAATAGAGTTGTGGAGCATAATAATTTGTGGAATTCAAGTGAATCATAATCTTCATTGTAAACTATTGCTTATATATTTATTTGGTGTTTTATAGGGCTTGTCAGGCGCTCAGATTTCTAAGATTGAGGATGTCACCCTTTCTACCATTGACTTTGGCTTAAAGAGCTATGTGGTATCATTTTTTGCACACCTCTTGTTCATAGTTTTAATTGAATGCATGTAGTATCATATTATTTCTCTTGCATTAATTTTGTTTTTGTTAGCCTACCCCACCAAGATCGAGGTCATTAGGAAAGAGGAAGAAATCATCGGGGACAGTGAAAAAAAAAAGCTAATTAGGTCCAATTTAAGTATAATTGTTGAAATGTATTATGAATATTTCAATGTTGTCTATATTGATGAATTCACTTGACTTGTTTATTGTATACATGTAGAATCAATTGGGTTTCACTGAACTGATGAATGCCCCAGACATTGCTAATGTTCAGGAGAGGGAGGAGGTAACACATTTTCATATTTACTTTCAATTGCATTCTTGTTTGTTCAAAATATTTTAGAAATCATGTTCCTCTATTAGTATGTCATTTTCTATGAATTTTCATACAGGAATTGGTCATAGTTGTCTCAGATGAGGTGAACCCTTCTCCACTTCCTATGGATCCCTTTCCTAGCATAGGAGATCTAGTTGTGGTATGCATTTTCTTTTCAGTCCATGCATTTTTTATTTTTTAGTATTTCTGATTTATAACATGTATTTTGTATTATTTTTCTATTGTAGGACAGTTCACCACTGCCTGTCATTCCTTTTCCTAGCCATTTTTATAGGAGTCCCTCTCACCCATTATGGAGCCCATTTTATTTATCAGTCAGCCCAAGTATAAGAGATCCAGTTGTGGCTTCAGTATGCAAATTATAGCCCAATATTTATGTATTTTGATATTATCCTGAGATAATATAAATGGCTTAACATTTGAATTGTTCTTGTGTTGAGACTTAGTGAACCAAGTGTTGCTGCGAAGCAGTTAGATTTTGATTATCCACCGCAGTCATAGATATATCAAGACATTGTATAGATCTAGTTGTGGTCATTGAATATACATGTGACATTTCTACATTGTATATATCAACCTGGACATAGTTTATGTCATTTTTTGTAACTCTATTATAGATTTGGTATGTATGCCATGTATTGATATGTACGCTATTATTATTGTCGATGCCACAATGTTGTAACTCTATTATTGATTTGGCGTGTATGCCATTTTTTGATATGTACACAATTATTGTTCATTTTGATATATATGAAACTTAATATTCAATCCAATTTGTTCATTGTGTATTCATTTGTTCATTGTTAGTATGTAACTATGTTTGTGTATATGTAGTCATGTGTAGGATTTATGCCTTAAGTGTATTCTTGTTTCATGACTTGCATATATTCAAGTGTCTACTTTATAACTTAATGTACTTATGTGTATTCATGTATATGCTTCATAACCTAAATTCATGTGGACAGGCTTCATTCATGACTTAAATGAATTCATGTGCATGATTCATAATTTATGTCCTACATGTATGCTTCATTAATTAAGAAAATTTATGTGTATGCCTTATGTGTGTTCACAAGTGTACTTCATGATTTAATGTACGTGTTCACGTATATGCTTCATAAGGTAAATTCATGTCCTACATGTATGCCACATTGTACGCATGTATACATGTACTTCATGATTTAATTGAATTCATGATTTATGTGCTACATTGTACTCATGTGTATCCTTCATGTCATATATGTATGCTTCATGAGTTTAGTAAATTCATGTTTATACTTCATGTTGTGTATTCACATATATGATTGGTGATTTAAATGAATTCATGTACTATGTGCTATGAACATTCATGTGTATATTTCATGACAAGTGAATTCATACATTATGAGTGTTCTATTTGTCTTAAGAATACCTAAATGTGTCACCACTACCTCATGTGTATTATAATTCATCCCTTACATACATTCATGACTATAATCAGGCCTTACAAGTATTTGTATGTACTATCCATGCCTTACATGTAGTTGTGAGTACCCTTCGTGCTTTGAAGGTTTTCTTGAAATTTGATAAAATATAAAATTGGGATACATTATGATCCTAAATCATGCTCGAAGCAGTAAAATTTTTTTCATGGTTTACCCGATGCCCACAGACCTTAGGAAGGCTCACTAACATACCCAATGGTGCTTAATGCACCTTGGAGACAATTTCATCCGGCATGGACGTGAACATTCTAGTGACTCCGTGGGAGAAACAAGGTTGTCACTATAATTTACATGGCCAACTAGAGCTAATGGAATAGATGATTTGATGCTAGGACTCACAGTTTAAAAGATACCCAATGGTACAACTTTCAATTGAGCACCACTGCAAGTTTTGGCATCAAGCGAGATTGCCCTACAAATTTAAACAAAGTCAAATCTCTCAGAATGGAGAGAGGTTATTGTAGGACTTGGTAACATGGTCCTATAACATCTAATGGTTTTGTGATACGTCTCACGAGGTCCAAGATATGAGCCTCAAAAGATTGCTTCCCAATCATGTTTAGTGCACCTTGGGGACACTTCAGTCTGCTGTGGTCGCGAACATTCTAGTGACTATGTGGGAGAAATGGAGTTGTGACTAGAGTTTACCCAGCCAATTGGAGCTAATGGATAAGATGATTTGATGCTAGGACTCACAGTTTGAAAGATACCCAATGGTGCAACTTTAAACTGAGCACCACTACAAGTATTGGCATCAAGCAAGATTGCCTTGCCAATTTTAAACAAAGTCAAATCTCCCAGAACAGAGAGAGGTTATTGTGGATCTTTGTAATATGGTCCTATAGCATATAAATTTTTTTTGATAGGTCTCAGGAGGTCTGAGATATGAGCCTTGAAAGATCACTGCCCAATCATGCGTAGAGCACCTTGGGGACACTTCAGTCCACCATGGTCGTGAATGTCCTAGTGACTCCGTGGGAGAAACAAGGTTGTCACTAGTGTTTACCTGGCATATTGGAGCTAATGGAGCAGACAATTCAATGCTAGGACTCATGGTTTGAAAGATACCCAATGGTACAACTTTCAACTAAGCACCACTGCAAGTTTTGGCATCAAGCAAGATTGCCTTGGAAATTTTAAACAAAGTCAAATCTCCCAGAGTGGAGAGAGGTTATTGTGGGATTGGTAACACGGTCCTATAGCATCTGAAATTTTTTTGATAGGTCTCACGAGGTCCGAGATACGAGCCTCAGAAGATCACTGCCCAATCGTGCTTAGTTCACCTTGGGGACACTTCAGTCCGCCATGGTCACAAACATTGTAGTTGAGAGAGAGAGAGAGAGGGAGAGAGAGGGAGAGGGATTGAGAGAGATAACATAAAGGCTCAGTGCTACTAATTACTCAGAACCCGATTGGGTTATGAGAACATAAAGGCTTAGTGCTCCTAATTACTCAGAACCTGATTGGGTTATGAGAACATAACGACTCAATGCTCCTAGTTATTCAGAACCTGATCGGGTTCTAAAAATGAAGAACAAAGGAGGATTGAGAGAGAGAGAGTACAATTATTTATACACCTAGTTTAGGGTTACAAGAGAATATTTAATCAAAGCTTATAGGGAGTGCGTGAAGCAAATTAGAGGGAGTTACAAGAAAAATTGGGAGTTTGTTGAGTAGAAAGGGTCCTCTGATTTCTAAGTTTGTAACTCTGTTGAATATGTGGGGGACGAGAGGAGGTAAAGATGGTGTAGAATTTGGTCTTTCATTCAATATTTTGTTTATAGAGAATTTAGTTTATTTGGAAGTCAAAATAGCTCAACTTGAATGTAATTTTGATTGGAAATGAGTCTACAAATGTGATTCTATTGATGATAGTCAGGAGGTGGCCATTAATCATGGGCTTACCAAAAAATTGACCATTATTCAGGGCCCTCCTAGCACTGGAAAAATATTTACTGGGTTGCAAATTTTAAAGGATTTTTTTCATAAGATTTCAAATTCCTCTAGTCCCATTCTCATAGTGTGCTTTACTAATAGAGCTCTGGATCAATTTTTGGAGGGAATATATGAATATGAGAAAAGTCTAGCAAGGTTAGGATCTAGAACTCAGAGCTTAATTCTTCAAATGAACTCCTAACCAGGGACAGGAGAGCAATATCATATTGTTTTCTTTGGTAAGAAACATTGAATTCCTATTTTGAATGTAAAAACATCAGAAAATATAGGATTTCTTAACATTCCAAATAGAACTTGTGTTTCTCTTTCCAGGGATAGAATTGGTCTATATATCTTTGGAAATGCCAAGCTAGTCCTAGACAATTCTTCACTGTGGAGTGATATCATAAATAATTTTACAGATAATGGGTATGTTGGTAATGGAATACCATTATACTATCCTAAACATCCAAATGATGCTACACATGTTGTTACCAAATGCCATGATTTAAGGAGGTATGGAAATGGAAGTATGAGCTTTTGTACCAGGAAATGCAAAGAAAAATTAATTTGTGGTCATATTTGTCCTAGGAAATGTCATCATGGAGGACATGTGAGAATTGGATTTGCAATGCCTGATGTATATGAAGAAGTTTGAGCTTTGTGGACATGTCATCAGGAAGGTCTGTCATGCAACTTCTTATGACCCCTTTCAACATGTTGGAAGGTCTGTGTGCATTTTATGATTCCTAGTGCTTGAATTGTTACCAATTTGTGGCTCCTAAATACTATGAATATTATCATACATGTCTTTTATATGAACTTTGCGGGGTGAAGGAAGAAAATGAAATACTTATGGCAAAGGGTGAGAAACAATTTGGAATTACTGAAAATCTGTGAGAAGAGGGGGAAAATCAACTTGGTCAAATTATCGAAGCCCTGAGACAAAAAATTTAATCATTGCATGTAGAGAGCAAGAACCAATTGGGAACAATTCAAAGAATGCAAAAAGAGATTGAAATCTTGCATGCAGAGGAAGTGAAAAAAAGTGAGAGTGCAGAAGAGGAAATTGGGTTACTTTGGAGGGAGGGAGAGAGAGAGAGAGAGAGAGAGAGAGAGAGAGAGAGAGAGAGAGAGAGAGAGAGAGAGAGAGAGAGAGAGTGTGTGTGTACAATTTCACTCACTTGAAACACCTATGTACTAGGAGGGTATTAAGTTGTAATAAATATGTACAAAAGGTTGGAAGATTGCAGAAAAAATCATGGATGGCCATTGAAAGAAGAAAAGGCAACCAATCAACCATTTAAAAAAATTCATGGGTGACCATTGAAATAATCTATTTTTCTGAAGGGAAGAGTAGAGAACTTTTGCTAATTTGCAATGGCCCGAAGCGAAGGGAGAAACTCTACTTCCAGATACATTATTTCAAGTTGCCCATCTATACAGTTTGGTGAAGAAGGGTGTGCATTTTCTGATTCCTACTGCTTGAATTGTTATTAATTTGTGCCTCCTAAATACTATGAAGATTACCATACATGTCTTTTATACGAACTTTGCAGGGTGAAGGAAGAAAAAAAAATACTTACGGCAGAGGGTAAGAAAAAATTTGGAATTACTAAAAATCTGTGAGAAGAGATGAGATTATTGTGAGAAGGTGGGGAAAATCAACTTGGTTAAATTATGCAAGCCCTGAGACATAAAATTTCATCATTCCGTGTAGAGAGTGAGAACCAATTGGGAACAATTCAAAGAATGAAAAAAGAGATTGAAATCTTGCGTATAGAGGAAGAGAAAAAAAGTGAGAGTGTAGAAGAGGAGATTGGGTTACTTCAGAGAGAGAGAGAGAGAGAGAGAGAGAGAGAGAAGATGGGGAAAATTAACTTGGTCAAATTATCCAAGCCCTAAGACAGATTTTTTTTATCATTGTGTGTAGAGAGAG
>MU225027.1:286677-311750 GCA_018584345.1 Thuja plicata | reverse complement strand
TCCCTTATTGCCTTTCTTAGGTTATGATCATATAACCTATTGCCAGGTACTAAGGCCTTAGCCTTATCTTTCTTCTTATTCTGCCCTTCAGTTGAAGGCTGACCTATCTCTAGTTTCTGCCTCTTTGTAGCAGGTTCTTCTATATCATCTGGTTGGGTAGCAACTGTCAAATCTATAATGTGACCCTCTGCTCCCTGCAACTATGGTGTTTCAGCAATATCTTGCTATGGTGGAGCATGCATAGTAGGACGTGCATAATCACTGTCACCACTACTATTGTATTCAGATTCTGAATGATCAAGTGTCTAAGCACCTTTCTTGTCAAGAACCGTATCCAGTTGTTCTATAAGCACATAATAGTTGTCTATCATGGCTTTAATACTGTCAAAATATGGGAGGTCAGGGTAAAAACCCCCAAAATCCAACCCATTTCTCTTTATTTGTGTCTCAAGCTTTAACAATTCTTATATCCTCAATCTTCTTGTATGAATATCCTCTTCATCCAAGGGACTCCTTGTTGCATCTTCCTCTATGCTTTCATAGTGGACATTTGTATTGGGGATTGTAGGAGTATACAATCTCCTTACCCCTACCATAAAACCTTCTGGGTCAATGTATCTATAAGGGGCTGCCCCCATCCTGTATCCTTCCGACCATTGACCTACTGCATCAATGGCACCTTTGCCAATTGTGAAGTTAGAAATCTTAAACTGCCTAGGGGTCAAAGTCCCCTTCTTATGTGGTGCAAAATGCTCATTTTCTGTTAACAATAGCTGCCATATAAATTCCATTGCTGCCACTCTTGCTGGTACATAATATGGCAAAAGATGAGGTGGGTGAATACACCCATATACCCTGATGACTGTGTAATTTTATTCCAAGAAGAAGTCACCCCAATTATGCTTTCCACCCTAGCTATCTGTATACTCACATAGCCTAATCAGTTGTATAACTTTTAATGGGATCCTTGTTCTGTTGGTCCCCAAACTCTGTACTATTGGATACACAATCCAATTCTAAAAGGCACAATAATCACATTCCCTAGAAGTATAATTCCAAACCCTCACCCAAAACTGGATAGGATTTGGTCCTGCTTGGTAGAATCTCTGAGGGACTAGATTATTAATATCCATGATAACAAAATTGAAATGCAAAAGAAGATGCATAAGAACAGAGTAATGTAGAAACTTGGGCTCCTTCTCCTTTGGGTTCTTCATTCTTTTCTGGGTTGCAATGAAACCCTCATGCATTTCATCTATGATGTGTTGAATATAATCATAACTGGTATTGGAGTGGACCTCTTGTAGGTCCAATACCATCATCAAAATCCCTGCATCAATCTTCTCTACGTCACCATCTATTCCCAGCACTCTACATAGGGCATAGGCAACATACTTGATATAAAAGTGTAGATCCTTATAATAATATGGGCAGCTCCCGGACATAGGATCTAAATACTTTCTCACTTATTTTAGCATATGCTTTAGCAACTGGCTCCTAGCAATCACAGGCTTCAAAGTATACCTCCGTTGCTGCTTTTTCATGTCAATTTTGGTAGACATGGTGTGGTATAAGCCAAAGGCTTGCATGAATGAATTTTTGTTTAATATCAATAAAGCAGTGCCATCATCCCTTCTGATGGTCTTGGACAAAACATCATAGTGATTGGCTAGGTCTAAGAACAAGTCTACATCTAGGAAGACATCAGGAAAAATTAACCTGGCCAAACCACAGGTCCAAGGGTTTGATACTGGGATGGCCTTGTCATAATTCTTATAAAAATAGTTGAAGAGAGAAAAACCTGTTGTTCCTGGAGTAACAACATCTCGAACATCTCTGTATTCATCAATGAGCACATTAGCATTAACCTTTTTATTCTGTGTTGAACCAGGAAGCAGACGGAGGAATTCATCTGAATAATTTACTTTTCCCTTTGCCTCGTCCTCCACCCTCTCACTTTCTCCGCTGGTCGAGGCTACACTCACCGCTCTTCTCATGTTTTCAATGTTTGAATCTCTTCCTTTTTATCGGTATTGAAACAAATCTATCACAGAGACTCACAGACTGTCTTACGCACAATTCTGGAAACAATGAACGTATAAATCACAGAGAATTCTACAAATCTTTGAATTTTACTCTATTTTGGCAACTGAACTCTTTAAATTTAGCAACTCTAAAAGCAAGGTGAATCCAAATGAAAAAGAAATCATCTCCTTATAGTAACCATTCAAAGTACATAGCTCATGATTCTCAGAACATCAATTCTGTCTTAAATTCCACATACTGTGAACATAAATGAAAACCTAGCCGTAGTTTCCTGAGTGTGATTGGAAAATCAAATTTGTAAAACTGAATCCTCGGCTAAACCTTATAAAATTCAAATGAGCTAACATGTCACCCTGGGATTGGCCCTCTGTCATACATCTCAGCTACCCTTTTTCTGCATAGTAATCAAAATCTGGAAATCTGATTGGCCGCCAAATAATTCATACTAACATATTTAATACTGGCGCCTTTCCACAGAAATTAACATTAAGCGACAAGGCGACTGCATTAATTTTCTCTGTTGCTGATCCCAATCCTTAACTCATGATTTATCTGGAGACATAGCGACTGTGCAACTTCCTTACCTTTACTAACCAGAGTTAACATTTGGTGATCATGCGACACAAAGGAAATCTAAGTCACCAGTGGTTATCACTAACCCACGTTCTTTTCTCAGACTATGCGACTAATAGTTAGTGTTATCTTTCATAGTTATTTCTTAGTCGCCAAATGTTACCTCTCTTTTGCCAGACTGCGCGACAACCCTTAGTCACCTGATCACTGAACGTAGATACTGAATGCCTAAAACTTTATGAGACATACGACAAAACATTCTGCCCTTAAAATTATCTTGCGACCTTGTGACATACCCTTAGCCGCCAAGTCGCGAGGAATTTTCTCCTTAGGCTATTTTATCATCAGACTTGGCGACTACTGTAGGATCCTCCAATGATTTCATCTAATGGTTGTTGCTTAATCGCCAAGTAACTTATCATACCTTTAAAATATCCTGAGACCCTGCGACTAGCAGTAACCCTTAAGTAGTCTTGTAGTCACTAAATAAAATTACACTTTTAAGTGATCAGTCTGAAATCCATTTACCTCCTGACAGATGTCTTCTTTTGATTTGAAATCAGAGTTATCTAGCGACAACCCGACTGTGCTTCATCACAAACCGTAAAAGGTTAGTCACGAAGTCTCAGCAGTTTCAACTTAACCGTCTTTTTTTCTGGAGACTGCGTGACTAAAGGCTTTGCATGATACTTAATATCAGACTCATTTAGAAATTATGTGACAAAAGGTAATTGCGATGTCTCTTAATAAACTCTTAACTGTGGAAAACATCTTGCGACTACCCGACTCATCTGTGGGCCCACTGACATATTATTGCTTTGTTCAAATTTTTCTGTGATTATACGACACAGATTAAATCGTGAAGTCTGGGAAAGAATGGGGAATATTCAGTTATTACATGAGACAATGCGAAACAAGCTAATCGCTAAGTCAGAAAGAAAAAGGAATATTCAATTTTAAGTTATGCGACTAAGCGATTGGAAAAGAACTCATGACTTAAGTGAGGCAAAAAGTAACTGAGAAACATAAGCAAACAATGCCTTAGGGTTTTCTTCAATTTTGAACATTGAACAAGAGCTAGGGTTTAAGACTTTTGAATATTTTCACAAGTTTTAGGCTTGAAAACAAGAAATTTTGGAAACCTGGAGAGGGAAGAGCACAGAACCGAGGAAAAAGAAGGAAAAACCTAGAATACAACCAACAATATACATTGTCATGAAAATATTCTATTAAATTCTTTCAAATCCCCAGATTTGATGAGCTAATGAAAGGTAAAACATTCTATCAATAATATAGACCGAAGAAAGAGAGAACCTATGATGGTCTCTTGAGCTGTTTTATCTTTAATGTGCATATCCATCGGTTTTTTAACATTTCATAATTAATTTCTGACAGCAGTGGTATGCCTTTGACAGATAAAATGTAAGAGAATTAAAATTTATGACAATTCTTCTGACAGTAATGCTATATGTTTGACAGGGCAACCTGTCGAAGAAATGCTACACTACTGTCGCTATTCTGATAGTTAAAGTGTTGCAAATATAAAATTTTTGACAGAAACTTTGACAGTAATGTTATTTTTTTTCGACAGTTATTTCCGACAGAGTTGTTATATTTCTGATAGGTCACTGTGTTGGAATTCCGATGGATTGACCACAGAAAATGTCATAATGAAGCTGTTGTCATGTGCAAGTTTCTGACATGATGTTGTGTTGGTAAACCGACAGATGTGTCTTCTGTCACAATTTCCTACGCAAAAATGGCGATGGACTCATGTGTCAAAATACTAACAAATGAGCATTGCAAATCCAACAAATGGCCATTGAAATTTGGCCCCAAATGTACTAGTGCCTCAGATGTCATATTCTCCAAGCTTCCACTATCAACAATCACATTCCAATTTTTTTTTGCAACTCTACATCTGGTCTTGAACAAAATGTTCTTGACAGGATCTTGCTTATCTTTCTCACTCCATAGTATCCTTTTGATCATGAGATTTCCTTGTTTCTTAGGTTCATTCAGTGACTCTTCTTGCACCAAAGCATTTCTATTGCTACCAAATTTATTGCTTGCATGTGTACACTCAAAGGATTTATGTCCCTTTTCACCATAATTGTAACAAGTTACTTGGAACCATCTTCTGCTATAACCACCTCTGGAGTAATTACCTCTTTCTTGGTATGAACTTCCACCTTTCCATTTAGTTCCTTTATCTTGAGATGTGTCTATATTTTCCTTGTCTGGTTTAGATCTACTATTTTTATTTTGAGATCTACCTCTTCCTCTAGGGAATCTACCACCCCTACCTCTTTGTCTTTGTTCATATCTCTTGTTCAATTTCTCCTCAAAATTTAGGGAAAAATTATATGCCTCCTCAATGATTTCCGTCTTTACCAAGCTGATCTCATCTTGTATAGAACTTCTTAATCCATTCATATATATTTCTATTCATTCCACTTCCTCTTCAACATGTCCAGATCTGATGTCCAGTGTGTAGAATTCTTCACTATATTCTTTTACCGAGCTATCTTTCTACTTTAAACTTTGAATTCTCCTAATCAAGTTAATCTAATAATAACAAGGTAGAAACATTCCATTCAATTTGTTTATCATCTTATCCCATACCTTGATTTTATCTTTACCTTTCTTTTTTTGATCCAATTGTAGATGTTCCCACCATAGGGATGCATGACCTTTCAAATTTGTGCTTCCAATCTTCACTTTTTTGTTCTCTAAAACATTCTCATATTCAAAGTACTTTTCCATCTTGGTTATCCAATGTATCAATTCTCCAGAATCCAATTTTCCACTATACTCAGGAGGATTTAACTGAGGTGTGGACTTCAAACTTGTCAATGCTCGCAGGAATCTCTCTTCTTCCTGATCCATAACAGGTCCAGGTGATACTTCACCTTGCATTTCCTCCAATTCATCATCACTAACATCTTCAAGATGTCTTCCTCTATGTTGGGCTGTTTCAACAACTTCCAATCTTGCAGCCATCTATCTTAGCATATCATCTAGATTTGGATCTTCATTTCCTCTCCCACAAACCATCTTGAACCCCTTTGCAATTGTAGGTCAGATCACAATCTGCTACCCCACAACAATATCACCAACGAGGGTTAGGGTTTACAAGAAGGAACCTAGATCTCACCTTTTCTCTAATACCACCTGATGCAAGGATGGTAGGTAAGTGGAACCAAAGGCACTCCCAAGTACCAAAATAGCTTGCAGATACAACGTGGAAGCAACAAAACATAGAGTGAGAGAAGAAACAACAAGATCTTTCATTAATCAATCAAACTCATTACATGCTAGGCTATAACGCCTTCCCAGTTTTGGCTATATACATTCAGTGAATTAAAAAATGATTTTCATGCATGAGAGGTCACACAACTATCTTTTAATTTGGCTCAACAGTTAATCTTCTATCCAAATCTACTTTCCTCCAATAACTACTACCTTCTAAAATCTTCCTTAACACTAAGAACATGAATCAAATATATACAAGAGTCCACCAAAGAGGTCAACACTCAAATCCCTAACTAAGACTCAGATTTAGTTCAACACAGATCCCAATGAGAGACCCCACATTAATTACGCCATGGAAATTAAATTTAGAAGTCGGCCAGATCAGGATAAACAACTCGAGAAAAGCATCACCAAGCAAAATCAACGACTCGGTAACTAGAGGTAACTAGAGGTGGTAGAGATTCATCCATTCTCCGCTACCGTTAGCCTCTAAGATGAAGGGTCAAAGTACTAAAGAAAAATTAGCACCACCACCACAAGAATCATCAATAAAATGCTCATAATTTATTCAATCTTTGCCGTCAATACATACAACATTGCATTTTTCGAATTCATCTTTGAGGTTCCCTTTAATAAGTTCACTATCCTAAACTTTAAATTTCACACTCTATGACCCTTTTTCTTAAAATAAAAACATGTATTGTCTATTTTAATTTTACCTAGCCATTTCTTATTTCTCCATTAATATATAATGATTTACCTAATTTAATATCTTCTTCTAAATCTTGTTTTGTCCTCTTTTAAGTTATAACTATTATTTAGATATAGAAATATGTACCTCCATTCATCGATTCAATAAGGAAGTTTTTACTTTCAACCCACATGTAGTAATAAAGCTACCTAGTGATATGAAAGTGGGGCACAAAATTTGTAGATAGGAAATAAATGTATAAGTTTGGTGTTTCCGAGAAAATATATGTTGTGTACCTAAGTGAGCACATAAACGGGTGATGATTAGTAATGTGAGGGATAATTTTCAATCACTATGGCTATGTAGAGATTCTGCATGAATATGTCTATCCAAACATTCCAAAATATTATTTTTAGAGTACTTAGTATGACCAAACATACAAATTCTTTGTTTAGGGTGCCAATAATAAGTTGAGTCCACTATTCGGAAAAAAATTAGAAGTGTTTCCCTTGTTTTTTAGAATTCCTCCCAATTGAACTAAAAATTTGAAGCACTTAAAGATTGAATCTTAAAAAAGGGTTAGTAATAGGAAATGTAGTACGCAAAGTGTAGATTCAAAATATGTAATTTATATTAATACCCACATGATAAAAATTGATTTTCACTAGGTGATTAGAAATAAATTGATTTTAAAAGCTACATTTTTAGGACCTTCCATCCATGTGTACAACAACTATAATTTGACCTCAATGGAAGTATTTTTCAATCCTTTTGGGATATGATTTTTAAGACATTTGATATTGATGAGCATAATGTTTTGTAAATTATTTTTGAATATTTATGTTTCTACTATTTTTATCGGGCATAAACATTATTTTGAAAACCCCTCATGTATAACAAACATAAGTTGACCTAAACTTGTCATTTTTCAATTTTTAATCTTGTCAAATTGAAAATAACTATGGAGATAGTTTGATGTCAAATATTTTTTTTTCAAAAACTATGAAAAATATAAAGTTATTAAAAAAGGTAAGAAAACCTATTAATTCATGCTTATGGACTTATTTTATTGCAAGTTATTTGAAAATAAGAACAAAAGATCAACTAAATTTTTTGTACATATTTTAAATCGAAGGAATAATATCTATATAATGGGTTTTAATTTTGTGAAAAGATTCTATAGAAAACATCTGCTACCAAAAGTGTGCTTCACATGCAAAAAATTCTACTAGAACTAGAATAAACTTATTGCACTTACCCTTAATTGAAATTAGTAGTAACCTATTACAAATTTTAATGCTAAATTTCTTAACTCTATTTTTTGAAATTTCATTATCACTTGGAGACCTAAATTGGTTCATCATGATCTTGCATTGACCATCCTACTTGCACATCTATTTCAATCATCTATATATAATGCTCTACAGATACTAGTTATACTCTATTTAGTGACCCATGTTAACTATTTCTTATGACCATCATGAGACCAATGACATTGATGACTACTAGTAATAGAATATTTAAATTCCCATCAATTATGGAATAATTTTTATGGGATCTTATTATTTTAAATATTAAAAATGTCAAATAATTATTCAAAGTATTAATTTACATGTTTTATAACACTTGTTCCATTATACCTTAATATCAAATGTTATATTACTGAAAAAATTGAAAATACATCAAAGTAGTGGAGCAGAGCTACTCATTGATTCTCTCGTATTTATATTATAAAATTACAAAATATACATCTTTTCCACCTCATGTCTAAGTTGATTCTTAATAATATTTCTTCATTTTTTATTGATTCAACGAGGAGAGGGCCCTAATCCCTTAAAAAAAAAACACTCAGAACCAGCACTAGAATCCCAACTTAGGGCCATTACAATTGAGAGAAAGCCAAAAAATCCTACCCACAAAATTAGTCAAAACTGACACAATCACTTTCAAAGAGATCCTATCACTACTAATAACCTTAATACTATCATCTTTAACATCATCAACCATCTTAAAGAGATTATTGTTCTAATCGTTCAGCAAACAACATCCATGTTGTGATAACCAAAAAGTTGAGATTAAGTTTAAAACTATCATATAACCAAAATAGGACATCAAAGACAAAATAAAAATAAATTAAAAAAACTAAAAGAATTAGCTTTCATTAAATCTAGAAATTCTATCTTTTTATAAAAACTATTGAGTAGGAATTTCTTATCTTCGTTATCCTCATTGTGATTTCTCGCTCATTTATCTAGCTTTCTTTCATCTTCTTCAAAGATTTATTTAACATGTTCTTCCCAGTGATAACTCTGAATAGAGCCTTTATCCTAATTTCATTAACCAACCTATAAAGAAAGATAATGAAATCATTGAATTGATCTTTTTCATGCACTGACAAAGTAGCAATGCCTTCTAGAGTAGAAATTCTCTTTTACAAGTCATCAATCTAACTTTGGAGGTTAGAGGAAGAAATTTCCTTGGCCAAAATAGGGGAAGGTGGTATGTTCTGGAATGCATAAATACTAGTATGGGTGGGAGAGTTACACACCATTTTTACCATATCCTCTAACTCACTCGAGTTCATAACTTTATCTCCATCAAATTTTCTTTCTCCTCATCCTCAATATTTTTAGCTTCAGCAACATAATCCTAATCTTTTGTGTTCTCGTTAGACTCCTCCTCTTCCAAATCATACTCCATATCCATCTCAGGTACCATTTCCTCTTAAATATATATATCGTTCTATTACTTGTTGAAAAAATTTGCACACCTTCTCTATCCTAAACTACCCTGATTCTTAGGTTCCTCCATTTATTTAATTTCCCCATTCTTCTCCTCCTTATTATCAATTTCAATAAAAGGGTGCATCCTTTTCACCCTTCTTCTCATATTGTTTACCTTTGAAGAGGTTGATTTAGTGGTAGTTTCTTTTCTCTTTTGGGGAGTGGTATCAAGTAATTCCTCTTCAAGCGGTATTTCCTCATCTTGGGACTTAGGGTTTTTAATCTTCTTTTTCCCAGAAGGTTTGAACTTTCTCCCACTAGGGTTGCATTTTTCAGAGAGAGGGTTGGTTTCTAATAGGTAGATTTTGACTAAAATCTTGGTTAGATTCATAATGTGGCTTTTTTCATGATGCAAGGATGGTAGGGGAGTGGGGCCAAAGGCACTCCCAAGTACCAAACCAACTTGTAGATACAATGCGGAAGCAACAGAACATAGAGTGAGAGAAGAAACAACAAGATCTTTCATTAATAAAACAAATTCATTACATGTCAGGTTGTAAGGCCTTCCCGGTTTTAGCCATATACAATCAATGAATTAGAGAATGATACTCATACATGCAAGGTCACAGACTTGTCTTTCAATTTGTCTCAACATTTAATCTTCTATCCAATTCTACTATCCTCCAAAAACTGCTACCTTCTAAAATATGCCTTAACACTAAGAACATGAATAAAATATATAAAAGAGTCCACCAAAGAGGTCAACACTCAAATCCCTACATGATACCCAAACATAGGTCCACAAAAATCCCAATAGGAAACCCAACATTAATTACGCAACAAAAATTAAATGTAGAAGTCGGCCAGATCAAGATAAACAAATTGAGAAAAGCATCATCGAGCAATAAAAACCACTCGATAAGATGATACCTTAGCAACAAGAACAATTTGGTGAGAACATAACTTAGCAACAAAAAACCAACTCGATGAAAGCATTACTGAGCAACAAAAACCAACACGCACTGAGACCCTTCAGTAAAGCAAGATAGAAAGAATACCCGAGCAACAGGGTAACTAAGCACTTCACCGACCAGCCTCCAAACAAGATAAAGAACAAAAGAAAACATATTTTTGGTTGAAAAACTTGCCAAGGACCCAAGATGCTCCTACATCAGACACCTGGGGTTAAAAGAAATAATTTTCCGAATCATGTATCAGACCCAACATGAAATGAATCCAAGTTAGATTGATAAATTGAAGATGAGTCCTCAATCGGTCTGTTCTTCCATTTTATCATATAATCCATGTATTCCTTTCCCCTTTTACTTCTGCTAACTCTCTATTTCAAAATCTATTCAACTTCCTCTATCTATTTGTTAGGATAATCACTCAGTACTATCACTTCTTCATCAGGTTCATGATATTCATACAAGTCTAAAATATTGAATATAGGTGATATATCCATGTCATTGGGTAATTCAACTTCATAAGCATTTCCACAATCAAATCTTCTCAGTATTCTGCAAGGACCAAATTTCTTCATTTTCAATTTTCCATATATTCCAATAGGAAATATGCCTTTCTTTAAAAGAACCATTACTCCATCACGAAATTCAAAAGTCTTATATGCCTCCTTGATCTATCTGCACTATCATTGTATTTATGATTTCTTTTCTCCAGCTTCTGTTTTACATCCTCATGCAATGTCTTCATGAATTCAGAAAATAATTCTTCTTCAACACTTATTTTCTCTTCTCCAACAATGTCTCTCAAGTCTGATATACCTCTCGATTGTGTGCCATGAACAATCTCAAAAGGTGTCTTTCCAGTACTTCTATTCACTGAATTGTTGTATGCAAACTCTGCTTGTGCCAACATCAAATCCCAATTACTTGGTGTGTCTCCAACTAGGCATCTCAAAAAATTACCCAACCTTTGGTTTACAACCTCTATTTTTCCATCAGTCTATGGATGAAATTTAGAACTATACTTCAACTCAGTATCCAACTTCTTCCAAAGTGTTTTCCAAAAATAGGTAACAAATTTACTGTCTCAGTCAAAGATAATACTTCTCGGTAATCCATGCAATCTGAAAATCTCCTTAAAGAAAAGATCTACTATATGTATTGCATCTGATGTTTTTCTAGATGGGATGAAATGTGTCATCTTATAAAATCTATCCACAAAACAAAATATGGAATCATTGCCTCTTGTTGTCCTCGGTAATCCAAGAACAAAATCCATGTTGATATCACTCCAAGGTTTCTAAGGAATAGTAATCAGTGTATACAAACCAATATTCTGACTCACTCTGTTTCAACTTGACAAAATCCACATCTTTTCACAAGTTTCTAAACATCCTTATACAACAGAGCCAAAAATACCTTTCTCTCAGCAAACTCAATGTTTTATCAATACCAAAATGTCTAGGCAATCCACTACTATGTTTCTCCTTTATCAAATTAGTTCAAATTGATCCTCTCGGTATGCACAACTAAATACCTTTGAACAAAATGTCTTCCTGAATGAAATATTCTTCATAATTACTTGATTGATTTGAATTAGGTGCTTTGCACACTCTCCACTTCTCAGAAAAATTAGGATCACTTTCATACAAATGCTTCATGTCATCAAAACGAGGAACTTCAATTCTCATTTCAGTCAAAAAAGATCTTCTTCTACTCAATGCATCAACAACTTTGTTAGAAAATCCACTCTTATGCTTTATCATAAATGTGAAACTCTACAAATACTCTACCCATTTCATATGTCTCTGATTCAACTTAATATGATTACCCAAATACTGTAAAGCCTTATGATAAATATACAACACAAATTCATTTTGCATTAGGTAATGTCTCCATTTCTTCATAGCTTAAAAAATAGCATAGAATTATTGATCATAGAAAAATTATTTCCTCTTAGCATCATTCAAATTTTTACTAAAGAAAGAAGTAGGTTTACCTTCTTGAGTCAACACAACTCCAATTGCACTTCCACTTGCATCACATTAAACTTGAAATACCTTACTCCAATCAGGTAAAGCTAACATAGGAAATTTAGCAACCTTCAGTTTAAAAGTCTCAAAACTCTTATCAGCTCCATGTGTCCATTTGAATTCTCTTTTGTCTCCTCTTATTGTCTCAGTCATAGCATTACAAATATAACTAAAATTTCTGATAAACTTCCTATAAAAACTTTCCAATCCATGGAATGATCTTACCTCACTGAAATTCTTAGGTTTAGGACAACTAAGAATAGCTTCAACCTTCTCAAGATCCATTTTCAAACCATCAGCTAAAATCACAAAACCTAGATACAAAAGTTCTTCTTTCTTGAAGGAACACTTTTTCAGATTTATCAACAACTTTTCCTCTTTCAATTTCTACAATACATGTCTTATATGCATCAAATGTTCTTCTCTAGTCTTATTGAATATCAAAATATCATCCAAATATACAATCACACATTTATTCAAGAGTTTCTTCAAAAATTCATTCATGAACCTCATAAATGTACTCGGTGCATTAGTTAAACCAGAGGGCATAACCAACCACTCATACAAACCTTCCTTTGTCTTGAAGGAAGTCTTCCATTCATCACCTTCTCTGATTCTGATTTGATGATATCCACTCTTCAAATCAATTTTGGCAAAATATTTTGCTCCACTCAAACAATCCATTATGTCATCCATTCTTGGTGTAGGAAACCTATACCTAACTGTGATCTTATTTATTTCTCTTGAATCAGTGCACATTTTCCATTCTCCATTCTTCTTAAGTGCCAATACAGTTGGTATTGTGCACATGGACTCAAAATTTCTCTGATCAAACCCTTGTTCAACAATTCATGAACTTGTCGGTTAAGCTCTTCATTTTTGTTTGGTGTTAACGGATGTGGTTCCTTGTTCGGTAAACTAGCTCAAGGAATCAGATACATACAATTACTGATATCTCTCATTGGTGGAAAACCATTAGGTACATTATCTAAAATGATTTCCTTGTACTCAGTGAGTAACTTCTCAACTTCTGCAGGAATTTCATCTTCTGTATTCTTACTCCCTTTGTTAGGAATCAAAACATAACAAATATCATTTCTTTTTAAATCCTTAACAAACTGTCTACCTTCCATCAAACATGCTTTCATAATTTTGCATATCTCACCATCACATTCTTCAACCAAAGGTAGCAATATTTGTTTCTTACCATCAACCCAAATAGTATATCTATTCACTCTTCCATCATGTATAGCATGTTTATCATATTGCCAAGGTCTTCACAACAAAATATGACAACAATCCATAGACATAATATCACACAACACCTTATCATAGTATTTCCCAATTTTTAGATTCACAAAACATTGTTTACTCACCATTAATGTATGCTCATCCTTGATCCATCAGATCTGATAGGGTTTTGGGTGCTTCATCATTTCCAACTACAATTTTTTGACCATTTCCTCAGATGTCATATTCTCCAAGCTTCCACTATCAACAATCACATTCCAATTTTTGTTTGCAACTCTACATCTGGTCTTGAACAAAATGTTCTTGACAAGATCTTGATTATCTTTCTCACACCATTGTATTCTTCTGATCATGAGATTTCCTTCCTTCTCAGGTTCATTCAGTGACTCTTCTTGCATCAAAGCATTTCTGTTGCTACCAGCTTTATTGATTTCATGTGTACACTCAAAGGATTTATGTCCTTTTTCACCACAATTGTAACAAGTTACTTGGAACCATCTTCTGCTATAACCACCTCTGGAGTAATTACCTCTTTCTCGGTATGAACTTCCACCTTTCCATTTAGTCTTTCCTTTGTCTATAGATGTGTCTATATTTGCCTTGTCTAGTTCAGATCTATTGTTTTCACCTTGAGATCTACCTCTTCCTTTAGGGAATCTACCACCTCTACCTCTTTGTCTTTGTTCAATTTCTCCTCAACATTTAGGGAAAACTTATATACCTCCTCAATGATTTTTGTCTTTACCAAGATGATCTCATCTTGTATAGAAATTCTTAATCCATTCATATATATTTCTATTCTTTCCACTTCCTCTTCAACATGTCTAGATCTGATGTCCAGTGTGTAGAATTCTTCACAATAGTCTTTTATTGAGCTATCTTTCTACTTTAAACTTTGAATTCTCCTAATCAAGTTAATCTAATAATCACAAGGTAGAAACTTTCCATTCAATTTGTTTATCATCTTATCCCATACCTTGATTTTATCTTTACCTTTCTTCTATTGATCCAATTGCAGATGTTCCCACCATAGGGATGCATGACCTTTCAAATTTGTGCTTCCAATCTTCACTTTGTTGTTCTCTGAAACATTCTCATATTCAAAGTACTTTTCCATCTTGGTTATCCAATGTATCAATTCTCTAGAATCAAATTTTCCACTATACTCAAGAGGATTTAACTGAGGTGTGGACTTCAAAATTGTCAATGCTCATAGGAATCTCTCTTCTTCCTAATCCATAACAGGTCCAGGTGAAAATTCACCTTGCACTTCCTCCAATTCATCATCACTAACATATTCAAGATGTCTTCCTCTACGCTGGGCTATTTCAACAACTTCCAATCTTGCATCCATCTATCTTAGCATATCATCTAGACCTAGATCTACATTTCCTCTCCCATAAACCATCTTGAACCCCTTTGCAATTGCAGGTCAGATCACAATCTTCTACCCCACAACAATATCACCAACGAGGGTTAGGGTTTACAAGAAGGAACCTAGATCTCACCTTTTTTCTAATACCACTTGATGCAAGGATGATAGGGAAGTGGGGCCAAAGGCACTCCCAAGTACCAAAATAGCTTGCAGATACAACACGGAAGCAACAAAACATAGAGTGAGAGAAGAAACAACAAGATCTTTCATTAATCAATTTAACTCATTACATGCTAGGCTGTAAGGCCTTCCCAGTTTGGGCCATATACATTCAATGAATTAAAAAATGATTTTCATGCATGAGAGGTCACACAACTATCTTTTAATTTGGCTCAATAGTTAATCTTCTATCCAAATCTACTATCCTTCAAAAACTACTACCTTCTAAAATCTTCCTTAACACTAAGAACATGAATCAAATATATACAAGAGTCCACCAAAGAGGTCAACACTCAAATTCCTAAGTGAGACTCAGATTTAGCTCCACACAGATCCCAATGAGAGACCCCACATTAATTACACCATGGAAATTAAATTTAGAAGTCAGCCAGATGAGGATAAACAACTAGGGAAGAGCATCACCAAGCAAAATCAACCACTTGGTAAGACGATACCCGAGCAACAAAAATGAATCAATGAGAACATAATTGGGCAATAGAAAACCAACTTGGTGAAAGCATTACCGAGAAACAGAAACCAACACACACCAAGATCCATCGGTAAAGCAAGATAGAAAGAATACTCGAGCAACAGGGTAACTAAGCACTTCACTGAGTAGCCTTGAAACATGCTAAAGAACAAAAGATAACATATTTTGGGTTGAGAAAGATTTCCAAGGACCCAAGATTCTCCTCCATCTATTCATGCTGAGGGTATAAAATAAGGTACCTTTCAAACAGGGATTTCCCAAATTCATATTGGTAAAGGTTATAAATTAGGCTTTGGTGGAGTAGGGGAGAGGCACCCTTGACAATGCTACTAGTCAAGGGGAAATATGGGAAGAAAGGGACATTAATCATATGGCCATTTCTCAAATGATTCAAGATAAAATAGTGATACCCATGGAAGGCAGTAGACTAGCCTTCCAGTGTCAAGTATTTCATAAAAAAAAGAAACAAACAAGAGCATATGGAGGGAGAACAAAGAGCCTACCATACCGATTTTCATTGGACATGAACACCAATTTCACTTATTTATTTAAAAAATCCTTTATGTAAATATTATAATCACCAAATATTTTCCTTTCAACTCTATCACCCTTGAATTTTAAGCTTGTTTCTTCATCTATCATCTCATTGGTCAGGTGGAATTTGATTCTCCTAGTGGTAACATTATCTTGCTACCAAGAATTACAAAAATTTATGCATAAAGTAGTAGTATAACTCTTGAATGTATAAAATTAAGGCGTAAGATTGTCTATGCTAAAAATATCCCAAATATCACTATTTTGGAAAATTTTTCTACAATATCTTAGTTCTGAATGCTTCAAAGGACCCCCCATACTTTCAAACTCAGAGAGATCCAACTTCTAAACAGTGGACATAAGAGGCCCACCCTTGCCAAAATCTGTAAAAGGAAAAAAAATGCCTCTTCCTTTCTCTTACTAGAATGCTAGTGAAGTTTCTTGAAAGGAAAGCATTTATGCCTTTGGAAAGAATGGAGAATCTTGAAAACCTAACCCTCAATTAGGACATGGAAACTATGATTTTTATGAAATATTTTTAGTTGTTACTTTAGGATAATGACAAGAAAAATCCATTAATGACAAAATTTACTCAAGTGATATATTAAAAATCCCATCACTTGATTATTAATGATGCAAATATTGTTTTGATCACAAATAATATTTAGACTGAAGAACCAATTTGGCATCCAGTAAGCTTTAGCATTCAAGTGAGTGTAGTTTAGGCATGTAGAATATAAAAAGTATCTTATCCTAAATTTGTACATGCAGGATAATAATAAAAATAAACAAAAGATTCCATAAAGGTACACCTCTTAAATACTATTGTTCAGCTAATATAGATGAGATACATTGCTATTGCATTCATATTATCTTGATACTTGATAATTACATTGTGCATTCAAATTGAATGTAATAAAGAAATGTTCTTTTCATATTACTTCTTTTGGAGCTTAGAGGAACATATGCAGAAAAGAAAGCATGATAGAAGCATGAAGTATGGGTCCATGCATTGCCTTTAAGAGGTCTTCTGCATTCTGGGGCTGGTTGTCTGTATTGTCTAAGTCTTCATGTCTTTTCATTGTCACATGTCCTGCATCTTAGGTCTTTAAGTCCTGTGTCCTGCATCATGGAAAGAAAATGTGTTAGATCCAAATTGGATCTAAGCAATGCATGAAAACCTAAAAGCATCATACAACAATCAAACTTTCAGAACTGTAAATTTACCAATAACATCAATACAATGGAAAAATATGCATCTACATTAATATAATAGTAGTATCAAAGGGACATAACTCCATGAAACATATCACTATCTATGGCTATCATTATGCAAAAGAGTTTCTATTTTTGTAAACCCGATATATGAATTAAAGGGACTTAGTTCTTGTAGATTAGAAACCTTTTTCAGAACAACAAGGTAGTGCTAGGTTAGTGAACACAATCAATCAACCAGAATTCATGAATGAATTTTCATGAAACATGGCATTCACACTCCAAAGATGATCAGCTGGTCATGTTTACTAACCTAACATATGAGCTTTTTGGTGATGTTTTCAAATAGAATAAACAAAAGTGCATTCAAATGCAAAGAGAGATGAACTATAAATTCACTAATAGAAGAGAATAAGGAAAAGTGCAGTGAGTGTCACGAGCCCGTGCTCGGACCTCACAAGATGTATTATCAAAAGAGAAAGAATGTTATGAGTTCATGAAAACAGAGTGAAAGGTCAAATGTAGTTCATAACATCTGTCTACAAAATTGGAATGAGTAACATTGGAAGACAATATTGATACATACTATTACAAGTGTTAATTCCATTGATGCTAATAAACAATATTATCAAATTGCAAAATGATATGCAGACGGAGGTGAAATGCAGAATGATCAAATGGTAAGGTAATATTGTTATTCAATTATGCACAATGAAGGTCAATTATAATGTTGTTTAAAAAGGTGACTTTTGGTGTACATGATAAGAGGAAATCAAATAACAGTGCCTTCAAAGATAGGTGGTAGTAAGAGTTCACCAAGCATGGTTAATGAGAGTAATGGATAACAATGATATGTATTTTACCATGAATATGCATGTAACAAAAGAAATAATGACACTATTTTCCTAAAAGACAAATAACAATAATGTTGTTATAAAGAGACATCAGATCATAACAATAATATCTTTTAAAAAGTAATATGCATGCATATAGGAACTGAATAAATAGTGTTATCAACGTAAAATATGAATATGCAGAAAGAGATGGATAACATTATTATAAAATATAACATACATGTTCAGTAAAAAATAGTTTTATTTACAATGAAAAAATACATTTTAATGTACTGGGCTTGACATAGTAATGTTCATCGGTGTCACGAGCCCATGCTCAAAACCTATGAATAACCATTCTTACTAGAGTCAAAACTTCATATTATACACTTGTCATTGTCATTATTTCAAGGTGGAGACCCAAAAATGGATAAATTTAGAAAACATCTTAAAGAAATGTCTCACAATTCAAATCATGGTCTGAACAAAGAGAGGTAAACTGTGGTGGTTACTATTGGTCTCGACAGTGAAGGAGTCGTAATTTTAAAGCATGGTGTTCACCATCGATAGCAATCAAAGACAAATAAAAAACCCAAATTGACAACCATACAAACATCTAAAGAAGGAGCTGACAAAGTTTAACTACTTCCAGAGGCATATCACAAGTGGAGTAATAGATCTATGCAATAGCTCAAGTTTTCCAAGCCACAAAAAAGGATCAACTAACAGTGGTGTAAGAAAAGAGCCAAGCTACAGTTTGAACAATAACAACAGAGCATGAAAAAATCCCAAAATAATTGCAGTAATTTAAGGGGAAACAAAGATGTTCATCAAGTGTAACTAGAACATTCAATGAAATGCAACAACGACATCACAATAAGTAGAATGCAAAGGAAAAAACATAAGATGACTTATCTGGAGTCAATAAAGCTGATATATAATGTTTTGGAGTCTGAGCACCATGCTCAAACAAGCATCATGAGCATCGGCATTAATTATGGCCAAAACCCATATCAAAATCCCTACACTCTAGTGTTAAGTGTAGATCGACCTTAAGAATTGGTGATAATGACTCCAGTTCAAAGAGCTCGAGTTCTTTTTGTTATAAATAATCACTTACAGATTTGGAGCCCAAGCTCCATGATCAAATGATATGCTTGTAGTCAAAGGTTGAATAAAACCACAGAGATATAACTATATTGAAGCCAAGAGAAGACAGAGTGGATCTTCAAAACAACAACCCAACTTCCAATTCGTGGTGATTAACTCCAGATCAAAATCCTGATGACAGAAATGCAATAAAAAAAAATAGATTCAATGCCACAATTGTAGCATGAGCGACACCATGGGTTAGGGTTTCAAACCCTCATATTTTCCCCAAATGTGAATACAATGCAATAACCAAGAAAAGACAAGTTTTGATAAACTTTAGACTCCATTGACAGGCATTAAACACTGTAGTGCATGACAGCCAAAGTCCTAAAATTCCAAGTGGCACGATAGCCACCTAGCCAATGGAGATGTGTGGATATTTTTCAAAGAGTTGTAAGCTGCTAGGTGTCAGTCATGATAGACCTTAGGTTATGTTGTCTTCATTTATTTAGGTCATGGTTTGGGTTATATGTATGGGGTTACGAATTGTTGATTATAGGTTTTTTGATATATGTTGGTTATTTTTAATAAAAGATGTATGTGTTATCAACCAAAATTAGGGGCATAGATTAAGGAATCAATTATGCCTAATTGTTAGGGTTTTCTAGCTAATTTGGAGGGTTTTGAAGGAATTTTGGAGGGAATTTGATTTTTGAAATTGGCCTTGAGAGAGTATATATCTGAACTTCCTTGTCAGTTTTAGGGGTTCATAATTTAGGGAGAAGGTGGTTTTGTGAACATATCAGTTCCTTTATGCTTTATACATATATTTTGTAACCAATGGTTCATTTTTTGATGCAAGATTGTGTTCAAGTGAATGTACCTTATTTCTTGGCATGTAACCATTCCAAATTTTTGAAGAAAATAAAGCAAGTGCTCCCATTATTCACATATTTTTCTAAGTTTTGATATCAATCCTATTCTCCATTTCTGCATTCAAGTGTGATATGTCTTATAGGATAGATTAGTGAATTAATCCAATTCCTTCTCTAAGTTATCAAAATATAACCTTTTGCACAATCTATATGCCTATTGGTAGATCATCATTGTTTGTTGTGCAAACCCTAATAATGAGATCTTTAGGTGAACCTATACATTGAAAAGTGAATTTCTATTGCGAATATCAGTAGTGTGTGTCTTTTGGATGATTTTTTGATGTTGTGATTAGTTTGAAACTAGTTTGGTGTATCACCCCATTTTATTCATTCAGTTTTGAAGTTATCCCTTTTCTTTGCTTTTCCCAATCAGAGAATCGGTCATAGGTGATATTCCAAATACAATAGGAACCAGCCTAGAATCCAGAGATTCCTTCCTAATCAGAGTCCACACATAACTCAGGAAGGTTTACATTCTTACCATAAGATATTATTATGCCCTAATGCCTAAGTTATGGTGATATTTCAAGGCCTTAACAATGTCTTTAGACTTACTCATAAGCATAGGGAGTGTTTTAATAATTCCATTTCTCTTAAATATATTTGAATGAGGGTCACTTCTCCTATCCTTGATATCAATTCTCATTCCTTTCATCTGATCATTATTATTATACAAGGAATAACACTTATTATAAAAATATGATCTTATAATAAATCCTTTTCTCTCTTATATATTTTCAAAGTGGGTTCGAACCTTTCAGTTTTCATGCCACTTATAATCCTCTTCCCCTGATCCTTATTATTCCAAGTGTAATAATTCTTCATATGAATAATTATATCAATCTATTTACCATTAAAATATTTATAATTCATGATACTCTATTAAGAGAACCATCCCGAAACTAGAAATACACACATGTTAAATTTGAACATTGATCTCATCATAGGAATAGTTGATCCTTCCTTATCTCCTTTAATTACCAAGCACATCTTTAAGTTTTTTGGGGCACTTTTCAATCATTATGTAACACCGACCCTAATAGTTAAGGAAATAATTAACCATGATATTCGCAGTACAGTTTCCTTCTCTCAAGGTGTGACAGATATCAAAATGCTTGAAGGTGGAAAGATTTCTCTTACAATGTTGTAGAGTACTTAATAGGTCCCAAGGGCACCCTACATTCTATTTCAAGTAATCCATTACTAACTTAGATTCACCTTCAATGATTATGTAATCAAAGTTTATCTCTTTTAGGAATTTTATGCCCTGCCAAGTAGAAATTTCTTTTTCCCTATTATTAGATCAAATTCTCAGGTTTTTGTAGAGGGTGGCAGGAAGAAGTGGTCCCACTTTTCCCTGTTTTTCAAAAATTTTGTCAATTGATCTCAAAATTTCAAACACTGAGAGATTGAATCTAAAAGAACTTCACTGATATAAAATGTAGTGCTTGAAGTCTACTTTTCAAATATGTAATTTATTTAAGTATCCACATGGTAGAAATTATTTTTTAGTAGGCATGTTCAAAAACTACTTTTTCAAAATGCTTGTTTTAGGACCATACCACACACATGTACGAAAATCATATTTTGACCTAAATAAATAAATTTTTGTGAATCCTTCTATGGAAAGATACCTAAGACACCAAATATTGATTTTAATTTTTCTTCTTTTTTATTAAATATTTTAATTAAATTTTAATTGACTATAAAATATATTTTTGAAACCTCTAATGTATGACCGCCCTAATTTGATGAAAAATTCACATTTTTCATAATTTTTTTTTATCTTCATGGAAATTATATGTAGATTGATGCCATATAAATTATTTTTGAAAAATGTAAACACAAAATATTTATTAAAGTTTTAGTGAACGTTACTATTTTAAGTTTAGGTACCACTTTTGATTAATAAATGTTGTAAAAATAGTAAAAATTTTCATATCACTATAAAATTTATATTTTTGAAATCCAGACATTAAGAGCTCTAATGGGTTTTCATTTCATCAAAAAATTTGATTAGGAAGACTCTCAAACAATTACAACAAGATAGAAATCTAGTATTCAAATGCCTTAGCCATAATTTTAGATGTCCAAGCATAGGATTGCTCCCACCAAGCCTGTTCCGAAATGAAATCCAATGCAAAGGGTGGTTTTGTAAATACAAATTTTAAAAAATGGGCTCACATTTAAAAACGTGTACCCATTTCTTAAATATAATAAATCAGCATGTAAAAATGCGTTTCTTAAATATAATTAAAAAATAAATTAAGAAACAGGCACCCATTTTCTAAAAAAATGGGCACTCATTTTCTGAATTTTGGATAAGGTGTTCGAGCCTAAGATGGGTGCTCGTTTCTAGCAGCATTTTTCAAGTCCACAAAACTTCCACCAAATTGGGACCCAACTTCTTTCACTTACCCTAGAAACCTTTAATTAAAATACCCTTCCAAATCCTGATAACTCCACAAGCACTAGACTACCCACTATTTCCTTTAGCACATCTATCAACATTGTATTTGATCCAACGCTCACGCAGGAGAATCCATGTTATGAGTTCCTTCTCATAATACCATCTCAATTAATGTGAAGGAGGTCCTGCTGAATTACCCACTTCTATATAACCCTTAACTCCTATAGAGTAGGGATAAATTTTCCTTTCCCAAAGGTGGAAGCATTAATTTTCTCCTTTATCTATTGTTTGATTATTTAGAACAGGAAATTATTGCTTCTAAACTGAGCCCTAAAATTCTTATTATTTTGTTCCTTCCAAATATTCCAAATGAAGAAGGGAGGAATCTAAGCCCGTAGGTTTCTTATAATATGGTGATTGAAAAGGAAGAAACTCAAACATTTGGTCATTGAATAATTATCTCATAGTGTCTTGCATCACCAAACTCACATTAGTTAGAGAAAGTACACTATCCCAAACTTCCCTAACATAGGGGCAAAGTAAGAAAATATGATCTATGCTTTCAGAATCACAACAACATAGCACACACCCATTCACCAAGGAAAATCCTCTACTATTTAGGTTATCAATTGTCAGAACTTTTCCATGAGTCATGATCCATAGAAATTAGTTAACCTTAGGGATAAGGTTAGGGATCTAAATCCAATTCCAATTTTTATTGTTATCTTCATTAGCTTCCAAATATTTGTAAGATGATTTGATAGAGAAGTAGCCAAATGAGTTATATTTCCAAATCCATTTCTCACCAATTAGCTAGGAAAAAAGACAAAAGTCAGGAATGAGGAACTGCAATGAGTCTAAGTCTTCTTCCGAACATTTTCTTAGTTGTGGATGAATTTCAGTACATCCTCCTAATTAGTTTTTGAAATATTTCCATGTAGCCTTGCCATTCTGCCATTCAATGTAGTCACTGACCATATTTCCATATTTTCTAACAAGCCACTTTTTTATCTAGTTGAAGTTATTATAGTCCTCATGGGGTTTATTAAGAGGCCATAAGTCCTCCTAGAAGTTGGTACTATTATAGCTCCCAATAATTTTCCTATTCCTTAAGATTTGTTTAGTTTTGAGAATTATATTCTAGGGAGGTGAACCTAAGGTGGAGATGGGGTTGTAGAGAAAGGAGTACATAAGCTTGTTTTGGAGGTATTTGGCCCTGATAAGATTAACCTAGTCTTTACAATTCTCTAGAACAAACTACCCAATTTTTTCAAATGAGGGCTTTGTTAAATGATCTTACTTTCCTGATACCAAGATCTCCAATTCAACCAGAGAAATTCTAGGTTTCTCTTCGATTCCCATCCATAAGAATCTCTTTTGTAACTTCTCAATACTATAAGCCATCAAGCCCTTAAATTTGAAAAGGGAAAGGAAGTAATCTAGGATACTTTTGAGACAATATATAAGAAGTTTGATTTTCCCTTCCTAGCCTAACATTTACCTTTCCAAATTGCAAGCTTTTTCCAGAATCTTTCAATGAGGCTATTCCACTAAGTAGATGAGGGGAATTTGGTAGCAAGAGGTAAAAAAAGATAACATTAAGGTAAGTAATCAACATTACAACCTATGACATTCTTTATATTGGATTGGACATCTTCACTGTCATTGAAGAAATAGAGCTTGGTTTTCTTGTAGTTGACTTGTTATTGTAAAATCTTGGAATAGTTCTTAAGAGTTTTCTTCCATTTCTTAGCTTTGGACAAATAGGCTTCCCCAAAAGGATTTTATCATCAAAATTTTATTAGTGAGAGAAGGTTTCGAGATGAAAAGAATATTTTATACCTTTCAAATTATTTAGGTCCTTATTATTTTGGATATTGTGACCAAGCACTTTAGCAAAAATAATAAACTGGTTAGGGGACAAGGGATCCCCCTATCTATGCCTTTTGCCCATTGAAAAAAACCTTTAGAAGATCCATTTATAATAAGTGAGTACATAGTTGTAGTTCAACATTCCATAATCATCTTTAGGAATTTCAGACTAAACCCATACTTTTTGAGATCAACAAATAGGTCTTCCCAATTTACCCTTTCATAAGCCCTAGAGATGTTCAGTTTAAGAGTCGCCTACTTTTTTACCGGCTTTCATAGAGTAAATAATATCATTATTTAAGGTGAATGTATCTAGAATATTTATACCTTTGACAAACACCTTCTGATTGTTAAGGATAATTTTATTCAAGATGTTCTTGAGCCTATTGACCATAACTTTGGAGAAGATTTTATACAAGGTATTCCATAGGATGATACCCCTAAATACAAATAACATTTAATAATTATCCACTTTGGTAATTAGAGAAATGATTGTAGAGTTCAATTCTTTTAGTAAACTTCCCGTTCTGAAGAAATTCCTAGCAGCAATATATATATATA
>MU225027.1:219458-280813 GCA_018584345.1 Thuja plicata | reverse complement strand
TTTGTAGTGGTCAGGCCCCAGGGGTGCGACTATAGTCTAGACTCTATAATTATAAATTTTATTATAATATTAGTGATATAAATGTTTGAAATAATTAATGATTTTTTTCTCTTTGACTTCGACCAATTAACATTCAATTTAGATTTCCACTTTACTCTTAATGAAAGTTAAAAATTTGGTTTATTCTTAATGAATGATAATAGATTGTCTGGACTCTGGAATCTGTAATTTTGTTTAAATGTATAAATGCATAATTATTGTAATTTTTCTATCTTCCTCTGAAAGTGAGACACATATCAGTGTGTGAGATAATAGGTTATCTGTGTAATTTTGTTTAATTATAATTTTGTAAAGAAATCTAAAGGCTAATAGAAATATTATATTGATAGATAATAAATTATATTCCTATTGCCATGTCAATGTGTGATATCATATGAACCAAAAAAATGTAGCAATGTTTAATGTATGTGCATTGTGTGTGATTTATTTAAGAGTAATAACTTAACTTTTCCATACCAATGTGTCATGTGTGTGACTGTGGAATTGTAAAAGTTTAAAGTGGAATTACCAGTTTTCATTTTATGGGTATTAACAATTACACATTTATCAGTTTGGATTTTATGGGTAGTAAATAATTAGACATTTATTTGTGATTGCAATATTATGATGACATGTAACTAATTAAATGTTTGAAGATGTTATGTTGATAATCATACAAGGCATTAAATCAGTTAATTTATTGTATTGTCATTGATGTCAACTTAATATAATCTGTATGGTCATGTAAATAATGCCAAAGACTTCAGAGAACCAAAGGAACCAGGGCTATGCTATCAGTAATGCATACAAGTCAAGTATTCACTAAGTGAAAAACAACACCGATGGAGTGCACCCGACGGATAGAGAAAAAGAACAAAGTCACAGTGATACCTGATGAGGAAATGCACAATACTACCAACAAGTAGAGTCACAGTGTTGCCCGACGAGCAAAGCATAGAGTAACCCGATGGAAGAAAATACAGTATTGCCCGATGGATGAAGATCACAAAGCTAACTGGAGTCTCACCAATGAAATAGTCAGTCGTCACCGATGACAAACTACAATGGTGACCGACAGAACAGAGAGTTCAGAAAATGACAAAATATCTAGCTAGAAGAGCTAAATACAGACTTAACTGGTTGTCTACTTTGTTTTATTCAAAAAGAGATAACTGATTGATTTAAAGATGATTTTTAAAGTTGGCAAGAAGATATCTATGAGACAAATTAGGAGTTATACTTTAAATCTAATTTTTTGGATTGTTTATCATGCCAATAATCAAGAACTAAGAAACAAGGAATATTGTGTCTATATAAGAGACAAGCTTAATTCATTTAAAGAGGGATTAAGGGGAGTGAATAGAAAGAGGATTCATAGGAGAACCTGATGAAGAACTACTTCATGCAATGCTGATAAAACAAGCTGAAGAAGAGCTAAGGAATTCTGCACACAACTGATGAACAGTGAGCACAACATCACAAAGCAGAAAGTGTGGAGCACAAGGATTGAATTGATACATTGGTCAGAGAGGTAATATACTTAAATAGATCTAAAAATCTATAATTTAAGTTGCAATATGAATAGGTCATAATGTTTTAGTTTAACCATTGAAGCATCAAGTCTCTTAACCAAGTAGGACTTAACAATCTTCTATATATTGAGGTTCATCCCAAGGAGTGCCAAAAAGGTTGATTCATGAAAGTAGCATTGGATATACCTAATTCCTATTCATAGTCTAAGATAGAGGTTGATTCAAGGATGGCAGCATTAGATGCCCATACTAAGTGACAACCTCTATGTACAAAATCCTCTAGCAAGGTCACACCTAATAATGTGTTTGTAACCTTTAACAGGGTTGGCTCTTAATAGGGCTCACTTTAGAAGAGTGAAAATTTGGGGTACTGGTCCCAGTGGTTTTTTCCCTTGACACAGTTTCTATGTTAAAATCCATGTGTTATGTGTGTATGATTCATTTCTTTACTATTTTGTATCTTACATAATTCATTCTGGATATATCGGTATACTCTGCATATTTATTATATTTTGGTAAATAGTTGACTGCTTATCGGTAAACATAAAGAAGAAGGTTTAACAGAGAAATCCGAAAAGTAGTAAATTGATATAAGTTATTCAAGGAATTCATCTTGTAGGATAGAAGATAACTTGAGAAATAATTTGTGGTTATAAGTTTTGAAGGGTTGATTTAAGGATTAATTTTTGAGGCCACTGATTCACCCCCCCTCTCAGTTATTACTAACAATTGGTATCAGAGCTTGTGTTCTTAGAAGAAAGGTTTCAAGACCCAAGCCAAAGATCATAAGATGAACAGATGAGATGTGCCCAAGTTGAACAAAGATAATTTTTCTTCATGGAAGAGTAGGATAAGACTCCACTTATCAGGTATTAGTACCGATGTTACTCAATTCATAGAAACTAAATATGTGTTTCCCACAGGAGCACCAACAATTGAATAAATGAGAGAGAAGCATGAACGCAATGACATGATGATAGAGATTTCTTCTTCACTCTCTGATGCTAAATTTGAAGATGTCAAAGAATGAAAAATTGCAAAGCAGATGTGGGACAAATTGAAGCTTGTACAAGGTGGTGACAAAAATATTTTGAGAGCCAAGGAAGAAAGCCTTAGAGGAAATTTTGATGATCAAAAAATGAAAGAAGGTTAAAATAGATCACTTAGTACAACACAAGAATCAAAGAGGTAGTCAATGCTATCCGAGGAGTTGGAGCTGTACTAGAAGAAGATACAGTGGTAAGTAACATTCTAAGAACCTTACTGCCTACTTATGCTATAAGAGTATCTTCCATTCAAGAAATGAGAGCAATAGAAAATAACAATGTTACTCTAGATAGTTTAATTGGAAGACTGATTTCATTTGAGATGAATAACTTTGATAATAGTGTCTTACCAAACATAGAGTCTGCATTAAAAACTTCTATGAGAATAAGTAAATCAAGTCACAAAAACACTATGATAAAAGATAGCGATAATGAAAGTGTAGAAGATGATCTTGATGAAATTGAAGTACTTATGGCCAGAAGAATGCAGAGAGGCAAAGGTAAATACAAAGTTAAATTACCACTTATTTGTTTTAATTGCAAAGATATTGGACACTTTGCTACAAGATGTACTAACAGAAGAAAAGATGATAGAAGTAATAATAGATCATTTGAAAATAAGTCTAACAGAGGTGATTATATAAGCTACCGACAATCAGAAAGAAGAGATACCCGAGACTATAAGGACAAAGGAAAGAAGGCCAATTACCTAGAAAAATGCAAGGATGATGATACTGACACCGAATCAGATAAAGACATCGAGATGGTGTGTGTGGCTGTAAAGGATGATTCAGATGATGATGAAGAAAGGTATGTAGAAACAACTCTCATATCTAAAATTAGCAAAAATGATGTTTGGATCATAGATAGTGGCTGCACTCACCATATGACTGGTGATAAGAAAAATTTTGAGACTTTTGAATACTATAAAGTTGGTTTAGTAAGAATGAGAAATGACACACCTTGTCCAGTTGAAGGTAGAGGAACAATAATGTTGAATAACTAGATAAAATGTGAGAATGCTTATTGGGTAAATGGATTGAGTTATAATCTATTGAGTATTTCTTAGTTAAATAATTCAGGTCACAAAGTAGCAGTTGAAAATAAGAAGGCAAAGATCCTCAATAAATCTGAAAATCTGATTGGTACCGGTGAGCAGACCAAAAGTAACTTATTCTATTTGAATGATACTGACTCCACTTGTTTGATTTCTATAAATGAATACATATGGTTATGGAACAAAATATTGTGTCATGTGAACTTTGAAAAAATGATAAAGATTAGCAAAAAGAGAAATGTTAGAGGCTTACTGATGATGACCAAGCCCGACAATATCATTTGCAAGAATTGTCAAAAAACTAAAATGACAAAGTCTAGTTTTAAAAGAAAAACCCATACATTTGATGCAATTCTAGAATTAGTCCATACTAATTTATGTGGACCTATGAGGGCAAAGATTTATTATGGAGATAGATATTTTATTCTCTTTGCTGATGATTACTCTAGAATGATGACAGTCATGTTTCTAAAAGATAAATCAGAAGCATTTAAGATGTTTAAATGGTACAAAGCAATGGTTGAGAAGCAAAGTAGTAAGGAGATAAAATGCTTAAGGTCAGATAGAGGAGGGGAATTTATTTCAAATGAATTCACTAACTTTTGTAATGAGAATGGAATCAAAAGATAGGTCTCTGCAAAAAAAACACCACATCAGAATGGAATTGTATAAAGAAGGAATAGATCCATTGTTTATTGTGCAAGGACACTGATGATAGGGAAAGGAATCACCCAAATCTTTTGGAGGGAAGTTGTCAATACTGTTGTTTACACATTGAACAGAGTACAATTGAAAAAAGAAACCAAAAAGATACCTTATGAGCTATGGTATGGATACACACCCAATGTAAGTTATTTCAAAAAATTTGGATGTCAATGTTATATCTTAAAAGATGATAGAAATGGAAAACTTGACTCCAAGAGTGGTGAAGGAATTTTTCTAGGGTATTCTACCTAGAGAAAGGCTTATAAATGTCTAAACAAAGCCTCTAACAAAATTGTTGAAAGTGCAAATGTAAAGATAGATGAATTTGTAGAGAAGAATGAACAGGAAAGCACCAAAGAACCAGAGGACTATAATAAGTTCACTTACAATGAGGAACATGACACTCTACCCTACCAACAATGTAGATCTCCTAAGAAGTAGATCATTACACCCAAGCATCAGGCTACAAATACCGATGGTCAGGACAATGATCAAAATAATGTGCAAGGTGATGGAGAACAGAATGAAGAAAAAAATAATGATCAAACTAATAGACAAAGAGTTGTACCTGTCCTTGCAATATATGTAAGAAAGAACAATCTAGAGATCCAAATCATAGGAGATAAGAAATCTAGTACAAGAATAAGAGGTAAGTCTCTAAACTGAAGTTGTCTAATTTGTGAGTTTGAGCCAAAATATTTCAATGCTGCACTTGATAATGAAGAATGGATAATTTCTATGAATGATGAGATTGAGAAGATTGAGAAAAACAAAACATGGTCACTTGTGCCAAGAACAGATGACAAGAATGTCCTTGGTACAAAATGGATATTCAAGCATAAGCTAGATGAGAATGGAGAAGTCACAAGGAATAAAGAAAGACTAGTATGCAAGGGGTATGCACAAGAAGAAGGAATTGACTATGGAGAGACCTTTGCACCCATTGCTAGGCTAGAAGGAGTAAGAATTTTACTTTCTTATGCTGCATATAAAGAATTCAAGGTATATCAAATGGACATCAAGTCTGCATTCCTGAATGGAATACTTGAAGAATAGGTATACATTGAACAACCAGAAGGGTTTGTTGATCTAGACAAGAGGGACATGGTATGTAGACTTCACAAGGCCCTGTATTGATTGAAACAAGCTCCTAGAGCCTAGTATGAATGAATTCATTCCTATCTTATAAGTATTGGATTTGTAAGAACTAGTGAAAATAGTAATCTTTATTTAAAGAAAGATATTGATGCTAACACTTTGATTGTTGAGATATTTGTTGATGACATCATATTTGGAGGCAAAGATATGCTATGCAAATCATTTGCAAATGAGATGAGAAAAAAATTTGAGATGTCTATGTTTGGAGAGATCATGTTCTTTCTTGGTCTACAGATCATGCAACAATGTGAAGGTATTTTCATTACTCAGCCCAAATACATTAAAGAGTTCCTGAAAATATTCAAGATGGAAGAATCCAAACCAGTTGGAATACCGATGGCTACTGGATGTAAGTTGACAAAGAAGGACAAGAAATCAGAGGTAAATCAGACTTTATACAGATCAATGATTGGAAAACTCATGTATGTTGTACATACTAGACCAGATATTGCACATGCAGTAGGAATAGTTGCTAGATTTTCTGCTAATCCCAGAGAGTCACATATGAATGCTATGAAAAGAATCCTAAGATATCTGAAGAGTACTGAGGAATATGGCTTATGGTACAGAAGATAAGGAAAATTTGAACTTCAGGTCTTTACCGACGTTGATTGGGTTGGAATTATTAATGACCGAAAGAGCACAACTGGAGGAGTATTCTTCATGGGTGACAAACTTGTCACATGGATTAGCAAGAAACAAGGCTGCATCTCACAATCTACTGCAGAAGCAGAGTATGTTGTTGCTGTTGCAAATTGCTCAAAAATTGCATGGATCAAATAGTTACTAGAAGGTATGCATATGAAGATCCTAGAGCTAGTAATTATCTATTGTGATAATACAAGTGCAATTAACATTTCCAAAAATCTAGTCATGCATGCTAAAACAAAGTGTATTTCCATCAAGTATCATTATTTGAGAGAACAAGTTCAAGCAAAGGAGGTGATACTTGAGTATGTGCAATCAAAGGAAAAATTGGCCAATATCTTCACCAAGCCACTGCCCAAAGATACTTTTGAGTACTTGAGAAAGAGACTAGGGGTCAAATCCTTGTCTACTAGTCAGTAAGCTGACTAGAAGGCTGCATTAGCCTACATATTATCAGAATATCATTCATGATTGATGCAATAAAAGAGATGAAATTCAAAGCTACATCTATATACAGATAGGTATATATCTTCACCAAGCACAAGAGCATATTGTTGTATTGCTAATGGATAAGGGAAATTCAATGAATATATTATGGATGAAGAGAAAAGATTGCTTGACATTAATGTCAGATATCTGTGAGATATTTGTTTGGCATTGCTGTCAAAGGGAGAGATATTATCCATATTATCTCATCCTTCTGGAAAGGGAGAGAGATTGAGATAGATTATCCATTATCACATTACTCCAACAAAGAGAGATTATATCCTTAGGGAGAGAGATTATATGGAAATCTTATACAAAGGGAGAGTTGCTGACAAGTGAAACATAAAACATCAAAAGAAAGGAGAACAGTCAAAGGGAGAGAGTTTGACATAGAAAGAGAACACATAAAACCGGAGAAAGAAATATTATACATCCATCTAGTAAAGGGATTGAAGACAGATATAAAGCCTGCAGGAACCAAATAAAAGCTACTCAAGCGTACCAAAAACCAGAAATTTGTAATAGTCACATTAGGAAAGCTTGATGAAATTGTATATTTCATATTGTACTAGAAATATTATAGTATGTTGCCATCAATTCCAAAGGGAGAGATTGATGACATGTAACTAATTAAATGTTTGAATATGTTAAGTTGATAATCATGCAAGGCATTAAATTAGTTAATGTATTGTATTGTCATTGATGTCAACTTAATATACTCTGTATGGTCATGTAAATAATGCCAAAGACTTCAAAGAACCAAAGGAACCAAGGCTATGCTATTAGTAATGCATAAAAGTCAAGTATTCATTAAGTGACAAAAAACACTGACGGAGTGCAGCTGACAAACATAGAAAAAGAAAAAATTCATAGTGATACCCGACGAGGAAATACATAGCACTACCAATGAGCAGAGTCACAGTGTTGCCCGACAAGAAAAGAAAAGAGTAACCAGATGGAAGAAAATATAATATTGCCCAACAGATGAAGATCACAAAGCTAATTGGAGTCTCGCTGATGGAACAGTTAGCTGTCATTGATAACTAACTGTAGTGGTGACTGATAGGATAAAGAGTTGAAAAAGTGATAAAATATCTTGCTGGAAAAGCTAAATATAGACTTAACTGGTTGTCTACTTTGTTTTATTTGACCAGAGATAAGTGATTCATTTAAAGATGATTTGCACAGTTGGCAAGAAGATATCTACGAGACAAATCATGAGTTATTCTTTAAATCTAATTGGATGGATTGTTTATCATGCCAAGAATCAAGAACCAAGAAATAAGGAATATTGTGTCTATATAAGAGACAAGCTTAATTCATTTAAAGAGGGATTAAGGGGAGTGAATAGAAAGAGGATGCTAAAGAGAAAATAATGAAGAACTACTTCATGGAGTGTTGATCAAACAAGCTGAAGGAGAGCTAAGGAATTGTGCAGACAACCGACAAATAGTGAGCATGTAACATCACATAGAAGAAAGTGTGGAGCACAAGGATTGAATTGATACATTGGTCAGAGAGGTAATGTACTTAAATCGCTATGAAAATATGCAATTTAAGTTGCAATATGAACACTTCATAATGTTTCAGTTTAACCATTGAAGCATCAAGTCTCTTAACTGAGCAGGACTTAACAATCTTCTATATATTGAGGTACATCCCAAGGAGTGCCAAAAAGGTTGATTCATGAAAGTAGCATTGGATATGCCCAATGCCTATTGAAAGTCTAAGAGAGAGGCTGATTCAAGGGTGGCAGTTGTAGATGCCTGATACTAAATGACAACCTCTATGTATAAAATCCTCTAACAAGGTCACACCTAATAGTGTGTTTGTAACATTTAATAGGGTTGGCTATTAATAGGGCTCACTTCAGAAGACTGAAAATTTGGGGTACCGGTCCCAGTGGTTTTTTCCCTTAACAGGGTTTCCACATTAAAATCCATGTGTTATTTATGTATGATTCATTTATTTACTATTTTGTATCTTACACAATTCATTCTGGATATATCGGTATACTCTACATATTTACTGTATTTTGGTAAATAAATGACTTCTTATCAGTAAACATAAAGAAGAAGGTTTAATAGAGAAATCTGACAAGCAGTAAATTGATATAAGTTATTCAAGGCATTCATCTTGTAGGACAGAAGATAACTTGAGAAATAATTTGTGGTTATAAGTTTTGAAGGGTTTATTTAAGGATTAATTTTTGAGGCCACTGATTCACCCCCCCTCTCAGTTATTACTAACATATTATAATTAGTTTCTTTTACATTAGATAGTTTCAATATTTAATTTAGTTTAAATTTAATATTTATTTTTTGTGTATGGTGTAACTATATTTCTGGCAACCATTGGATGAGTAGAGATCAACAACATACGGTGTATTTCGGGCTGAAATGGAAAAGAAAATCCATTTTTACAATGCTATTCTGGAATCATGACACACGTCCACTCACACAATCTGTGTCATTTGATAATGACATGTGAGGTGATTAAGTGAATACGTGTGAGGTATTATACTACTAACAAGTGATAAGCCAAAATTTAATGAGACCCGCCACACATTATAGTGACTACTTGAAACCGTTGGATGATTAGAGATCAACGATGTGCATTGTATTTCAGGCTGAAAGGGAAAATAAACTCCATTTTTGCAAACCTATTCTAGAATCATGACATGTGTCCACTCACATAATCAGTGTCATTCAATGATGATGTGTGAGGTGACTACGATTTTACGTATGACATAATGTACTACTAAAAAGTGATAAGCCAAAAGTAAATGGGATATGTGACACGTGATAGTGACTTCCATGACCATTGGATGAGAAATGATCAATGACCCAAGGTATATTTTGGGCCTATTTGGGGAGTGGTCACTTCTTTTTACAAATGTCCCCCAGAAACAGGGCACATATCATTAATTAACACTCAGCTAAGTACAATTAAAATCAAAATTGGAGTAAAATAGTAAGTTAATATTTAACAAGCAATAAGCTAAATTTTGAGTCTCCGACTAATGTTGTAAATTTGTAATTGCAAACAATTAAGTGACACATTTCCTAGTGACCTCAGATATCTATCTTCATAAAGAAGAAATAAAAGTCAACAAAAGTCATGACTGCCGACTCAGTACTCACGATTGTACAATTTTAACCTAAGTTTTTAAATTTTCAGCTCTTACTAGTATAATGTATTGGAAATTCAGAAAGGGGTTACAACTTCTAGGTTGAGGATTCAAGAATGAAATAGAGTACCCTATCTCTCTGGCCACTCATAGTCTACACAAACTGAATTTCTAGGTAAAATATTGAACACCTATGTCCCGCCTTTTAAATTTTTCAAATCTTGTGGTTTACTGTTTAGATTATAGTCATAGAATTAGGGTTGGATTTTCAATCACGCATGTAAATTATAGTTTTCACCTGTTTAGAATTATTTGAATTTTCCTACAAGTAAATAGTAATACCACGGTCCACGATAGGAAAAAAATACCAAGACTACGAGTAAAAGAAAAAGATAGGATACAGAGATAGTAGACTTGCACAAACTGGTTAAAACACCAGGTTTCACTAATGAATTCCATGATATTTATGATCTTGTTATCCAAAGAAATAAGGGAATCATGGAAATTATATTTGCACTTGAAAATAAGTTGAAAGATCCAAAGAAGGATGAAAAAAATTATCCATTTAACATCATGTTAAAGGAAACAACAAATGAAAATACACAGTGGGTTGCTGGGTCGGCATGCATGGCATTACCTCAAGTACTCCCCTGTCCTAAAATTGTCATGGTCTATGCCAAAATTTATGACAAAAATAGAAAAGAAATTGTCAATAAAAATATTCAGGAGGAAATTTTGTTGATAAAAGAGAATGAATATGCTAGTTTATTGGACCTGGGGTTTGAAGCACAAAATTCAAATGTGCACATTGACCTAGGAAAGCTAGGAGATAATTATGAAAAAATAGATGAAATATAGAAAGATTCATATATTAGAGGAATAACAAGTAGTTCTAGTCTGGAACCTCTGGATCCTCATAAGCCTCCTTATGATCTTGATATTTTTGTGCAATTGGTTTAGGATAGTATTTCCTTTCTATCATTTTGTTTGCTATTGGATAGTAAAAAAGAAGTGGGTGCCAACATTTGTTGAAATGATTTTTCATAATCATTGTGAAAAAGAACTATTAAAATAGAATTTTATTGAGGACATTGTTCATTGCATGCAAGAACAATTACTAATGATTAAAAGATGTTCTCAGAAGACATTTAGATTCACACCCTACTTGTGGTATCTTCTTTTAGCAAAGCATCGTTCAATATTCCAGACAAACAAGCTTCAAATTTAAGTCCAAAATCTAATATATGAATGGAAACCTGAGATAAGCATGTGTGATAACAGAAGGAACTATAAAAATTTTGTAGAATTCTTTTTGGCACCAATGTATCATAAAATTATAGGCAGTCCAATGCCTAGATTGCCCCTATCTTGTAGAGATTGTATTCAACTCGAAAGTCAAATACAATTAGCTGGCTGGTACTTCATGGAAGACTACACTATGTTAAGGTTTTACGATTCAATGGTAGAACCCTAAGAACTTCCAATACATGTGATAGAGAGGGTAATTTCATTGGATATGTATGGAAGATGGAGAGAACAAATGTACTCTTTAATAGCCAATAAAAGAAAATTATATTTCCTTCCTTGCCTTTCTCATTTGGATGGTTCACATTTGAGAGAAGAGGATTCATAGTGGCGCGGTATTTTTAAAAAAAATCACTTTACTGTTGATAGTCACTGGTAGTATGATCCACTCAACATAATTCAAGCAAAGCTTAGAGATAATGGGAACTCCGCAAGCAAATGTCAAAATCAGAGTATGTCATTCATAGAAAAATTCAAAAACATGGAGTCATGTATGAGGTCAAAAAGAGATGGAGAACTACGCTAATGAAAATAATATTTCAATACAAGAATTGTCATCACAAATCATGACATTACACAAATAGAAAGGAAAAGTGAAACAAAGGACATCCTATAATTTCTACGAGAAAGTTGCTCAACCTTCTAGAAAAGCTATTCCAAAAGACCTAGTGGGTCAATGTAAACATTGTAATTGGATTCAAACCAAAATCTATGATTTTTGGGAATTGAGGAAGAATCTCGGTGAGACAAAGAGCTCTGTAGATCTTTATGATGTGGTAGAGGATCAAATATTTTGCAATTTGTAGAATAAGTAGCATCTAGCTAAAGCATATCACATCGATGATAATCGTCAAGATGATGGGTATGAGAAGGATTCTGTAAATCCCACATCCACTTATTTATATTCAATTATTAGTAGAGTTGATGTATCCACAGAAGAAAAATATAGCAAAGGGGTAGAGATTATAGAAAACAATAGGTTTTCTAGGTTGGGGTGGTCTGGGTCCCACAGGACAAGGGCCTTGGTTTCAACTTGCCACACCTGCTCGACCAAAAATTTGTGAGACACCACTCCTTGGAGATTCATCAAAAAAAGGTACTACTCAGTCTCATACCCTTGCACCTTTATTTGTTCCATCTTCAAACTGAGTTCCACGAATGCCAAACACTGATATTCAATCTGAATCAAGTGTCACTCCCACTAGTGGGGATGGCATGAGTAGTCCTAGTGGTATGAAAATGATATTATAACTGTACATGAAAACATTAGATCTCAAAGATCAAGGCAGTGTAAAGAAGAAAAAGGTTATGACAACAATGTCAATGGTGTCTATAAATATGAGTCAAACAATTGCCACACCTTCAGGATAAAACCCTCTGAACAGTCCAAAAACTCCACTTGTAATGGGTAAGGGTTTTACTATTGGTAATCGTCATGACTTGCAATTTTTAGAACCACAGGTGGAAGCTCGTACATCACCACAATTTCTATTTCACCTTTCAAACAATCAATTATGTCAAAAAAACCTGATTTTTGTTTACATGATTTTGTAACTAACTTTGAACAAACAAAAAATATGAATAGACAAACTACTAAGTCATTGAAGAGGGATGTATTTGTTGCAGCTCATGATGTAGAACCTGCATTGAATAGGTTATTTCCCACATATGACCCAAAAAAATAAATGATGGATTTCATGGTTGTTATTGTATGTGTCTGAATGTTGACCTCTAAATCGGGCACAACACAACATAGTCATTGCTCAATCGTCAAATTGTGAAGATGAACATGAATTGTCCATTCCACAATATCGATTGAATCAACCTATTGCCTCCTATTTAGTTGGGTTGTTTGATTACTCTCAGAACGAGAGCCAAAAACCATAGACCATTGCTACAATGGAGGATTTGAAAGCATTGAAAACTGAAATGAAACTATTTTGTATGAGAGATGCAATTATAATCTAAGAATGGAAATGCAAATTTTAATCTAAGAAGCTTGAAAGAAATAATAGAATTAAGCTATTTGATACATAAGAAAACTAAATTAAGATGCAAAATGCCATTAATCTAAATGAGATTAAACTAAATATGCAATAAAAGATTGAAAATATGAGAGAATTGAGACAAGAATTTGTTATAGTTTTGATACTCTAAAATTGCTCCTATCAAATGAAGAAGAGAAGGTCCATAATATAGAAAATCTTGAAGAGATGATGAGGATTTTCTTGGAAAGAAACAGCTGACTCTTCATCTCCATGGATGAAGGTGTGACAAAATTGAAGGAATTATTTAATTAAGTAAATGAATTATTGCCACATGGGTGGCTTTTCATCTTGAATTATTAAATTTCAAGTGAGGATAATCCATTCAAATAAATAAATAATATTTAATTCCTTTGATGTGTATTAGCTAAAGGGGGTGGGATTAATTTAATTTAAAAGCACTTAGGACTTTAGAATTAAATTAATTAATCAGAGGGATTTTTAGCTAATAAATCTTGAAAATTTAGGAATTAAATATAGTGTAAGATTTATGCAAATTAAGGTTTTCTACATTTGAGACTAAGTCAATTAAAGTAAATTAGGAAGGAGAATTTGCCTAGTACAATAGGACTTAAATGATGAGAATTTGAAGAAATTTACCAAAATTGATTGAAATTGTAAGGTGCCAATTTTGGGGTGTTACATTTTGCCCATCTTTGAATTGGTGTGCGAGTAGCATGTTGATTCAAATAATAGTCTGATGTGATAGATGAAGATTTCGGGAGTCTAGTTTAGGTTGCCAAGACACTGACCAGATCGAGAAGCAGAACCATCTTCAGAACAAAGCATGATTCTCTGAAGTCTAAGTTAGATTGCGAAGACAACAGTCCAAATACCAATTGAGAGAAAATTGGAATCAGGGTTAGATTGCCCCAATGTCTGTTGATAGTTGATGAATATTTAGGAATATCTCTAGAATCAGGGTTAGATTTCCCCAATACAAAGGTTAGCCCTCCAAGATCTAGGTTAGGTTGCCCAAATAACAGTCAAAAAGAGCTTTTGAGGGCCGTCTTCAGAACGAAGCATGACTTTTAGGAATTAGGGTTAGATTGCCCCAATACCCAATGAGATTTCAAGAATCATCTCCAGAACAAAGCTTAGTCCCCCAATATCTAGGTTAGATTTCCCAGACATTGGTCAGATTGATATCTTTCATAAGATTGTCCCCAGAACAAGGCTCAACCTTCAGGAGTCAGGGTTAGATTGCCCCAATACCTGTCCCAAAAGGTATTCAATAGAGATTTTTAGGACTATCTTAAGAATGAAGCATAATCTTTGAGGATCCAAGCTAGATTGCTCAGATACCTAGAAAGATAGATGACAAGATGACAAGATGCAAGGCATCAAGATGCCCCTACAGATTCAAGATCATGGAATATCCAATTTTGACCATAAGGTATGAAACACTGAATATGCCCCAAGTGATGAGATGCCCTAGCAATGGAGATTTTTGATTCAGATAAGACTGATTCGAGAATGACGCGAAAAGATTCAATGATGCAATATTCCTGCCCCCTTGGGAGTGAAATCGAAAGATGACACAACAGAAAAATTGCAGATAGAAGTAAGATGGAAGATCCAGAGGAATTCAGAGATAGATCAAGAGAAGGAAGAATCGATTTAGAGCGATTGGGAGGTCCTGTTGACTAGGTTTGACTATAGTTGACCAAGTTTGACTAGAATTGACTAGAATTTACTAGATTTGACTTGGATGAAAAGATTGCAGAAGCTGAGAAAATGATGACGAGAGATGATTCTGACAAGAAAGTGATGTCAGAAAGTTGACTGCATAAGCGTCGGAGCACGTCGGTCCCAAAATTTTAAAACGTGATTTTGAGCTATATAGAAGTGTCAGATTTTGATTTCGATCACAAAAATTGATTGAGCATATAGATGAAGATAGAGAGAGAGGATCAAACACTTGTGCAGTCAAGAGGAATCCAGGACAAAATATGATAACCTTTGAAGAATGAGAAGACAATCAAGAGAGCACCAAAACTATTGCTATGCAAGCTTAAAATGCCAATGCAAGAATAAGCTAAATGCAACCCTAGGGCTTGGTTTTTGGAATCATCGCATAATTATCATCATCGAGTATTTTTGGAACATTGGAGTCAATACAATCCTTACTGGTGCCAATGCCACCATAAGAATATGAATATGACTTTCATCGGATAAAATGTAGGAAATGAACATAAGCACCAGGGCACAAAAGCCAAGATGACCTGAACATTGTTTCCAGTTTGATATAGCAAGAGTACACAAGAAAACAAACAGAGAAATAACAGTCAAGGAGATAGTTCCAACCTCCCCTTGACATACAAATAAATAAGATCGAGGGATGTGAAGCTTTTCCACCTTAATGCAGAAGCTCTTATCACATACACCCTATTTATTTGACGATGTTGGATCATCGAAAGCACACCCGCAAGTAGTATAAAAAGAAAATATCAATGAAATTCATGAGAACATACAGCATACAAAGAAAGATTTAACCATAGCTTAGCACATTTCAAATTTTACGAATGTGTATGTGTTTAGGGTGTTAAAAAACACCATTGTTCTTGTGAGTGCGATGTTTTTGATTGCTATCGAGAGATGTTTACGTTGTGATGTATCCAATGTGTGTTGAAAAACACAGATGTGTCCAAAGATAGTGTTGAAAAACACTTTTGATTAGGGTGTTGAGAAACACCAATTTGTGCTAGTAGATAGTTGTCCTTTAGAACTGACAAGATTACTGACTTGAGTGTAAACCGAAGATGCGATCAAAGTGGGGAGCCATGCCCCCAAGTATTGAACGGATTGATGTCGAATATGCAGATAGCGAGTTGATGTGAGAAATCTCAGTAGTACAGCGATAGTAGGAAAATGATGTGAGAATCACTGGTGATTGACGCGAGAAAGATTCTCAAGTATAAAGATCGGCGTGAGATCTAGGCATCAGCAGGCAGACTCAGTGAGAACCACTGGTGACTGATGTGAAGAGGAGAGAGACTCCAAAAGATAGGACAATGCCCCCTAGACTAGGAAGATGCTCCTGAGTGTGACTAGTTTCAATCCATGTGAAGTCGAGAAAAATCTCAAAAATAACTGAGAGCGAATGCATGAGCGGGAAAACTAAAGCATGAAAGAAAACTAAAGTAGGAAAGCACGAGAGCAAATTGCAAGAAAGCCAAGGGATTCACGATAGATAGAGCATTGCGGAACAAGAGGTGCCTGTTTACCAGGTTTTCACCATCTTGGAAGAGATTCTATTTTTTCTACCATGACACCTATTTACCAGGTTTTCATCAATGGCACATTTTTCTCTTTTTCTCCTTTTTTTTTTTTTCATTTTTTTCAATTTTTTTTGTATTTTTTCATTTTTTGATTTTTTTTTGTCATTTTCCTTTTTTTTGATTTTTTTTGCATTTTTCATTTTTTAATTTTTTTTCTCATTTTTCTCATTTTTCAATTCTTTTTTTATATAATCAAGGCACCTGTTTACCAGGTTTTCACCAGGGTAATAGACACATCAAAGCGCCTGTTTGCCAGGTTTTCACTAAGATGATCATTTTTTTAGGAAATTTTGCAATTTTTAGGATTTTCTCAGAATAAAATATGTACATGAGTATTCAGAAGACATCTCAACTATAGAAATTCTTCAGATGAAGAGTGTTGATAGGCTCTTTGAGCTTTTCCCCCTCTGTGGTAGAGAGCTGGTAAGCACCAGACCCAAATACTACAGTGATAACATACAGACCAAGCCAGTTTGGTTAAAATTTTCCTTTCTGGACCCACTACTGTTGATTCTTGGGGTTCTCTCTTAGGAAGAGATTACCCATTTGGAATTCCCTTGGTCTAACATTCTTGTTGTAGGTTTTAGATATTCTCTTATGATATTCTCGGAGATGATTGAATGTCACTTTCTGACGTTGATCCATTAGTTCAAGCTCTTGTAGCCGAGATATTCTGATATCATCATCAGTAATGAGGCCCTTTAGAGAGACTCGCAAGGTAGGAATCTCAACCTTAATAGGAAGCACTACATCTGCACCATAAACTAGAGTAAAGGGCGTGGCCCTAGTTGATGTCTCTATACTGGTGTGGTAATCCCATAAAGCTGGATTAATCTGGAGATGCCAGTCTCATCCAGATTTGTGTACTATACGGTGTAAGATCTTGAGAATAGTCTTATTTGAAGTTGTTGGCACTTTTTCTTGCAACACTTACCTAATGATGATAGTGTACCTTGTATACTTGAATGCTACCTCTTTTAGGCAAGATAAAGGCTAATTTCTAAGGATTGGATAATATCCTTCTTCATTTTTGAGATCCACAGACTCAGGCAGGTTTTACCTTTTAAAGATTACTGATATATCTCAGCCTATGTGTTTGGTGGATTGTTTCATTCACTGGTTATGAACCAAAAACCTCACTGTAATAACTTATAGAACACTTTAGAGATTGCAATGACTAACTTAAAATAGAGTACTATAACCCAGGCTATGGTTTTGAGAACATAAACCAGTGAGACAAGGATTTGCATCCTTCTTCCTTTTGATTTCAGGAGGGATAACCTAATGATTCACTCTCTAAGGAATCACTAAAATGGACACTATCCTACTGACATAAGTCCTTGATGAGTTCTGCTCATTTGTTCTAAAAACTAGATAAAATTGATTAATTTGCGTATAACTGAATGGAGAAAACACTTGCTCAGCAAACCCTAGATCAGCACCTATTCCTTGGGAAAAGAGTCAATGAAAACATATGTCCACAACAAGAAACTAATGCAATACTGAAGAATGCCTTACAAACTTCATACAATCTAGATTGGATGCCTTACAAACAATCTACTCAACTTAATACTTCTTCATCAGATCTTCACAACTATGTCCTTCTCTCTGAAATCATTTACAAAATTTAACTCCCTCCTTGAGAAAGACTCACAAATGATTAGACACACTACCTTGTAGTAGGTATATTTCAGATGCCTTACAAATGAACTATACTAGAGCATAAACCAAAGTCAAAAGAGACAAGACAATAATGAATAGGAATTGCACTGTATTCTCATTAATCCAAGTTCTTTCTAGATATCTAGACAATAAAATCAAGAAGTAAACATGAAAAATAAGTATGCTTTACAAATAGAAATCTTCAAACCAAATGGTAACTTGTATTGAACCAGGTAAATACAAGAACAAGAACAAGGCCAGGAACCTCCACAGGAACCAAAACAGGAACCTACAATCAGAACCCTCTTTATAGAAAAGAGAAGAGAATAAATAAGAAGAGAAGAAACCCTAATCTTTCTGAGCAATTGACACCTGTCTCTCCTCAAATCTGATCTTTTACTCATCTTTCCAAGTCTTCAAAATATCTGATATATCTTTAATAACTGACTCCATCTATCTGAGAAAATATCTGATTTTATCTTCATAATAGGTCTTTCATTCTGTTCAAATCTGATTCTTTATTCTGCAAAATATCTTTGAAAATCTGATAAAATATTTTCCCACAAAACCTCTCGGATAGCTCTCACAAATCTAATTTTTGCAATAAAATATATGGGCATTTTGTCTTATCCCTTTGTGCAAATCTGATTTGTTTGCCCCTTCAAAATCTGACCTTTCTTTGCCTAAGAAAATCTGACTTTATCTCTATCTATGAAAAAATCTGAATATCCCCTGTGTTGAAACATCTCTCGGAATGCATTTTTCAAATACTTGCAAAATAAAAAATATATTTGCAAACTATGCACCTTACCCTTTAAAAATTTGCATATCCTTTAAATTTGCTTTGAAATCCCTATTTTTTGCCTATTAAGCCCAGAAGTCACCAGATTTTGACATGTGTCACATGCTGATTCGCTATCATCAACTGCTCTTTGACTGTTCCTTTAACCCTAGTTAGCCTTTTCTTCTTTGTCTCTAAGTCTATGAACATTTTCGCTAACTACAGTTAAATATGGTGACCATGCGACAACCACAGTCTCCAAGTCTCAGAATAAATTCCCACTTAGCATTTTTAACCAACGACCATGCGACAACCCTTAATTTCTAAGTTGTGAGCAAATTTTACCTCATCAGTCAACCCTCGACGACCTCGCAACTGGCATCTAACGGCTTACTCCATCTGGAGACCACACGACCATCGACCATCTCCATGTCGTAGCAGTCATCTCTGGCACTCGGCTACTTCGCGACTAACCGCTAGCGGTTAGTCGCCAAGTCTTGGCGGTTATCTCCTTGGGCGGCTAACATCTCGAGACTGGGCGAATAACCACTAGCGGTCAGTTGCCAAGTCTCTGAATCTTGGCAGTGATCTTCCATCCTTCTTCCGAATGAGTGACTGGGTCCTTCTTGCAACCATGCGACCGGAGCCAATTGTCCATTTTTGTCAAAATTTACCTTCTTTCATTTTCAGGCATGGAAACCGAGGTGGTCGGATGACTGGGAGCGCACGGATAGCCTCCTCAGCTTCATTCAAATTACTATGTTTGCATCTTGGCATATAAACATTTTAGATTTCACTTGCAAGATGAATGTGGGACAATGGATCTCATGGTTTTAAAGCCATTTTCAAAATTCATCTCAAAATACTATAGTTTGTCCATAGTTCCTTTCCTCCAGCCCTCAAAGACCCTCCAAGAGCCTCTATGCTCTCTTCTTTACATATAGAGAATGCATTTTGGTATATAAAGACCAAAAATGCCCTTTACAGACTGAATGTGGCATAAAGGAAATACATTGTTTCTCCACTTTGCTGAAAGCTTTGATTAAAATGCTCATTAATGGCATGATATCTTTGCAAATAAGAACCACCAGTGTGTTTTAATGGCCAGGGCGCCACTTCCTATGGAGCTACTTCTGTAAAATACACTTCGAAAACCTTCAAAAACCTCTCCTCTTCCTATCGCAGCAGCTAGAAATACTGGATTGCAATGTAATTTGTACTTAATGTTTTAAAATTTCCAATTTCCCTCCACTAACATTGCTGTGCAAGATTGCTGCCATGAAGCTTACCATTTTAATGTTAAAAACTTTGCAATTACACTCCCTGTCTACACAGCATGCTATGGATCATTCTGGTCAAACGATTCATGTGTCCTGTCTATATTACTACTGCGTTTTGCATTGGAAGGGAAGCTCCTGGTGAAGGTTGTGGAATTCAGCTTTACATCAGCCAATGGCATTAGCTTGGGAGTTTCGAAAGCCTTATCAAAAAATACACTATGTGCACACCTTGCAATCATCGCAGCATGAGAAGGCATGTCATTGAAACATTATGATCAAACAGTTCACGTGCCTTCTCCACTACTGCTGGGCTGATTAATCTTATTTAAATTTTACAATGATTTATGTTTAAAATGCCATCCAAAAAATGGCGTGAACTCCTCCTTCATTGTCTGTGCAAACATTGTGCAAATTCATTTGCAAAATGAAAGTCCTCAGCTTGGTATTGTTCTTTGTGTGCGTGGGCTGTCCACTTGATGGTCCCAATGCTTTTAACCTGCATTTTAATGCTTGCGCAGGCAATCAAGGTATTATCATACATGTGTTATATTTGAAACATGAGCAATTTATTTATAATGTTCCCGCAAGTGCTGCATGAGGTTTTCTTTCCTTCATAGGGTGAGCATTACTTATAAATATTGCGTAGACCTTGGTTGCAGTTTATTCAATGTTTAGCCCCCAATTCTCTCTAATATAAACAACATCATTAAACATTAGAAGTTTCCCTGCTATCTATGCAGCCCATTAGCAATGTAAGTTTGTTTTATAATCATAAAAAATCACCAAAACAGACTCAACTGTTCCCCTTTGTTGGCGCTGGTTATAGATACACGAATGGTATGGTCATTCATTTAGAAAATAGAAAATACCTAGAAAGTACTCTGACCCTGTAGTTGCAAGCTATCCCCATGAGAATACAACTGGCATTTAAAACACAACTCTGTCATTTGGACAATTCGACAAAATGTTGAATGGTGGATATCCGGATGGATTGGAATGATCGTCACTTTGCATCATTTGAAAACCCTCTTGCAATGTTTCCTCTTGTCCATACTTTAAATTTTGAACATTAACTACAAATCGGTGGCCTTTATAGTCATTTTGACACTTATGCCGTTTGATCACATTAATGGTAATTAGCCTTTGGGCCTGCCTTTAAAAATTCACTGAAACAAGTAAACTAATCCCATCACTTGGCAAGAAGATTCATTGATTACCATTGAATAACCATGTAGAAGGGGCTTGCCATATTTGTCATCAGGCACTAGATATAACAGTGCAAACTTAGCCTTCCAGAAAACTACATAGGTACAAATGCGGAAACAACATAAATCCCTTTCAGATTGACCATTGTAAAAACATTGAAACAAGCTCTGAAATTTCACCATTAGGTCAAACAGTACACTCATATGCAATGAGGATGTTCCCACAATCAGACCCTGAAAATATCTTTTAGATAGAAAGATATCACTTATGCAAAATGGCCATTCTGAAAACTTAACTCTTTTCCGCACTACAAACTGAACAAACTGCCTCCAAAACTGCATTCATAGGGTCATCAAAAAGATCTTTTAGAAACTCAACCTCTGGAGCTTGATTGAATGTCATTTATGGAACATGAATCCTCAGTTTTCCTCCTCTAAAAACAAACCACTTAACTGATACCAATCTTCAAAGTTAGCACCCTAACACCTTTCTGAACTCTAACATGCAAATATGCAGAAAATTGATTTGGATTTAATTTGGAAAAGTGATCAACCAGATTAGTCAAATCTTGGGAATCTTCAAAGGAGTTCATTCCTAGGTCTATAATGTAGATCAAATTTCAATTATGCTTGACCTCGAGCCATGTGTAAACAAGGAAACCACAAAGTATGCCATTTTATTCTGAATTCTGCATTTTCAGTGAAACTTCATTAAATTGGAAACGGAAGGGCTCTGGCAAAGTGGATAAATGGATTGGCAGGAATCTGCAAATTTTCAGGTAGGTACACTCCTATGTTTACAATATGGGGGACAAGCCAATTATCCAAAATGTTCACCCGGGTATAGATTTTCAAGACCTCAAAGTGGACAACTTAGCAATTTTGTACTTGAAAACACAGGAAATTAGAATTACTCACCAATGGAATGGTTCTAAAAAACTTGTCATCTGATTTCATAAAGATCTACAAACTGGAAAATATGGAGTGTGTGACCACTGGAACATAGTACAAAAGTCACTTTTCTCAATTGAATCAATTGGTCAAAAGTTATAACGTGTCAAACTGGGCTATTCAGAATTTTGAGGTAGAACAAAAATGCAAACAGTTATGAGAAACCAACTTTGGGAAGTATGAAAACCTATCAAATGGATTGATAATGAGCTAATATCTAAAACATAAGATCTTTGATATGCATTTTAAACATTCCCAAAGTGGAAAACTATGAAACTCAACAGGGTGTAAGATATTCAAAAGCAAAGTAGGCCCTGGACAACAAAATGACACTTAAGCAACATGCAGAATTAGGTAACCCCCTCAAAATGACTACTCCCTAAACATGTCAAAATTGAAACTTAGGAGCTAGAACCCACTGCATATATCAAATGAAAGGCATTGAAGCCTCTTCCCAATCTATACCTCGTGAAAATCATCTGGGCATCTTTTACAAGCACTCTAACTGAGCCTTCTCACAAAATTTTCAAGGGTACTTACTTTACTCAACTAAAAAATTTAACAGGGTCACTCCAAATTTGTTCCAAATTTAGGAGTACCAATAGTGGCTCTAACTGAGGACGGTTAAATGCAAGTTTATACTGAGAACCACAGATCTCTGGAGTAGCAGACCAACCCAAAACTTCAAATCAGATTTTATCTCTTTTCTCTTTCCTCTTCTCAAAACTTTTCTCTCTTCTAAAAAATGGGAAAACCTCTAACTGAAAGAAAAAACACAACTGAAAGGGAAAGCAACTGTACAATATATCCACTATCTACAAAAGGCCCAAAGCCCCAAAACTAAGATTAATTCTTACCTCTGTCAAACACAAAGCTTACTGCCCCATGTTTCAAAAATATGATAACAGTGCCACTCTTTACTGTTTGATTCAATCTACTTTCATCATGTATCAACTCATCATACGACAAAAAATCAACATATTCTTCATATGAACTTCTATAAACATTAGGCAAATTGTCATCCTAAAAAGTTTGTGGCATATATGTGTCACATTCATTAGATAAGATCATACTTAGATATTTGTGACATTTATCATCTCTCATTTGTAAACCACAACTGAAAAATTCACCATTCAAATGAAAAGGGGGATACTCAATCTTTGTCATACTTTTTGGGCAAGCATCATTAAATTCATTCACATCCATCACTTTCACATCAAAAGAAGATGTACCTTGATCTTTATGCAAAACTTCAGAGGCCTCATCATTTGGAAAATGATTATCAAACTTAGGACATTCATCAGAAATAACATGATAAATCATCTTAGGATATGGAACAACAACCTTAGCATCAAAAATAGGAGTGCCTTGCATTTCATCATCATCAAACAAACTCAAAGAAAAGTGGTGGGTGGGAGGGAAAATACCGGCACATTCAATTTCTTCCTTTGAAACTTGAGCCACTGATTGACCACTATTAAATAGTTCAAAGGCAGACTTAGAATCAAGACAAGATTCAAAATCCACACTATTCTCTAAATCAGTACAAACTTCAATACTTAGAATTTCCACATCTACTGAATCTGAAACCATACTAAAAACCTCATCATCTGATAAATCAAACTGAATTTTATTGTAGCCTAATGAAGAAGGAGTGCAAGAAGAATCAGTATCACATATGTCCAAATCAGAATGCACTGATTCACTTTCCTTGTCAAAATCAATATGTGTTGGACATGAAAGTTCAAAGGTTCTATTTCCTGAATATCTGAGATACTCAACAGATAAAATCTCTGCAATTTGCTCACTATGAAGGGAACAATAGTTGTCCTCTTCATTTATCTCCTTACTGTCTTCTTGCATGATGCTGCAAATTTCTTCTTGCTTAGAGTCTTGTAGTGAAACCTCTGAAAATATATCACTTTGTGTAAGATCCTCACTACAAACACTCATGTCTACATCATAACTATTATCTTGTTGGCTACATATATCTTTCTCATTGTCTTGCTGTTCATAAAGCTTTATATCAATATCATAATCAGCAATATCTTCACCAGTAGTAGACTCTTCATCACCACTAAACATATATTCATCTTTAAAATTAGATTCATTATATTCTTCACAATCAGATTTATCATCAGCATCTTCAATAATCTCAGAATTTTCATATTCACTATCATTCCTTTCAACATCAGATATATCTTTAGAAGAAACATCTTCTAAACCTTTTATCCATTCAATAACTTGTTGAAAAAATTTGTCCCTCTGAGAAATTGGTAAATTGCATGTATGGGGAAAACAAATTTGAACAAATAACTCAACCAATACATACTCCTAAGGACAAAAAATGATACCGTAGCCTTGTAGCTTATTAGTGAATCTTATAAAAAAAACATTTGGTGATTCATCTTCCTCTCTACTCATGTGTTCTTGCAAAAGTAACACCACGCTTTCTTGAAGTCTTTGTCTCAACATATCTGTCTCTATTTTGATAAGATCAACTTCTGATATAAAATAATTTGATTCAAATATGTCATGTTCATCACTGTGCTCTTCTTCACTATACTGCTCTACATCACTAAGCTGCTCAAAATCACTAAATTGTTTAATAAAAGAAGCCTCTAATGCTTCCATGGATTCTATTGAGCCATGAGGTAGGTCTTTAAACCAGTCTCTTGCAACATCAACTAAGGATGTTACAAAAAGCCTCATCAATACATCCTCATGTGAAATGTTATAACTGTCTACCAAATCAGCAAAATTTTCTAAATGTTTCTCAGTTGACTGTTCACCAAAACCAACAAACTTTGGCAAACACTCCCTTACCTTTGATGGTATATGATTCAGGTGAATACCCACGAAACTAATTGCCCCAAACAAATTATTACCCCTCCAATCACAAGAATATGACATCTTAGTAGTCAAAAGGATTTCAAACTGCCTCCTTTTTCCCTCTTACTTAGTGCTGACCACTTAATAGGGAAAACTTATGTATAACTGATTTTCATGGAGCAAAAGAATTATCTAATGAAAATAAAAATACCTGGAGTATGAAGAAGTTGTTGCAAACATGTGATTTGAAAACACCTCCAAATCAGCTTCAAAATTTCGTAGATCCACCACCTCTTTGCAGAGGAAAAGATTTGAATAGTTGAGAACTTCTTCCCAACTTTGACCTTCTTTAAATCAACAACTTAAACATCTCCAACATAGAGCTTTTTTATGATTCCTCTAATCATAAGAGTCCAAAAATCTGCTGTCACTGTTGCTGTAAGTCCACCTTCTTTTTTTTGTAGTCTTTCTTTAGTGTGCACACTGGTGCAAATCAGAGCTAAGAGTCGCCACTCACCAGTAGTGAGATTGTGTAAATATTTTCTCAATGGCTTTGGACTTTCAGACACTTTGCAATGATAGACAAACAAGCCTGACTAACTTTACAAGAGCTTGAGGAATATGTTTTTACAAACAATGACTCTATAATCAGACTCTGGGATATTTCAACAAAGCAAGGCTATAAATTACTTATACTGACTTAACCAATTTTAATCCCCAGCAGAGTCACCAATTTGTTGGCACTTTTTCTTGCAACACTTACCTAATGATGACAGTATACCTTGTATACTTGAATGCAACCTCTTTTAGGCAAGAGAAAGGCTAATTTCTAAGGATTGGATAATATCCTTCTTCATTTTTGACCTCCACAGACTCAGGAAGGTTTTACCTTTTAAATATTACTGATTTATCTCAACCCATGTGTTTGGTGGATTGTTTCATTCACTAGTTATGAACCAAAAACCTCACTATAACAACTTATAGAACACTTTAGAGATTGCAGTGACTAACTTAAAATAGAGTACTATAAGCCAGGCTATGCTTTTGAGAACATAAACCAATGAGACAAGGATTTGCATCCTTCTTCCTTTTGATTTCAGGAGGGATAACCTAATGATTCACTCTCTAAGGAATCACTAAACTGGACACTGTCCTGCTGACATAAGTCCTTGATGAGTTCTGCTCATTTGTTCTAAAAACTAGATAAAATTGATTAATTTGTGTATAACTAAATGGAGAAAACACTTGCTCAGCAAACCCTAGATCAGTGCCTATTCCTTGGGCAAAGAGTCAATGAAAACATATGTCCACAACAAGAAACTAATGCAATACTGAAGAATGCCTTACAAACTTCATACAATCCAGATTGGATGCCTTACAAATAATCTACTCAACTCAATACTTCTTCATCAGATCTTCACAACTATGTCCTGCTCTCTAAAATCATTTACAAAATTTAACTCACTCCTTGAGAAAGACTCACAAATGATTAGACACACTACCTTGTAGTAGGTATATTTTAGATGCCTTACAAATGAACTATACTAGAGCATAAACCATAGTCAAAAGAGACAAGACAATAATGAATAGGAACTGCACTGTATTCTCATTAATCCAAGTTGTTTCCAGATATCCAGACAATAAACTCAAGAAGTAAACATGAAAAAGAAGTATGCTTTAGAAATATAAATCTTCAAACCAAATGGTAACTTGTACTAAACCAGGTAAATACAGGAACAAGAAAAAGACTAGGAACCTCCACAGGAACCAAAATAGGAACCTAAAATCAGAACCCTCTTTACAGAAAAGAGAAGAGAATAAATAAGAAGAGAAGAAACCCTAATCTTTCTGAGCAATTGACACCTGTCTCTCCTCAAATCTGATCTTTTACTCATCTTTCCAAGTCTTCAAAATATCTGATATATTTTTAATAAGTGACTCCATCTGTCTGAGAAAATATCTGATTTTATCTTCATAATAGGTCTTTCATTCTGTTCAAATCTTATTCTTTATTCTGCAAAATATCTTTGAAAATTTGATAAAATATCTGCTCACAAAACCTCTTGGACAACTCTCGCAAATCTGATTTTTGCAATAAAATATATGAGCATTTTGTCTTATCCCTTTGTGCAAATCTGATTTGTTTGCCCCTTCAAAATCTGACCTTTTTTTGCCTGAGAAAGTCTGACTTTATCTCTATCTCTAAAAAAATATGAATATCCCCTGTGTTGAAACATCTCCCAGAATGCATTTTTCAAATACTTGCAAAATAATAAATATATTTACAAACTATGCACCTTACCCTTAAAATATCTACATATCCTTTAAATTTGCTTTGAAAACCCTATTTTCTACCTATTAAGCCCAGAAGTCACCAGATTTTGACATGTGTCACATGCTGATTCACTGTCATAAACTGCTCTTTGACTGTGCCTTTAACCCTGATTATCCTTTTCTTCTTGGTCTCTAAGTCTCTGAACATTTTTGCTAACTATAGTTAAATCTGGCGACCATGCGACAACCACAGTCTCCAAGTCTCAGAATAAATTCCTACTTAGCATTTTTAACCAGCGACCATGCGACAACCCTTAATTTCTAAGTCGCGACCAAATTTTACCTCATTCGTTAACCCTAGGTGACCTCACGACTGGAATCCAGCGGCTTACTCCATCTGGAAACTACGCGACCAACAACCATCTCCATGTCGCAACAGTCATCTCTGGCACTCGGCTACTTCGCGATTAATCGCTAGCGGTTAGTCGCCAAGTCTCGCCAGTTATCTCCTTGGGTGGCTAACATCTCCCGACTGCGTGACTAACCGCTAGTGGTCAGTCACCAAGTCTCTGAATCCTGGCAGTGATCTTCCATCCTTCTTTTGACTGAGTGACTGGGTCCTTCTCGCAACCATGCAACCGGAGCCAAGTGTCCATTTTCGTCAAAATTTACCTTCCTTCATTTTCAGCCATGGAAATCGAGGTGTTCAAATGACTAGGCGTGCATAGATAGCCTCCTCACCTTCCTTAAAATTACTATGTTTGCATCTTGGCATATAAACATTTTAGATTTCACTTGCAGGATGAATGTGGGACAATGGATCTCATGGTTTTAAAGCCATTTTCAAAATTCATCTCAAAATACTGTGGTTTGTCCATAGTTCCATTCCTTCAGCCCTCAAAGACCCGCCAAGAGCCTTTGGGCTCTCTTCTTTACTTGTAGAGAATGCATTTTGGTATATAAAGACCAAAAATGCCCTTTGTAGACTGAATGTGGGATAAAGGAAATACACTATTTCTCCACTTTGCTGAAATCTTTGAGTAAACTGCTCATTAATGGCATGATATCTTTGCAAATAAGAACCACCAGTGTGTTTTAATGGCCAGGGCGCCACTTCCTATGGAGCTACTTCTGCAAAATACATTTTGAGAACCTTAAAAAAACTCTCCTCTTCCTATCGCAGCAGCTGAAAATACTGGATTGCAATGTAATTTGTACTTAATGTTTTAAAATTTCCAATTTCCCTCTACTAACATTGCTGCGCAGGATTAATGCCATGAAGCTTACCATTTTAATGTTAAAAACTTTGCAATTACACTCCCTATCTACGCAGCATGCTATGGATCATTCTGGTCAATCCATTCATGTGTCTTATCTGTATTACTGCTACGTTTTGCATTGGAAGGGAAGCTACTGGTGAAGGTTGTGGAATTCAGCTTTATATTAGCCAATGGCATTATCTTGGGAGTTTCGAAAGCCTTATCAACAAATACACTCTGTACACACCTTGCAATCATCGCAGCATGAGAAGGCATGTCATTGAAACATTTTGATCAAACAGTTCATGTGCCTTGTCCACTGCTGCTATGCTGATTAATATTATGTAATTTTTGCAATGATTTATGTTTAAAATGCCATCCAAAAAATGGCGTGAACTCCTCCTTCATTGTCTGCGCAAACATTGTGCAAATTCATTTGCAAAATGAAAGTCCTCAGCTTGGTATTGTTCTTTGTCTGTGTGGGCTGTCCACTTGATGGTCCCAATGCTTTTAACCTACATTTTAATGCTTGCGCAGGCAATCAAGGTATTCCCAGACATGTGTTATATTTGAAACATGAGCAATTTATTTATAATGTTCCCCCAAGTGCTGCATGAGGTTTTCCCGCCTTCATAGCGTGAGCATTACTTATAAATATTGTGCAGACCTTGGTTGTAGTTTATTCAATTTTTAGCCCCCAATTCTCTCTAATATAAACAACATCATTAAACATTAGATGTTTCCCTGCTGTCTACGCAGCCCATTAGCAATGTAAGTTTGTTTTATAATCATCAAAAATCACCAAAACAGACTCAACTGTTCCCCTTTGTTGGCACTGGTTATAGATACATGAATGGTATGGTCACTCATTTAGAACATAGAAAATACCTAGAAATTACTCTGACCCTGTAGTTGCAAGCTATCCCCATGAGAATACAACTGGCATTTAAAACACAACTCTATCATGTGGACAATTTGACAAAATGTTGAATGGTGGATATTCGGATGGATTGGAATGATCGTCACTTTGCATCATTTGAAAACCCTCTTGCAATGTTTCCTCTTGTCCATACTTTAAATTTTGAAAATTAAATACAAACCGGTGGCCTTTATAGTCATTTTGACACTTATGTCGTTTGATCACATTAATGGTAATTAGCCTTTGGGGCTGCCTTTAAAAATTCACTGAAACAAGTAAACTAATCCCATCACTTGGCAAGAAGATTCATTGATTACCATTGAATACACATGCAGAAGGGGCTTGCCAGATTCATCATCAGGCACTAGATATAACAGTGCAAACTTAGCCTTCCAGAAAACTACATAGGTACAAATGCAGAAACAACATAAATCCCTTTCAGATTGACCATTGCAAAAACATTGAAACAAGATCTAAAATTTCACCATTAGGTCAAATAGTACACTCATATGCAATTAGGATGTTCCAACAATCAGAACCTGAAAATATCTTTCAGATAGAAAGATATCACTTATGCAAAATGGCCATTCTGAAAACTTAACTCTTTTCCGCACTACAAGCTAAACAAAGTGCCTCTGAAACTGCATTCATAGGGTCATCAAAAAGATCTTTCAGAAACTGAACCTCTGGAGCGTCATTGAATGTCATTTGTGGAACATGAATCCTCAGTTGTCCTCCTCTAAAAACAAACCACTTAACTGATACAAATCTGCAAAGTTAGCACCCTAACACCTTTCTGAACTCTAACATGCAAATATGCAAAAAAATGATTTGGATTTAATTTGGAAAAGTGATCAACCGAATTAGTCAAAGCTTGGGAATCTTCAAAGGAGTTCATTCCTAGGTCTATAATGTATATCAACTTTCAATTATGCTTGACCTTGAACCGGTTGTAAACAGGGAAACCACAAAGTATGCCATTTAATTATGAATTATGCATTTTCAGTGAAACTTCATTAAATTGGAAACGGAAGGGCTTTGGCAAAGTGGATAAATGGATTGGCAGGAATCTGTAAATATTCAGGTAGGTACACTCCTATGTTTACAATATGAGGGACAAGCCAATTATCCAAAATGTTCACCCGGGTATAGATTTTCAAGACCTCAAAGTGGACAACTTAGCAATTCTATACTTGAAAACATAGGAAATCAGAATTACTCACCAATGAAATGGTTCTAAAAAACTTGTCATTTGATTTCATAAAGATCTGCAAACTAGAAAATATGGAGTGTGTGACCACTGGAACACAGTACAAAAGGCACTTTTCTCAATTGAATCAATTGGTCAAAAGTTATAACGTGTCAAACTGGGCTATTCAGAATTCTGAGGCTGAACAAAAATGCAAATAGTTATGAGCAACCAACTTTGGGAAGTATGTAAACCTATCAAATGGATTGATAATGACCTAAGATCTAAAACATAAGCTCTCTAATATATGTGTTAAACATTCCCAAAGTGGAAAACTATGAAACTCAACAGGGTGTAAGACATTCAAAAGCAAAGTAGGCCCCGGACAACAAAATGATACTTAAGCAACATGCAGAATTAGGTAACCCCCTCAAAATGACTACTCCCTAAACATGTCAGAATTGAAACTTAGAAGCTAGAACCCACTGCATATATCAAATGAAAGGCATTGAAGCCTCTTCCCAATCTGTACCTTGTGAAAATCATCCGGGCATCTTTTACAAGCACTCTAACTGAGCCTTCTCACACAAAATTCTCAAGGGTACTTACTTTGCCCAACTGAAAAATTTAACACGGTCACTCCAAATTTGTTCCAAATTTAGGAGTACCAACAAAAGCTTTTGCCTATCAATTACCCTAGGGATAATAGATATAAGACCAATGCTGAATAATTCTAAACTTAGTGCATAAATCTGTTAGATCCTTGTTCTTGAATTGCCCCCCATTGTTAGTGATTATTGATGAGGGTACACCATATCTGCAGATGATGTAGTTTAGTATAAAAATGGCCATAGACTTGCCATCAGCTACAATGAGAGGCACTGCCTCAACCCACTTGGTAAAATAGTCTATAGCAGTAATGATGTATTTATGTCCCTTTGAAGAAGATGGATGTATCTGACCCACCAAGTCAAAGGCCCACTGCTGAAATGGCCAAAAGATGATGAAAGGAATGAGCTCCTTGGCAGGAGCGTGGATCAAATTTCCATGAAGCTGGCACTGCTTGCAATATTTAGCAAATTGTATAGCTTCTTTCTCCATATCTGGCCAATAGTAACAATCTCTAATAAGTTTGTGAGCCAGTGTCAAATTGTTTGAGTGAGACCCACAGACACCTTCATGCACCTCTCCTAACGCACATTTGGACTCATCAAGTTCTAAACAACTAAGGAGGGTATCGTCTAGACCTCGCCTATATAAGTCATTAGCTATGATGACAAACCATGAAGCACTATGGATTAAGTGACGTTTCTCATTTCGAGTGTAAGTGTCAGGAATAATCTGGTCACGAAGGTAGGAGTAAATATGGTGGTAGTGAGATGAGTCATGTCCAATGACTGACAGATCATCCAATATTTAGGGGAATTATAAGTAGGGTAGCATAACATCTCCACTAGGAATTCATGTCTAAAGTCATTTTCTGGAATTTGTAACATGGAAACCAGAGTAGCCATGGCATCAGCTGCTTTATTATCTGTCCTTGGAATTTGTTGGAAAGTAATGTGTGCAAAGTATTTCTTGATATCATCAACCATCTTTTTATAAGACACTGGTTTTTCATCTTTTATTTGGTAAATATCATTCACCTGATTGATAACCAACTATGAATCTCCAAAGACCTTTAGCTCATCGACACACTATTCAATAGAAATATTTAATCAATTAATCAAGGATTCATACTCAACAGTGTTATTTGTGCAAGGAAACATCATTTTGTAAGCCTTTGGTAATGAATACCACTGAGGTGTAATGAACAAGATTTCAACACTTGACCCCTATTGGGTGAATGATCCATCAAAGAACATGGTCCATGACTGATGTGTGAGAAGCATGATGGACTCATCTAGGAACTCAATCCTTAATGGTTGATAGTCTGCAAGAGGTGCCTCAACCAACTGATCTGCAATTGCTTTCCCTTTGATAGCTTTTCTTTCCACATACTCAATGTCAAATTCACTAAGTATCATGACCCACTTAGCCAATCTACCTATGAGGGCAGCTTTGTTGAGTAAGTAATTTAATGGATCAATTTTTGCAATGAGCCTTGTAGTGTGAGAAAGCATGTAATGTCATAACTTCTAGGAAGCGAACACCATGGCCAAGAAAGATTTCTCAATGAAAGAATAATTCATTTCATAGGAGACCAATGTTCTGCTGATGTAATAGATTGCTCTTTCTTTATTTTTTTGATCTTCTTGGGCCAATAGAGCACCCAAAGATGTTTCTGTAGCTGAGATGTATAAGATTAATGGCTTTCGATGAATAGGAGGCATTAATATAGGTAGATTAGCTAGATATTTTTTGATTTTTTGAAGAACTTGTTCACATTCTTTATTCCATTCATAGGTCACACCTTTCTGCAGAGTCTTGGTAAATGGATGTGACTTGTCAGCTAGCTATGAGATGAAGCACCGGATAGACTAAAGCTGACCTTGAAGACCTCTAATTTTTTTGATATTGCAAGGTGGAGGCATTTCCATGATAGCTTGTACCTTTTCAGGATCCACCTCAATTCCTTTTGCGGAGATGATATAACCTAGCAATTTTCCCAAAGTTACTCCAAATGCACATTTCTTAGGATTGAGACAGAGTCTGAAATTTTCCATATGATCCAGTATAGGGCCTAGATCAGTAAGATATACTTTCTTGTCCATGCTTTTAGCAAGGGTGTCATCAACATAATCCTCCATTGTTTTGTGCATCATATCATGAAATATAGTAGTGACTGCTCTCTGATAAGTGGCTCCAACATTCTTAAGACCAAAAGGCATAACATTCTAGCAAAAAGTGCCCCATGCACCAGTGAAAGCAGTCTTTTCTTGGTCCTCTGGTGAAATTTTGATCTTGTTATAGCCAGAGAAACCGTCCATTAGGGAGTACATTTCGTACCCTTTTGTCATATCCACAATCATATCAATGTTGGGTAGTGGGAAATCATCTTTTGGACATGCCTTGTTTAAGTCCCTAAAGTCTGTGCAGACTCTGATAGATTTCCCATGCTTCGACACTAGAACTATGTTGGAGATCCATTCTGCATAGTCAATTTCTCTGATGAACCCAGCTTTTAGGAGTTTCTCTAATTCTGCCTTGACAAGTAGAGCCACATGTGGATACATTTTTCTAAGTTTTTGCTTGATTGATTTTACTCCAGGAGCTATTGACAGGTGATGCATGATAAGATCACGATCTACACCAGGCATGTCAGAGTATGTCTATGCAAATTTTATATTTTTCTTTTTGAAGAAATCTATGAATTATTTGAGTTCTTCTGTAGATAATGATTTAGCCACGTGAATAATGTGTGGATGTTCTTCTGTACCCAAATTTACTAGCTGAGTTAGCTCAATTAACACCGATGACTGTTCCTAGAAATGACTTGGAAGTGCATCAAGTATCTCATCCTCAGGCACCTTGGAGAGGTTTTCACCTTCAGATATGTCTATTCTTTTTACTTTTTTTGGCTCTGACACTGCCACAATGTGGTTTTCACCATCAGAGAACCTATTTTTTCTTCTTTTGATTTTATAAATAAGATACTTGATATCAGCCTCGGTCATGTTGACACTTTCTTCACTAGTGGAGGACATTACAGGTTCAACAAAATGAAGATAATAGGATAGATTATAGTCATTCTGGAATGTGAGGACTTCGTTGGATGATGAAGAGGAATTCCAGTCTATTAGCTCAGGATGTTGGAGTGAGAGAGAAGTGACAGGTTCAAGTGCATTCATGGTATAATCATTGAAAGTGTGGACTAGTAAGCTAAGACCTAGAGAAATCTCATCCAAAGGTGTATTCAAATCCCTTTAACTCCTAGTGATCATAGTGGAAGACATGTTAACATTTATGGACTCGGACTCATTAGACCTTTCACTAGACTCTTCACCTATGTCGAGAATCTTTTGATAGGATCCTTCTAAAAAATTGTCAAACTCATACTCATGGGAATCTATGTCTGAACTCTGACTAGGATGTTTGTACCAAGAAGTTTTGAGCATTCTTGTGACACAAGCCTGTTCTTGTGCAAACTACTCTTGAAACTGTGATGGTATGTATCATTCACCTTGGAAACCAGGGTCTTGTGACACCTTCCATTGTTCGTATGTCAGAGGAGTGAATGGAATAGTGACATTGGAGTCACTACCAGCCTTGGCTATACTGGCATGTATTATGACATCATCTACCTCAGCAAAGAATGCTACTAGATCTGGAGGGATAGGATAAGGAAAGAAATCCTCATCAAAGCTATCCTCTGTGGTGTCAACTATAGCTGTGCCTTCAAGTTCTGGTGCAAGATCCAGTTTTGGCACAAATTTGTTAATCCCTAGATGGAATGGGATCTTCTTGAAGCCTAAACCAGTTGTGTCTTTTGTCTTATGACCCATAGCTTTAATAGGTTCAACTAGCCCATTACAATTCATCCCTATTGGGCCACTCCCTTTGTATCCAAAGCGTTTCATAATTTTAAGACCTTCACTATTGGGATCTAGTTCACAAGTTGGGGTAGTCTGTTCAGATATGTCTTTTCCTTTGTAAATCCAAGATTTAATAGATCTTTCCTCATCTTCATCTTCAAATGGTGTTGAATCTTGTACAAAGGCATCATCATAAACTATTTCAGGAGGAGTAGAAGACTTATTGTTCTCAGAAGGTCTCCCGTAAGAACGAGGAGATGGAGGTAGAGCTACTAATGATAGAACAGGTTCTATCTGATACCCCCCATGCCTATGTCTTTGATTTTCAAATTCTATTCCATGTCTTTAAGCTTGGCCTCACAAAATTCTGTGTATTCTCTATTAGCAAGAACAAAAATATCAGCTGACTATGTGAGCGTATTAAAAGAAGAGCCCATATTAGCAGGAACTATCACTTCTGCGTCGTGGAAAGGAAAATTGATGTACTGATGATACGTAGAGGGAACTTCTTGCATTTCATGGATCCACGATCTTCCCAATAGGATGTTATAAGCAAGAGGAATGTCCAGCACTTGACATGTGACATCCCTTTCAACAGGTCTAACCCAAATGGGTAGCACAACTAAACCGTTAGACTTTCTTTCTTCTTCATCATAGGCTTTGATAGTAATTTTCTTGTGGGAATCTATGTGATCTTTATCATAGCCTAGCTGAGCGAGAAAGTGAGTAGAGTAGATGTTGAGGCCAACACCATTATTAATAAGGATGCGGTGGACAAGTTTTTTTCCAATCATGACCTCTATATGCAAAGGAGCGTTATGCAAGTGGCTGATCAAATGGTCATGTTCTTTTGAGAAAGATAGATAGTGTGGTGAAGTCAAGTGACGTACCATAGATTGAAACTGATCAAGATTAATGTCTTTGGGGATGTTAGCCTCTGCGAGGTCTTTATCTAGAATCTACCTGTGAGTAGGCGAGATCTTCAACAGGTCAAAGATGGTTATTTGAGCGTTGGTTCTTTGCAGCTAGTCGAGAATGCTATAACTAGTAGTAGGTGGTGTGGGGACCACTTTCATGGTCTTATTGGAAAGACCAACAACAGCTTTATCCATGGGCTATTTCGGTGCGGATGTAGTAGCAGGAGGGTCAGGACCCTTGAGAATGATCTTAGCATGGGATCTGGTAATGACGTTTGCACAATCGTGAGATGTTTCAGGTTTAGACAAGAAAGACCCAGGGCCTATCAAGACAAATGGGGTCTCAGGCTTAGGAGCATCCCTGCTCCCTTTGATATTAATCACATCACAATACTCAACTTTGACAGGTTTGATCATGTTGATGACATTGTCATAAGTGGTATGCACATAGTTAACCTTGGCATTATTGTTCTTAGTGTTGGAAGACTCACCTTTGTCATGATGAGGAAAGGGATCTTTAAATTCCTAGTGATCTAAATTCTTATTATTATTCTCCACAATAATAACCTCATTATAAATCAGATCTTGGACCTTATGGCACAACTGAAGACAAGTAGAAGTCTTATGACCCTTGTTCTGGTGATAGTCACGGTATGTGTTTTCATTCCACCAATGGGGTCATGGTTGCGGATCATATGGACGCTTGTCCAAAGGAGTGAGAATCTAGTTTTGCACCAAAGTCTTGTAAACTACATCAAGTGGTTCTCCCAAGGAAGTAAATTCATGATTCTCTTGAGGGGCCCAAGGTTTGTTGCTAGAGAATCTAGAAAGCAGTTGAGTGTTTGTTGCAGCCTTTTTAGAAGTTTTGATCGGTTGTATACTAGAAGTAAGATTGAAAACTAGTTTTGAAGGAGCTGGAGTCACATTATCAACCACTCCATCATTCACAACATCCCTATTCTTGTTGACAAACTTCCCTTTATCTTTGTTGGAAGAGGAGGAACCTTGTTTGTTGTCTTTGTACAAAGTCAATTCTCCTTTCTTAACCATAAAATGCCTCTATCCTCACAACTTGTTTAATCATGCTGTCAAAATTAAGGGGACCTTGAAGTTGTACCTGATACCCAAAATCAAGAGTGAGATTATCCAAGAAGATGTCAAGTTTCTCAAATTTGGGTATTTTACGAGGATACTTGGTGCAGAGCTGTCTCCACCTCTGGAGAAATGTTAGGAATGGCTCCCCTTGTCTTTGCTTTAGATTGAAAAGGTCCCTGATGTTGACGGGATGCTATATGTTGTGAGAATAATGCTAGATAAAGAGATTTACAATCTCATAAAAAGTCTTAATGTCGGTGGGTAGTCAAGAAAACCACTCCATGGAAGGTCCACCCAGACTTTGGGGAAAGAGATGCATTAAATAAGATTGATCATGAATGAACTCCATAGATAGGGCCCCAAATTCTCTCAGATGATCCTGAGGATCGGTGGTACCTAGATATTTATCATACTTAGGGAGTTCCACACCCTTGGGAAAAGGTGGCATATGAAGACTCCTATCAAAAGGAAAAGGACAGATACTCTCCATTGTGAATTGTTGTGTAGGTTTGTCGTTATCCTTAACAAGTTGGCTAATTTGTTTTTGCATATCTTGAATCATCTTTTGCAATTTGGTAGTCCTAGCTGCTTCCTCTTTAGCCACAAGTGTTTCCACTTTGAAATATGAGGGTAGCTTAACTCCTTGGTTTTCCAAATCTAGAAAATATTTCTCTTTATCTTCCGCAAGGAGAATTTCCATCATCTTGATGAGAGCCTTATTAGATTTTTCATCCTCTATGTCATTTTGAGTTATCAGATCATCATCATTACAGAGGATCTCATAAATGCTTGGGTTCGGATCTTGACTCTGGTCATGTGGAGGAGGGCGATGGTGATGCTCATCACTTTGTTGACCTTGATCATTTTGAGATTGGTCATGGACCTCACTATATTGACCTTGTAGGTAATAAAAAGGGGTTCCCATGTTGTTGATGTGGGATTGTGCTATGTGCATAGGTTCATTGTGAGTGTGTGTATTGAGATGATAGTTCATGGTCAATGTAACTTTTGGCGGGTCATAGGGGTTGATAGGATCAAAAGGATTGATATGTTCAAAAGGATCAATAAGGTAGCAATGATCATCAATAGGGTCAACCCAAATAGGTGACCTCCTGAAGTTTTGTTGATCTAGAAGAAATGAGTTATGTTGATCTTGAAACAATGGTTCACGTTGTGTTTGAAATAAGGGATTATAGCACTATTGGAACACCAATTTCTAATTCAGACTGGGATCTATACTAAATGGAGAGGAGGAATGTGAGGATCCCTCTTGACTATCAGACTGAACAATAGGTTCAGAATGACCTTTTCCTTGATTACGAGATTTACCTCTACCTATTCTGGAACCACAAATGGGAAATATGTTTCCACTTCTAGTCGTAACAGGCATAGATGAAGATGAAACAAGAGAGGACCTACGATCCCACTCAGAAATCTATCTCTAGAAATAGCGAAAAGGAGATAAAGGCTAGAACAGCCAAGATGTGAAATGCACCTGACACAAATCATCGAGAGTATGGCTAGAATAGCCGAGATGTGACTATCACATCGTAAGGTACAAAGCACAGAAAGGTAGGATAGAGACAAAGAGACAAAATGAGTTTGAGAAAGAATCAATCAGTTCACAAATCGAGACAATCAATTTCAGACTGTAGACAATAGGGATATAGGCAACCAGATCTCTAACAAAAATTAGATCAGGCAAAAAAACTCATCAATCAACGAGAAATAACTCACTATTTTAGGACACCAGAGGATAGATTCACATGAGAAAGTGCTGGTTTTCATGAGGAAACTCCTACCTATGCATGAGAAAATGAAATCTCATGCAAGGAAATGCTTAGTTTCTAGAATCTTGCATGAGAAAACTCCAGGTTTTGATAGATCAACTCAATTTTTGAGACAAAAATCAGATTTTGAGACACAGTCAGGACTGTTCTCTGACAGAATTTCCAAATTTAGGGCAGTTTCATGATAGTTTAGATTAGCAATCTCAGTTTGAATGTAGCAAACAATCGTTAACAAGCACAAAGTTTTGATCAAACAATAGGGACACAAGAAGTAGTCGCAAACAGTTCTACCAAAGACAAGGAAACTTGGAAAAATCATGGGAGTCTTTGTTTAATCATGATTGGATAGTTTAAGACTCGATACAAACACTTTTTTATCCCTACAAAAAATGGTAGAGAAGACAAAATTTGTGCCTCACTGACTTATGTGTATGCGTGCACCTCACACACCAGTGTCAGCCCCTTGAAGGCACCCGTGTTTTTGGTGTTTCCAAGGACTCAATAATATATGTTCGAAGGTTACCCTTAAAGAAGGGTCCAGTGTCATATACCACCTTAAGCATCCTGGTGCATACCTATGTTGAGAATCTAGGGGAGAGATTCTTCCCCCTCCCTGCGCACAAATTATGTCTTCTTTCAGAGGTGATCCAGGTAGGCATCTAACTAAGAAATTCTTTAGTGGGCTTCCATTCACAATAACCTTTAGTGTCCTTGATATAGGGCTAGAGCCTTGCAAGTACACCAACACTTGAAAGTTGTACACCCCTGCAAGCAGGGCTAGGAGCGGTACCGCTCAGTACAACATACAAGGCTTTCTCACGATGATAGCCAGAATCATGAGAAAGAAGTTACCACGACTTTGGAGTCTTTGGACTTGACAAAGCATACTTTATTATAGTGAGGTGGAATCACTGGCGATAGGTGTGTACTCACTTGGGTCATTCCCAGAGGTTCAACTTTTGGCAGGCCCTCTAAAGGTGACACGAAACTTGGCTTGGATTCGAGGGTCAGATTTTCTGATTCTCTCAAAGAAAGAAGAGCATACTTCTCTACCTCTTCACCTTACCTAAACATGCAAGACATATTCATCACCAAGATAACTCTCCTCCAACAAATTCACAAGCCTTTTCATTTCTAATTCTCTCAAAGAGAGAAGAGAATAATCCCCTAACAAGCGAATGTTCTAAAGGTTCATTAACTTTCCTTGCTTCCCTAGGTCTCCACTATGCTAGCAACATTTGAGTCTTGAATTCATCCATGGGCATCACTTCCATGTAATGAAGAGCCTATTCCCCTATTTTTCTATCAAGATTCCCAAGAAATTCAACAAGGCCCTATTTATACTATGTGATGAAAGTAATAAACAAGTACAATGATTTTTTTTAAATGATCTTCGACAATCGTCCTGCAAGAAAACTGTTAGCAAGTTTATGTCTTTCTCAAGTGACCTACAGCCCACTGTTATGCTGTCAGAAAAATTAGAAAGATAAAAATAGCAGCATGTTAGAATAATCAGAAAAACAGTAAGAATACTTGCAAAAAACTGTGAAATTTCAAAAACTATCACCAAGTCTCACACGAGGAAGCACAAGGCTTCCCACAAGGAAGTGCAAGGCTTTGCATGAGGAAGTGCAAAACTTCACGCGATATGCTCAAAATTCTCATGCGAGAATTCGTACACAAAGAAGTATGGCCATATGGAAAAGTACAAAAATTTGTCAGAAATTTTTTTGAGAGTGAGGTCAGAAATCAATTTTCTGCCCCATGGTGGGTCCCAAAATGTATGTGTTTAAATGTTGACCTCCAAATCAGGCATAACACAACATAGTCATTGCTCAATCGTCAAATTGTGAAGATGAACATGAATTGTCCATTCCACAATATCGATTGAATTGACCTGTTGCCTCCTATTTAGTTGGGGTGTTTGATTACTCTCAGAATGAGAGCCAACAACCATAGACCATTGCTAAAATGGAGGATTTGAAAGCATTGAAAACTGAAATGAAACTATTCTATTTGAGAGATGCAATTATAATCTAAGAAGCTTGACAGGAATAATAGAATTAAGCTATTTGATATATAAGAAAACTAAATTAAGATACAAAATGCCATTAATCTAAATGAGATTAAACGAAATATGCAATCAAAGATTGAAAACATGAGAGAATTGAGACTCTTGAATTATTGAATTTCAAGTGAGGATAATCCATTCAAATAACTAAATAATATTTAATTCCTTTGATGTGTATTAGCTAAAGGGTGTGGGATTAATTTAATTTAAAAGCACTTAGGACTTTAGAATTAAATTAATTAATCATAGGGATTTTTAGGTAATAAATCTTGAAAATTTAGGAATTAAATATAGTGTAAGATTTATGCAAATTCAGGTTTTCTGCATTTGAAACTAAGTCAATTAAAGTCAATTAGGAAGGATAATTTGCCTAGTACAATAGGACTTCGATGATGAGAATTTGAAGAAATGCACCAAAATTGATTGGAATTGTAAGGTGCCAATTTTGGGGTGTTACATTTATGCCCCAAGATAGAGATAATAATCAACTAGAGAGTTAGTTAGATCCATTTGAATTTGACGTCAGCACCCTCCAAATGGATTTATCCAACATTAAAAATGTGGACAACATAAATGTGTCAAAAATTACCAACCAAGTGGTATACATTTCAGTGATGAAGTTTGAGAGAGTAAAAGGAAAGCTTCTGGGAAAAATAGAAAAGTTACAGGAAGAACTAGAAAATCAAAAGGCAAAGGAGAAAGAAACAGATAACAGATGCAAATAATTACAGCAAAGGATTAAAAATTCTTCCTCCAAAGAAGAAATTGCACAGCAAGACAATGTGGACACAAAAATGGAGATTTTGAGGGAAAAATTGGAAGAGAGCAATAAAGAGTTTAGTATGAAAAACCCTCTTTCGTACATTTATACAAAAGTTTGGAGAGTATGAAAAAAGGAAAACAATAAATTAAAAAGGGAACTGGAGGATGAGAGGGTAAAAGAAAAATAGTGGGAACAAAAACCAAAGGAAATAAGAAAACAAAGTGATCACCACTTTTCAAAATTGAGAGAAGAGCCAAAGAAGGAAAATAATACAATTTAAAGTTACGAAAACAACTTGAATGAAAAACTAAAAAATATATTCAAGCAAATAAAAAAAGACATTTGGGAGAGAATAAAGGTGAGTGGTGATACCTTATGTTATTGGTTTAAATTGAATGAAAGTCTTAGAGATTGTTTTGGGAACCTCAAAGAGCACGTTGAGAAGAACAAAAATCTTTGTCAAAGAGAGAATATTGCAAAATAGATTTTTCAAAAACTCAACACAACCAGTGATAAATATTTGGAAAGCAAGTGAATTAATTACCACGTTCATGCAACAATAAAGGAAACATTTATCTTTCAAAAATATCAAAAACTAAGGGAAAGAGAGGAAATTGTGGCCTTATATGGGATAAAGCTCACCAAGATGCATCAAAAAGCATCCAAAATGATAAGTCTGGGTTTTCCGAATCCTTTTCCTAGTCCTAGTAACTCATCAATGGAATTCATTGGAAGAGAAACTTACAAAACAAAGTTGGAGGAAACAATGACGTCTGATTTAGGCAAGCTTCCTCAAGACAAAACTAATGAAGGCATTGCAAATTGCATCAACCTATTGAAAGATTTTAATGCAGTATTGGATGGATTATTGCTTTCAAGTCAGTCTTCCAAGTATGGATTGCTGACAAGGTTGCACATCATTTACTATCACTTGAAAAAATTTGACCTTCCAAACAATGCATAATGAAGCATACTAAACAAATTGGTAGAATCATATCATCAATCATAGTATGTGAAAGTACTTTCAATCATATCTATATTTTATTTCTAATGGCTTTAATTTAGTTTAAAGTTTGAACTTTGTATTTTGAACATGATTAATGGAGCAGATCATATGCTATAGCTAATTTACTAAACCAGCCTGTCAAATGAAAAAATGTACAGTTCCAAAGATGTTGTACTTGTCTTACTGATTTTGATTTTGAGTCTTTACATGATTCAAATTGACCTGAAGCTGTTGTTGCTCAATTTTTTCTATAAAACGGAATTCAAAGTCATTTAATAAGGGTAATGAAATTAAAATTGGGTATTGTACTACTGAGTCATTGACTTTTTCCAAGAGAATCACAGAGGGTTGTGTACTTACTACTATTAATGAATGAATTGTTACATTGTATCATATTTATAAATAAATTAATGAGAATCTCTATAAATTGTATCATTTTAATTGCTACATTTTCAAAAAAATAATGAAAATATTCAAGAAATGTATCATATGAGCTGAATAATGCAAATGAAAACCATTATTAATTGTAGAATTGGTGCCTTTATCAACCACATTCATTATTTGACATTGGAATATGCTATTATGCATGATTGATGATGAGATACAGACAATGAAAATATAATACAAAACTAAGTTTAATAAATACCTAGGACCTACTACTTTGATAATGATTCAAGTTGCCACATCATCTCATTATCAGGATCCTAGGATTCATCCCAATTAATATCATAGTTTCCTTGGTTCTTCACTATGTTTTCTTCACTCTGTATACCTCCACTTAATTGAAGTTCAACACTACCAGTACCAGTACATGAGTCACTGAAATCATTTTCTTTGGCACTCCCACTTGGGTTTTAAATGTTGTCCAACCCTCTTCTTTGAAATTTCTTCCTCCACAATTTTAGTGCCCTATCATAAGGAAAAGTATTTACGTCATACCTTGATGTATAGAGCCTCAAGAAATTTTGTAAATTCTTGTCTAGTTTGTTTCTTTGTTTTGAATTTAGGAACCCCAAAGCACTTAAAACTATCTCATCCTCCACCGACCCCAATATCATGGTCAAACATAAATCAACAAGCTTGAAATATTCTGATATTGAATCAATCAGCATTTCACTCTGAGCTAGATTTTTCCAAAGCCTTGTTACAGATCCATCATCGTGGGGGTTCCACATAGTATTATATTGTTCCCTCATTGTATATGAAAAATGGCCAAATTTCTCTCTCAAACGAGACTCATCTAAAATTCCATTTAGAGTTACTCCATTAAACTCTTTGGTTTTACAAATATGATCTATCAAAGTTAGTAGCTTAGTGCAAAAATCTTTTGAATTATTTATACTCAAATATTGAAGAAACACAATAGTCATGGATTCAAGTAGTTTGACTAGAGGGAATATTTCTCTAATCTATGAGGAAAGATCATAGGCAATGTGCTTCACAAAAGCAGTTACAAACTCAAAAATCTTGGTAATGTCTTCCCTTTTAACACCTGATAGTCACTTCCTGGGGTTCTTTCCTGATTCCTCAGACAAACCTTAAAAAATTTATCAGGATTGTCCAAATCTATGCTTTTGAACCAGATGGAAAATTTTACATCATCACATGATCGATAAAGATTATTGGGCTTCGTGCATGTCGATTTACACAATGCGACATATTTTGCAATATACATAGCTCTTTGTCGGGCCTTCTTCATTGTATTTCTCATTTCCTCGAGCATGGGGAGAAGACCTGGTAATATTAAGAGTTTCTCTACATTACTTAACCTTCATAGTAGCTCAGGAAATTTCAATTGCCCTGATTCTTCATGAATTGATTTCATTAGACCAAGCAACAATTTATATTATGAAAAAAATTGATGCATTGGTCCATCCAAAGAGATCCATCTGGTATCATTATCCTTAAGAAGCTTGTTCCCATCAGTTAGGCATTCAATAAAGTGTTAAAATTTCCTAAATCGTTTCATACTTTGACAAAACTATTGGTAGATCTCTTAGATTCATTGTTTGGGCCATGCAATGAATGACTGTAATGTAGGGTGCACAAGAATTTTTTATCTTTGTGAAAATAGCACCCATATGGCCTTGCATTACTGAAGCTCCATCCATTCCAACACACACCAAATTTATGGCAATCTTCGCATCATCTATACCTCCATATTCAATTAGCGAACTCTTTACTAGTTCAAATAAATTTTCCATTGTCGCCTTATCCTTCATTTTAGCAATAGTTAGTAGATGAGGTTGGTAGAGAAAATTATGTCAACATAAACATGAATGCATACCTAGGAAGTATTATCTACTGTTGTAACCTCATCTAAAGATAATGCAATAAAGTTTGACTCTTCAATTTTGGCCTTTAGATCCTATTTTTCAACCTCGGCAAGACAACTTGCCCATTCCCATCCACTGTTTACTGACTAGTGACTGTTACGATAGTTATGAACTTTGAGAAAGTGTAATAAAGAACTCAATGATGGGTAGTCTATCATAGGATGCCCTCTGCTCAAAATATAAAAGATAACACTTAACTAAACAACTTTTCCCATTTGTTCTACTTCCATTGCTCTTCCAAAAAAAGATTTAATAAAGCCTTTAACTTCAACAGGATTTCTCTATATATTCAGAAAAAATTCAAATAATTATGCATTCCTAACATGCTCAGATTCCTTCTTTGTTTTCCATCTTTTCAATAATTTTTCAACTCCATGAATGGTTTTCTTTTCGTCAACTTTACCCATATGCTTCTCTATGGTGTCAATTTTTAGTTGCAACTTCTTTCCTATCTTATTTATCTTGGTGCAAATATTACATCTGCATTCTGCCAAAGGCTCACCTTGAATTGTGTTGTCCACTGGTTCAATGAATTAATACTCTGACACCCATATTTGAAAGTTCCTTGATAGATCCCACATCCGATCTTTTTTTTTATTCTCTATCCTTTTTGGAATTGTATTTTCTTTTCTTCTTCCCTACGCCATCATCATCTATGGAATTCTCAACCTAATTCAAGTCAATTATATCATTATGGCTAGTATGGAAATTTACTTGAAAATACTCTTCAAGTTCATCTTGATCTGAGATATCAGGTTCCCTGACTTCTTCAATATGTCGTGTAGGTTTAGGTTGTGAATCTTGTAAATCTAATTGTGATGAAGTAGCTTCTCAAATTTGGCCAGAAACCTTTCCAACACCAAAGTATGATGATAAGGTTCTATGTTTTTCTAGCCTAAGTGGCCTTTCTTGGCTTTCCCCACATGCAAGAGCCTTACCCTTATTCTTGTTTGATATCTCCAACGAAATAAAGGCTGCAAAAAAAATGTTAACTTGTTGAATAAGTGACAATAAACTATAATAATAATATGTATAAATATTATTTATTGGCCGTAAAAACATGTCTAAGGTCTCCCTGGTGACCACAACTAATAGCACTGACCAATGACCACTAATAGGTCCCCACTAAATAAGAATGAAGTCAAAATTACCGAGGTGTAGAGATAGAGGTGAAACCTCAGGTCAAACAAGGAATAAGAATAATAATCACTTATCCTTACCTCAATTATAGTCACGAATGAACTCAATAGTATGAAACTTTTCTATCGATCAAACAAAGATATCATAAGCAACCAAACCAAATTGTGTACAATAACCCTGATCTATGAATGTATTTATATCAATCCTTTTTGGTGAATTCGGTGGGAGGTATTAGGTATACAAATATTTCGCAAAGCCTCTGTAATTATTGTTGGAAATAAGTTGAGTAGTTGAGAGGGGAGGGGTGAATCAATTACCAAAAAAACAAATCCAAGTCCCTTAGATTTCTTAAACAAATTTAACATTGTTACTCAATTAACATAGATATTTCATTGTCACTCGGTTAACATAGCAAATCTTAAGATATTAACTGTGATTATCTTTAGTAATTAATTGCAGAAACATAAACCATAAAGAAAATCAAATGTACACAGATAACACCAAGATTTAACATGGAAACCCAATATGGGAAAAACCACCAATAGCAACTAGTCACTATTTTTCACTCTTCTAAAGTGAGCCCTGTTAGGAGCCAACCCTGTTAAAGGTTACAATAACACACTGTAAGGTGTGACCCTATTACAAGATTTAATCACCATCTAAGGAGTGGCCTTATGAGAGGTCTTTAAACACTTCAATGTATAAATGTCACCTTGTGAGAGGATTTATAAAAGACTGTTAAGTCTACTTTGTTAAGAGATTTTGATCACTGCTTCAATTGTCAGAGAGTAACAATGGATTGATCTATTTTGATAAGAAAATGTCTTTGCTAATTCAGATCTTTGTTCTAGTTTAAATACCTGATCCTTACTGATCGGATATTCTATTTCAGTCCTCTGTATTCAGTCCTCAATCACAATCCCATCTGATTTCACCTTCACTCTTCATATCATACTTCACATGCAATTTCACTTCACCTCCCTCTATTCAATCCAAACTTGACCTTATATATATGATAAGCCTTTTCAATTCAGCCTTGATATCCTTCCAAATAAATGATAAAACTCATGTTTGTCGGCTGCATATAACTAATTATCCATAAAATATAATCCATTGTTAGTCGGCTAACACTAACTGTATTACTCGATCAACACTGAAATCCTTCAATGCCCGAGCAACACTGTAATGCCTGAGTGAACTTGGTTAGAACTAAAAATCAAATTGGACATCTTCAATTCCTGAGAGAGCTCGGCAGAAACTGACTCTACTCAGATAGGATTAGACATTTGTTTAAACATCACTATACTTGTGTAAACATCAATGACAATACACAATTGAATAATTATCATCAACAGTCTCCCTCTTTGGCATTGATGGCAACACAACATGAAATAATACAAAGAATTATAGAGCAACATACATAAGAATGAAATTTTATTAATGTCCTTAGCTTTATTGTGATTCTCATCCAATTTTATTAATGTGTTTATCGTCATTATGATTCTCATCCAAAACTCTCTCAATCACTGAAATATAGATTTCTCCCTCTTACATTAATCTTTGTTTCTGATAAAGTTCTCCCTCTGTTATCTATCTCTCCATCAGTAATCTTTACTGACATACAGTAATCTCTCCCTCTTTCACTAATCAATATGACATATGATATACATTAATCTCTCCCTCTTTGAAAACCAATGCCAAAGACACCAATAGACATATCAATGAAATTTTAATGTACCTATTTGTACTGATTCATATGCAATAAGCTCTAATTATATGCATCAACATGTCAAGTCTATTCTGTAGTTTGGTTGATGCATCACTAAACTGTGTTTTAGTGAGCCTCAATTGGGGGAATTACCCCTAGCTTTCCTCTAAGATACAAAAATGCATCCTTAGGTAATGGTATGGTGAATATGTCCACAATTTGTTCTTTAGTATTCACATATTTCAATCTTACTTCCTTATCCTGAACCAATTCCCTCAAGAAATGATACTTTATTGCAATATGTTTAGTCTTAGTATGCATCACAGGGTTCTTTGAAATGTTAATAGTATTGGTTTTGTCACAATAGATAATGATTGGTTTTGTGATTTCCACCTTCATACCTGACAATAATTGTTTGAAACATATGGTGTTTGGACAATTTACCGCTGCAGCAACATATCCTACTTCTACTGTAGATTGAGAAATGTAGTTATGTTTCTTGCTTGTCTAGGAGACTAACCTCTTTCCAAGAAATAGTGCTCGACCACTTGTTCTCTTTTTGTCATCAACACTTCCTGCCCAATCAACATTAGTAAAATTCTTCAAGTCAAATTTTTCTCCTATCTTATTCCATAATCCATAATCTTCAGTACCCTTAAGATATCTCAGAATCCTTTTGATAGCCATCAAATGATTCTCTCTAGGATTAGTTGAAAACCTTGAAACAATACTGACTGCTAGTGCAATATTAGGTCTAGTGTGAAAAACATATTGAAGTTTTCCAATCATGGATCTGTATGTAGTAAGATTTACCTCCTTTGAATCATCATCCTTATATAGCTTATGTCCAGTAGGACTAGGTGTTCCAACTGGTCTAGAATCTTCCATCCCAAATTTCATTAGTATCTCTTTTATGTATTTAGACTGAGTAATGTAGATACCATCCTTCATCTGATAAACTTGTAAGCCAACAAAGAATTTGATTTCACCAAACATAGAAATCTCAAATTCCTTACTCATAGCTTCTGAGAATGCTCTACATAAGTCATCGTATCTAGTAAAAAATATGTCATCAACAAATATTTCTGCCAATAGTATCTTGTTCAAGGTCCTTCTTTGATGTACAAGCTACTATTTTCATTAGTTCTCTAAAATCCAATACTTATCAAGTAACCATGCAGTCTTCCATACCAAGCCCTCAGAGCTTGCTTTAGTCCATACAATGCTTTTTGTAGTTTGAAAACCATATTCCATTTGTTAGGATCTACAAAGCCTTAAGGCTTCTCAATATAGAGTTCCTCTTCTAGAATTCCATTCAAGAATGCATATTTTATATCCATTTGATATACCTTGAATCCTTTATGTGCAACATATGCTAGAAGAGTTCTGACTCCTTCAATTCTTGCAACAGGAGAAATTTTTTATCCATAATCAATACCCTCTTCTTGAGCATATCCTTTACATACTAATCTTGCGTTGTTTCTAGAAACTTCACCTTTCTCATTCATCTTATTTTTGAAAACCCACTTAGTACCAATCACATTTTATCTTTTGGTCTAGGTACAAGAGTCCAGGTTTTTTTTTTTTTTTTTCTATCTTTTCAATGTCTTCATTCATTGCTTCAATCCAGTTCTCATCATTCAATGCATATTTAATAGTTCTAGGTTCAATTTCACTAAGTAAACATGTACCCTTTTTTTTTTCCTTGTCATTACACCTTCTATCTTAGCTCCAATTATTTCTTGAGATGCATGATGCCTCCTAACATATTTTGAAAGTACAAGATCCTTCCTCTTCAATTCTAGGCTTGCTCCACTATGTTCACCATTCTCAAATATTATGTCATGTTCTTCTGTCTGATACTAAGGTTCCACTATCTGAGACTCCGATGTATCTTTCTATGACTCGGGTACTTCTATCTTTGACTCAGGTGCCTCTGTCTGTGACTCATTTTCTTCAATTTGAGACTTGGTTCCCTCTGTTTGTGACTCAGTTTCTTTAGTTAGGATCACTGGTTGCACAGGTTGCAACAAGGTTTGAATAGATGAATTCAGTGGTTGACCTGATTGTTGTCCAATGACCATTGCCTATATCTTAGGTGTAGTATGAGGTTCATAATACACAAATTTTTTATAGTCTTCGGGCTCTTTACTGCTCTATTCTTCATTTCTCTCTACAAACTCATTGACCTTTACATGCACACTTTCTATGACTTTATGAGTAGTAAGATTTAGAAATTTATATGATTTTCTTTTTCTGGAGTAGACTAGGAATATACCTTCATCACCTTTTACATCAAATTTTCCATTTCTTCTTTCCTTTAAGATGTAGCATTTACTTCAAAATAATTTGAAATAACAAACATTAGGTTTATAGCCATACCATAATTCAAAAGGTGTCTTCTCAGCACCTTTCTTTAGTTGAACTCAGTTCAAGGTGTGAATTGCGGTGCTAATAGCTTCCTTCCAGTATTTGGTAGAAACATCCTTCTCACTCATCAAGGTTCTTGCACAATCCATAATGGATCTGTTCCTTCTTTCTTCTATACCATTCTGTTGTGGTGTACCTGGGGAAAATACTTGTCTTTTGATTCCTCTTTCATTGCAGAACTCATTGAATTAATTAGAAATGAATTCTCCTCCTATGTCAAATCTTAAGCATTTAAGTTTCTTTTCGGTTTCTTTTTTAACTCTGGCTAGGTACCATTTGAACTTCTGAAAGGCTTCTTATTTTTCTTTGAGAAACATAACAATCATCATTATGGAATTATCATCAACAAATAGAATAAAGTACTTCTCACCTGTATAACCTGTTGTTCCAATTGGTCTGCATAATTTAGTATGTACCAATTACAACACTTCTTCTGTATTATAGTTCTTGCTCTTGAAGCTTATTTTTCCCATATTCCCAATTCGACATTGTTTGCATATTCCTAGTTCAGGTTTCTTCATAAAAAGAATACCTCTTACTCTTCTAATCTTACTTTTGTTGACCAGGTTGTCAATGTTCACATTACACAACCTTTTATTCCATAGCCAGCTTTCTTTTACTGGTGCAATAAAACATGAACTTTCATTGAGATCAAGATAAAATAGATCACCTTTTGTTTGCTTGCTAGTTCCAACTAGGTTTCCTCTACCATCTAGGATCTTGGCATTTCCATTCATAAATTCTACCTTGAAACCAATGTTTATCAGCTGTGCCACACTTAGTATATTACACCTTAGTCCTTCAACCCAATAAGAATTATCACATTTTATTCCTTCAATAAGAGCAATACAACCTTAACCTTTCAAATATCAGGGTTAATCATTCCCAAAACTAACACTCCAACCATCATAGTGTTCAAGATGTTCAAATTTGGTTTTATCACTAGTCATGTGGTGAGAACAACCACTATCAATTATCCAGGTGTCATTCTTACTAATATGAGATTATAGTGTAGTCTTTTCATTGTCTTCACTATCTGACTCATCCTTAATAGCAATGTAAACCATTTTTTCTTCATCTTCATCACTATCAGAATCTTTAGCAATGTAACAAGATTTTGTACCTTTGTCCTTATAGCTTTTGTAGCTTTTGAAATCTCTCTTTCCTTTATACTTATTGAACTTTCTCTCACCTTTGTCTTCCTGGTTCGGAAACTTAGCAGCAATATGACCAGCCTCATCACATGAAAATAAAATGAATGGTATTCTTCCTTTGTATTGTCCTTTTCCTTTTGCAGCAATCCTTGCAAGTAATTCTTCAATGATTTTGAGAACCTCATCATAAAATCATCATCACTATCACTGTCAATCTATTTTCGTTTCATCTTTCCAAGGTTTAATTTAGCTTTGAATGCTGACTCAAGATTGCTAGGATTAGAAGAATAATTTTTAAAGTTAAACAACTCAAAAGCTTATATACTTCCGATCAATCAATCTAGAGTTATGTCATTACTGCATCTCATCTCTTGAATAGATGAAACTCTAATTGCATAGATAGGAAGTAAAGTTCTTAATACCTTGCTGACTACTATTTTATCCTCAATTGTTCCACTAGTAGCTCTGATTGCACTAACAATTTTCTTGATTCTTTCACTGTATTTTGTAATGTTTTCTTCTTCTTTCATTTTCATCATATTAAACTAACCTCAGATAATTTCTTCTTTGTCTCTCTTTACATTTGCATCTCCTCCATAATATCATGCAGTTTTTTCCACTTATCAAAGGTAGTAGGACAGTCCTTGACTTCATCAAATTCAGATTAGATGAGTGCAAATGCTATATCAATCATCATTTGCTACGATAATTCATTTCCACCATCTGATCCACAAACATAGGACTCTGTGGTTTCACATACTTGTGATCCAGGAATTACAAACCAATATCTCCAATAGTAGATAGATGTAGCCTCATCAGATCTTGTCATGCAATGAAGTTCTCCTTGTTGAGCTTAGGGATCTCCCTTCTGTATGAGATCTCTGATCTTTATATTAGGCATTTAAACCTTCCCTGTAAGAAATTGTAGCTCTAATACCAATTGTTGGAAATAAGTTGAGTAACTAAGAGGGTAGGGGTGAATTAGATACCAAAAAAAATAATCCAAGTCCCTTAGATGTCTTAAACAAATTTAACAATGTTGCTTGGTTAACATAGATATTTCACTGTCACTCGGTTAACATAGAAAATCTTAAGATATTAACTGTGATTATCTTTAGTAATTAATTATAGAAACATAAACCATAAAGAAAATAAAATGCACATAGATAACACCAAGATTTAACCTAGAAACCCAATAAAGGAAAAACCATCAATAGAAACTAGTAAGCACTGAAGTGAGCCCTGTTAGGAGTCAACTCTGTTAAAGGTTATAATAACACACTATAAGGTATGACCCTGTTATAGGATTTAATCACCTTGTAAGGAGTGGCCTTGTGAGAGGTCTTCAAAAACTTCAGTGTAGAAATGTCACCTTGTGAGAGGATTTACAAAAGACTGTTAAGTCTACTTTGTTAATAGATTTTGATCACTGTCTCAATTGTTAGAGAGTAACAATGGATTGACCTATTTTGATAAGCAACTATCTTTGTTGATTCAAATCTCTGTTCTAGATTAAATACTTGATCCTTACTGATCATATATTCTATTGCAGTCCTCTCTATTTTGTCCTTAATCAGAATCCCATCTGATTTTGCCTTCACTCTTCATATCATACTTCACATGCAATTCCACTTCACCTCCCTCTATTCAATCACAACTTGACCTTATATATATATATATATGATAAGCCTTGTCAAGTCATCCTTGATATCCTTTCAAATAAATAATAAAACTCATGTTTGTCGACTACATATAACTAATTATCCATAAAGTATAGTCCACTGTTAGTCGGCTGACACTAACTATATTACTTGGTCAACACTGAAATCCTTCAACGTCCGACCAACATTGTAATTCCCGAGTGAACTCGATTAGAACTAAAAATCACTTTGGTCATCTTCAATGCTCGAGAGAGCTCGGCAGACGCTGACTATGCTCGGATAGGATTAGATATTTGTGTAAACATTACTATACTTGTGTAAACATCATTAATAATACACAATTGAATAATTTTCATCAACAATTATAACATGTCTTATGTTATTTCTGAGGTGATTATGGGTCACCCAATAACTTTCTACGATTAATAAAGTTGGCAAAAATGCATCAGTTTGAGACACACGTCCACCAAATGCAAGGAAAATTTGGGGCCACCTTTAAATATATATGTATAAAACCATTGCAGAATATAGGTCCTTAATTAGGGGCTGCTTTGAAATTGTAGGTGAATTTTTAAAATTACCATGTCCAAAAAATAGATGTGGTTGGCGATATTATAGAAGAAATGGAGCAAATTAAATATACAGAGGGGTGATGGAGCCAAAAATTTGACCAAATATTTATAAAGTTTGGGTGATTGGGCAAGCCCAATAGACACAATATATGTTCCAAATCCCTGATAGCCAACAGGCGACATTTTCCAAATGGCGAATAATCGCCACTAAAATTATCGTTGGATGTAGAAGCCATCAAGTCATCTATGCACATATTGTTTCTTAGACATAGGGGCATCTCCAAATTACCAGTAGGGGGAAGAATCCTCTCAACAACCTTTCGATCTTCCCACCCTTTCAAATCTAAAGGGTTCAGAACGCTCTCATTTAACTTCAAATATTTCTTTCCTTCCAAACTCTTTTCTTGTCGATTCCCACCTTCTTGGTATCTATAGATGTTACTGGGTTGATTGTATTTCTTTCAAATTTGACAAAAAATAGAGGTTTTCTCATATGCTAGGTGTTGTTCCTAGGATCCATACTTTGATTGTAGGGTGATAAAGGAAGGCAACACTGTATTAACCCTAACATTCACATATATTCTTACAAAAATAAGGTGATACCATAGCTGCGTGATCCTATCAACAACAAGGAGATCACCAAAAGAATCAACAAAACCCCTAAACACCTCAAAATTCCAAAACTCAATGGGAAGACCAGGGAGGAAACCCCAAGTTAGCTCCAAGGTACCTAGGTCATCTTGGACATTAAACCAGTTTCAATTTGCACAGGGAACGTATATTCATTTGGTGGCTACTATACATCGAAGGCTCGTTAGTGAGGACATAGATCATATCTTCCTTGTTCAAAAAGATAAAAAGGAACAAGCTATTAGGTGTAACATTGATTTTAACACTACCTTTTAACTTCTACTAGGAGGAAACCCATTTCCTTGGTGAATTTCTTAAGGATAGGAACTTACCTATCAAGGAGAAATCCAACTCAATTATAGTTTTGTTCACTTTTTCATCAGGGACATGAATCATAGTACCATTTATTTTACACGTGACAATGTGCACCTTCTTGGGTTGAGAATTCATCGTCTTTGTAGGATTGACACCCAATACTTTATCCACAAAGGAGGAAGGTTTTTCATGTTGGAGAAAAGAATCTTTCAAAGTAATAGATTTTTCAACACCGTCCTCCAGATTCATAGAAGGAATATAAATGGGAACACATGTGGACCCTAAGAGTATGGGAGGAAGGCTCTGGCGTTCCAAAATCTTAGCAGAAGACATGGAGACCCCCATTGGGTCCCCTTCCATCGACCCCATAGGAGGCGGCAAAAGAAGTAGAAGAAAAAGAGAAAAGCCAAAACCCTAGCAAAGAAGAGTATTAGACAATTATTGTCTTGAGTATGATGTTTGTAAATAGATAACAAAAAAATATTTCTTAGTTACATGCATGAATAGGTACCATTTACTCTACTTTTCTTTTTAAAACCCAATTAAAATCTATGAATCTATTTTTTTGTTTATTTAGTTTAGCTTGCTTGAATAGGTTTACTTATCTTAGTATCAATGTGAAAGGTTTTAGACTTCTCAACAATAGTTGCATATTCCCTATTTAGATATTGAGGTGTCATAGGTACCGTTTAATCTACTTTTATTTTAAAAAACCCATTGAAAATTGATGAATCTATTTTTTTTGTTTGTTTGTTTGTTTAGCTTGCTTTAGTAGGTTTACCTAGCTTAGTATTAATGTGAAATATTTCACACTTCTCTATAATAGTTGCATATTCCCTATTTAGATACTGAGGTGTCTTCTTATGTTCTCAAATTCCCACTTTGTAATTGTTGATGCACTCCCATAACTATATTATTTTTACACATTATCATATTGAGTAGAGAGTCATAATTTTTCTTATTTGAATCATTTTTTAAAATATTTATTATATTTACAATTATCTTCTTAAATATATTAGATTTTGATGTATTTATTTTTAGCCGATAGGCTTCTCTTGCGGAGAAAGCTTTGATCGGATTTTTGTCTCACGCAGCCAATTAGGGAGCGGGAAGTTTCTCCGTTGCCGTAAAAATTTGAAATGCGTGACGATTTAACGGTGCTGGGCGGACAACTGTTACCTTTCTGAGCGTCTAACGTTTCTTCTCCTGCAAACAACCCACTGTCATTAAAGCCACAAATTTTATGTCTAATTGTTGCATAATGTCGTGGCACACCAAGATTGAGGAGTGAAAGCAGGATTGGCGAGTGAAACTGGCATACGGTGTCGCAGTGACAAATTACGCATTGTAGTAGTCGTATACCTGGGACTCGTCTGGAATTGCCATCAACATTCATCAATTATGTATTCCCTAATTTATTGACCAAACGAATGCATTTTACCAGAAGCAAACGCAGCAGACGTCGTGACTAATAATAACAAGAGCGTGTATGCGTATCCCTTCGCCATTTTATCTCCTGTGAGAAAAAATTTAACGATGCTGCTATTTATAGAGTTGAAGCAGGCATCCTGTTTATTTATGGTATCTCTGGATTGGTGTGTTTCATTGCAATCACATTGTTCTTTGGAGTAAAAGAAATTTTTACCGCCATAGTAAACTATATAAAAGCTAAATCCTGCTTTTGTTTTCATTGAAAAGTTACATTGCCTTACCAAAATCGTGCACCTCTGAAATTATAGTTATTATATTAATAGAATTTTATGGTGAGACATTATATACAGCTATTTTGAGTTGTATATTGTGGTATAAACAGGAAAGGTATATATTGATGCATTACCCTTCCGAATTTCAACTCCTTTAACATGACTGTGACGTCGCATGGCTTGCAAATGTCGTTTGAAATTCTCCCATCTACAAGAAAATGGCCCTACTCTGATTAATAATTTTGAGACACATTAACTTAAGAAATACAAAATAAAAATGCGATTTCCTTTTTAAAAAACATCATAAAGAATATTATGAGTTTGGATTTACAAACTACAACAAATGAAAATAAAATAAAATAAAAAATCAAATTTGTATCTGATCCTCCCTAATTATCTCCTTGTCTTTGCACAGAAATTCTTTGGACTGACACATTAAATCTCCTTTCTCTTTGCACGGAAATTCTTTCAACTGACAGATTAATTATCTCCTTCAAATATATTCTAATGTTTGAGGTTGTCAAGCAACATTTAGAGGCTATAATTATCTCCTTTTAATACAAATGGTAATATATTAGTGAATCACATCCTCCTCGACTGGTCATTCCAGGAGATCCAAAGGAACATGCATTGCTAAGATACCCTAGGATATGTTCTTTGCATGTTTCCAGGCTTTGCTCAGCCAAACCCCACTAAGTCCATACCACTCTTCTAGGGGTATAATCGGATATTACTTTGGCACCTCTAAAGAGAGACCTTTGATCGGTAAATTGTCTCACACTGAATTTCAGTTAACCAGAATTTTCAAGGGAGAATCGGGGAAGTAGCGCCGGCTGGCAATGTTTAAAGAGTCAAAGTACTGTGTTGAGATTCGTTAAGCATCTTTTTTAATGCCTTATTTATCTTCTTGAAAAAAAAGGCACGAACTAATTTTAACGATTCAATTATTGCAGAGCTGCATTGTGAAGAATGCGCTCTCAGAGGTGTTTTACGTTTGCTTCAAGCACATTTTTCCAAAATAAACTCGTCAACATGTATGTCAAGTGCGGTAGTTTAATTAAAGCCCGTTAAAGTGTTTGACGAAATGACAGAATGAGATTGATTCTCATGGAATGCGATCATTGCAGCATATGGAAAGCATGGGTTTCCTCAAGAAGTGATGACACTGTTTCACCAAATGAAAGAAATAGGCATGCAACCCGATTAGTTTACCTTTACCAGCATGCTCTCAGCTTGTGCCAAAACAACAGATCTGGACCAAGGCATAGACTTACACGAGAGTATCTCGTATAATAGAAAAGGGCTTTCTGTCTAATGTTGTCGTTGCAAGTGCCCTGATAGACATGTACGCTAAATGTGGATGCATACAAAAGTCACGCTAGCTGTTTGAGGAAATGCCCAACCGAGATGTGGTTTCATGGACTGCCATAATCACAGGATATACACAGAATGGTGTTGTTGATGAGGCTTTAAGGCTTTTCAAAGAGATACCTGAACCAAATGTGATATCGTGGAATGCTATCATTGCTGGATGTGCTCAAAATGGTCTTATGGAAGAGGCTTTAATGATTTTCAATGAAACGCCTCAACCAAACGTGGTTTCATGGAATGTAATTATGGCAGAATACGCACAAAGTGGTCTTGTTTGGAAGGCTTTTGAGATTTTCAAGAAAATGCTACGTACAAGTGTTCAACACAACCAGATCACATTTTCCAGCATTCTCTCAGCATGCGCTAGAATGGGAGCTTTGAAACACGGCATGTATGTCCATCAAAGCATAATTGAAAAAGAACTTTTACCAGATGTAATCGAGAGTTCCTTGATGAGCATGTATGCAAACTGTGGAAGCTTGCAGAAGGCACGACAACTATTTGACAGAATGCCTCAACGAGATGTGGTCTCATGGAATGCAATGATTGCAGGATACACACAAAATGGCATTTTTGATGATGCTATACTACTTTTTGGAGAAATGCCTCAACCAAACATTGGCTCATGGAATGCAATAATTGCTGGATATGCTCAAAATGGGGTTGCTGAAAAAGTTTTGGACACTTTCAAGCAAATGCAACAAAGTGGTGTCCAACCTGATCAATTAATCTTTTCCATCATCCTCTCAACTTGTGCTAAAATGGAAGCTTTGAAAAAGGGAATGGACATCCATCAAAGCATAATCAAAAGTGAATTTTTGTCTAATGTAATTGTTGGGAATGCTCTTATTGACATGTATGCAAAATGTGGAAGCATACAGAATGCATGTGCATTATTTAACAAAATGCGTCAACGTGATGTGGTTTCCTGAAATGCAATGATTGCAGGATATGCACAAAATAGTGATCTTGCTGAGGCTGTAAGGCTTTTCAAAGAAAGGCCTCAAACAAATGTGGTCTCATGGAACGCAATAATATCTGGATATGCAGAAAATGAGCTTGTTGAAAAACCTATGGAGATTTTTGAGCAAATGCAACAGACAGATGTCCAACCCAATCAGTTCACCTTTGTCAACATCCTCCTAGTTTGTGCTAAAATGGGAGCTTTGGAAAAGGGCATGGACATCCATCAAAGCACAATTGAATATGGATTTTCAACATATGTTGCAGTTGGGAATGCACTGATAGACATGTATGCAAAATGTGGTAGCATAAAGAAAGCACATAAACTGTTTGACAAAATGTGTCAACCTAATACAGTCTCGTGGACTACAATGATTGCAGGATATGCACAAAGTGGGCTTTTTGAAAAGGCTTTGGAGATTTTTAAGCAAATGCAATTGGAAGGTACCAAGCCTGACTGCTACTATTACACGAATTTAGCCATTCGAAAGCCAGCAGTCAAAGTAATAGGTTCATCAAATTCTAGAATTTTCTTTTATCTCTTTGTTTGCTAATTTTATTTTTTATTTTTATTCTTTGTAAGTACATGGGATCTATAAGATTTGTAGTTTTTTAGAGTGTTGATCCACTTTATACTATATAAAAGGATGAGTTTTTTAGGGTGTTGATTCAGTTTATACTAGATAAGCGGCTTTTCTGGAGATGCCATGCATGTTTTTTTATTACCTTTTTGTTGAACGCGTGCTACTTAAGTTTAACGAGTAAAAGTTACCTAAAATGGCGTGAAAATATTTGATTTACTTTTACACGACAGACACATGGCGTTAAAATCTTCAATTTGCTTTTCTTTAGTATAGCGGATCCACAAAATGATGGGGCCTGAGTGAAATCTCTTTTCAATTAGATTTGGGTTTGAAAAGATAATTTTTGCATACATTAATGGGATTGTAATATTTTTTGAGATAGCACTGCCAATTTTTCTCTTAAATTTTCTGAAAATGTTCATACTTTTCAGAGCATGTACATTAATGTGATGCTTTGGCACAGTTAAATAATAGTATTATTATTAGGCAATTTTCTTGTTTGTTTCACAAGCTTATATCTCTTGACTCGTTTATACAAAGAAAAAATAGTTATGGAGGTTGAATTAGATCTGAGATGAGGAGGTCTTCAAAATATCCCCACAGAAGGGCATGGACTGTGGAGGAAGATGCAATTTTATTTAAATACTTAAAAACCCATGGTGAAAATGCATGGGATTACGTGCCAAACAAAATAGGTAATGTTATTGTTATTAATTTTCATGTCTTGGCTCGTACATCCAAAGCTTTGCAAGCATATAGGCTAGCATCTGGATTTATAGCAGCCGTCGTTCAGTCCTCTTTGCAATTAATTAAAAAGCATAGGATTAAATGCATTTGTTGGTGTACTCAGCGAAAACATGTTTTTACCTTTTCGTCGTCGCGTTAGACAGTCGTGATAAAACATAGTAGTACACCAGCCTTCCCATTTTCTGGGACTTTTGCCGCTCTCAATATCATTGGAACCACCTGCTCCTTCAGATTCTCCTATTTTGCCTATTGTAGATATACAGACAGAAAGAGAAAGATCATTGACAGTTACAACATAGTTTTACTACCATTTACAACAAGTAACGAATAATTTCGAATAGTTTGAGTGCAAACATATTTTTATTTGTGAGATGAAAAAATAAAGTAAAACAAAACAAGAGTAATTTAGTCATGATATTTAATGGATTTCATGCCTCCATCTATCCCAGATGCTTCAGTGGATAACAACTTCTCAACATTATCAGGTATCTTCCGATACTCTTCATTTGTGGAATGTCTCCTTAAATTTGTCTCACGCAGATTTATAGTAACGTGTCTACTTTCTTTAAGATTTAAGATTTTTACAGGTTAATGATTTCAAAATAATGCCAAATTATCTGGCAAAGCAATAAAAGAATGTCTGGATAAGATTCTTCCACCTATATTATCGTATACTATTCTATATTTAGAAATTAGTTTTCAATTAAATGATTAATTAATACATGTTTTTTTTATATCAATGGTTCACTTTACTACTTCAATTTTTATTCCTCATGTTCTTTTTTCCAATTTCTTTTACATTTATGACAAACAAACAAGCAACAAACATTTATGACGAACATGCAATGAAAATCATATAGAAGAAATGGAAAAATTAATTTGTGAAGTTGAAGAAATCTAAGAAATGATGTCTATTTCAAGTATCTTAATTTTAAAAATATATTATATTATTTTTTTTTCAAATGTTCATCTTTACATAGTTGACTTTTAATTTAGATATTAGCTATTGTAACGATTGAGAGAGAGAGAGAGAGAGAGAGAGAGAGAGAGAGAGAGAGAGAGAGAGAGAGAGAGAGAGAGAGAGAGAGAGAGAGAGAGAGAGAGAGAGAGAGAGAGAGAGAGAGAGAGAGAGAGAGAGAG
>MU225027.1:206025-218660 GCA_018584345.1 Thuja plicata | reverse complement strand
CCCATGATTTCATTGACAATAAGAAGAACCATAGAAATCCCAACAAAGTGCATTGTATAGTGATGATCCTCTATTTCTCTTTTTAGGAATAAACATTAGACCTTGAAGATGAAGAGTGTTTTTTTAAGACCCATAATACCATTTGTGGGAATATCTTACATGTTTGCTTGTACACACACAAAATGTTAGGAGTGTACAATCATGTATTATTTCATTATACTATTAGATAATTATCATTAATGCATGATTTTGATGATTTCTTTTCTAACTATCATTTTCTTCGTGCTTGTCCTTGTTTATTGTAATGAATATGCATTAGTTATTTCAATACAAAAAGCTAATAATTTCATAAAAGTTGTTAAAAAATGTTTATCCTTTGTTAATATGAAATAATAATGGCTTTGATCCTTAAGTATGATCAGATTTTGCACCAACCATCTTTGATTTTTTATTGTATACTTTTGTTTGTGTTTATTAAGTAGCCTAATTTTATGTAAATGAGATAGTAAACTTAATATATATACTTTAAACACTTATAAATATAGATTTAGTTCAAAAATAGAAAGTACAACACTAATTTAAAATACAATCTGCAACAATAAATGTATAGAAAATGTTAAAATAAGTAGTATGGATACATTCAAATAAATGAGAAAAAAAATTCCTTCAAAGAAGAAATAAGAAAAATCAAACAAGTAAAAGCAACATCAAACTTATAATAGTAAAGAAAAAAAAAAATTTGAATTTCTAGTTGAAAGCTTAAATAAAAAAATGATAATATCAAATTTAGGTATTAAAATTTTCTACAAGGAAAACTTCATCCAATATGGTAAAACTTATTTTCAATTGCTCTCTTATGTCTCAATGCAATAAGATGTTATCTTTATACCACTAATATGTATGCACAAGCTCAAGGAGTTAAACTATGGTGAAGTTTGTTGATTTTCTTTCAATTTGAATTGTTTAACATTTTATTTTGTTTAATCATATATTCTTTTTTGGAGGGTTAAGATGTGGTGAAGTTTATTTATCTCTTTTTTTTTTCCTTTTTCTTTTTTCTTTTTTTTACAATTATCTTCTTAAATATATTAGATTTTGATGTATTTATTTTTATAAATCTTTTACATGAAAGAGGAGAAACTAAGAGGAGAAACTAATGTGATGATGTAAAATGATAAAAGAAGATAAAGTAATAATGTGTTATCACCAAAGAAAAGAGTAGCAACATAATAAGATGAGTTTGAAAGTTTAAATGAGAGGACAAGTATGATGTCTCCTAATTTATCTCCTAATGACGGAAAATAAAAACTTCTCATAGATAAACACGTGTAAGCATAAGATCATATGTCTATTTGGTAAATAGGTAGCATGACAATGATTTATGAAAAAAAAATTGAACCATGATAAATCAAGAAGGAAGTATGAATATAATAAAATTAAAATATTTTAAAAATGTATATCTATGATATTTGTCTTGAGCTTTTCCCACTTGATCACCCTATAAGTACATATACACACAATTATCTTTATAGAATTTGAAAAGAATTTTTCATTCAATACAAATAATCACTTAACTTTTTAGTAATAAATCAATTACATTTTAAAAAACGTAACCATTAATTTAAAAATGTGCTTTTTATTAAGACAGAGGGAGAGGGCCCTGATACAGTGGAATCTGTACTCAAAAATAGGAACCCTGCGGGTTTCAGGAACCCTGTAAAATCTGTTTTGTTTAATCAAAAACAATGGAATCCCTATTCAAAAATAGGAACCTTTAAAATCTGTTTTACTTAATCAAAAACAGTGAAATCTCTACTTAGAGCCATAACAATCGACAACAAGCCAAAAACTCCCACCCACAAAATTAATCAAAAACCACTACAATCATGAACAAAGAGGTCCTATCAACACTACTAAGTTTACCACTGTCATTATTTTATCATCACCATACAAATTAAAGAGTTTATAAACCTGACACTACTACATAAACTAGAAGAGTGCATTCTTTCAAAGATTCCATAGCTTAGAAAACAACAAAATGTTGTGATAACCAAAAGACCCAACTTAAGTTTCAACCAGTCATTAAACCAAAACAGGGAAACAAACGGAAAGCAGCGAAACCAACAGACCTAGCTATCTTGAAATTCCCGTGTAATTTTAAAATATGTTGAAGTTCCCATGAATTTAAATTCTCAATATTATTAATTAAATAGAAAATTTAATGTCTTGCACAAAACTCGTCATTGTGTACACTAGACTATATTGCACTTGTTCAAATGATTGCAACGAATAAAACATTGAACTTATATACTTTTTACAGCACTTAATTAATCAAGTACAACAAATTATAGCTAATAGTTTAAGCAATCTACATGTTACATTACAATTGCAAAAATCCATTTTTTTACGACACATTCTATAGTCTCGTGAAGAGCCTCCTTCAATTGATACTTATAAGAGAACCCCATATCCAACAACTTTTGTGAAGAAGCAGGCAAATATACATAACTCCATCATCCTTATCCAACCTATACGAACACAATTAAAAACTTTGAAATATTCTGCTAATTTTAGTATTCGTAGGGTAACTTAAAAATAAAAATAAAAATTGTTTGCTTCCTTGATAGTGTTCCTGAATTGTGGATAGTGTTTGTAAAGGAAATCATTGAGACACTTGAGGCTCATAGACACAGATGAACAAACACAGCAATTTTGAGCATCTGTTTGTTCCATCAAGAATATGTGGGCATTGCAATTATCATCAATATATATGAATAATTGGTATAGATCGCAAAATGAATTCGATAAACTTGAGCATTTCATAGAATTGATTATTTTTTTGTTAAATGAGATCATATTAGAACTAAAGAGAATCATGTGTATCATACAATAATAATCAATAAGCGCACATGATTTATACCTCCAAGGAGACCTAATATTGCTTGAGATGATGTTATAATACTTCTAGCTGTAAGCCAAGGCCAAATCACCCCACCTGGTAGGATGCTCACCACTTCAATGCCATTATTAAGACCATAATTAAGTGCCTCTTTTTATACTAATGTCTTAGCTATTGCATACCAAGCTACGTTATATGTCTGGGGCTTGCCACATACAAAACTCCATAACAACCCTCCACTGCTGAATCAAAACTGCCCGCTAAATATAAATCAGCTTTAAAGAGCTTAAGTCTTTCTTCTGCCCCAGGCAGCTTCAACAAAGGCCCAGCTTTTGTCTCATCCCCCGCATATCATCAACTCATATACAACTGGGATGCTTTAATACATAAATCTTGACTATAATGTTAGTTTTTATATTATTCAATTAAAAAATAGTTACCTGGGTTTCTAAGGGTGGTGTTGACGGTGTAGCCCTTTTGCAACGGTCACACAAACTCATTTGGTTACCTTCATCCGTCATTAAAGGAAAAACTCTTCAAAGGAAAAACCCTAATCTAAGGGTTGGAATTGGAATTCTTACTTCAGAAAAGTTAAAGGAACAACTCTTCAAAGGAAGAAACCGAGATTGTGGATTCAAGAAGTGGGTTCTAGTCGAGGACAAAATCATGCTCGGCTCGTTAACTTCTCAGCGAGCTATTTCCACCACACAAATCTCTTTGTGGTGTCGTAAACATATATTTCTGTATTCTTATCTTTAAAGTGTCCTTTCAAATTATGAGAATTTTTTAACAATTTTAGAGAGATGATTAGTGAAAAAGTATTCTATTTCATGATAAGAAACTTGAACACTCCTTATAAAATGTTTCTATCTATACTTCTTTTTTATCAATTTACAAGTCAAACAAATTTGTACATAGTGATCAACCATAGTAGAAACCAACGCTTCTTCCAAATTATTTTAAAAAATTTCCTAAGTTATTATAATTGGGTTCATAACTATTTTAAAGACCTATAGATTACTAGTCTAAACGCACCTAGAACTTAAGATCATCCATCTTGCTTCAAATATCGTCTCTAAGGATTATGTCAAAATATTTTCTTTAACATCTACAAAATGACAAAAAAAAAAAAAAATCCTCTTTTAAGTTTTCCCATATTTTGTAATGGATTGTCTATTGATGATGGAATGATCTATAGTCAAATAATTCTATTTGATGGTAATATTTGTTGGAGGATAAGAATCTATCTTAGATAATGTTATTGAATACCTATTTGATGTGAGGGTGATAGTCTCTATGCATTATTTTAAAAACTACCGGCAATCTTATATCAAGTAAGATCTACGCACTATAAGAATATTTGTGGTTTGACTAATATTCTCTATAAATAAGATCTTTAAAGCTATGTTGATCATTGAGGTTATTTTTATCTTACATTCACTTGTAAATAAACTTTTCATATTCTAACTTTTAGGAATCCTTCACATTCTTTTTAATTTACTTTACATTTTGTTATAGATTTTTAGAATTTATGATTTATCTACTAATTGACTACCCTCTTATTGTGTTTACATTTCTTTCTTTCTCAAAATAAATGATCTTTATAGTCCTTATTTTTTAGTTCACTCGAAACTCCCTCAAAATTCTTTTTTGATTCCTTTAAACTCTTCATCATACTAGGAACCCATAATTTTGTAGTTCCCCTTTTAGCTTTGTGAAAAATAAATCAACCTGTGACTATGTATGGTGCAGGAGCTTCTCTCGAAAAACCTAAGTCCACCTTGGGACCAAATGGAGCAAGTGGATCTAAAGAATCCCTAAAGGTGAATTGAGATCTTTTGAAGCCTATAATGGCAATTTGTAACAATCGATTTGATGTAAAAGTTAAATGCCCTGGAAGTCTTGATAAGGACATAGGAACAAAATAATGTATGGGGGCCAATAGTGCACAATAGGGATCTAGAATTGATTAGGACAAGTAAATTAGGTCCTAGAAGTAATTAGGAATTGACTTTATGAAGTTTGAATAATTTTTAAGCAATTAAAATACCAAAACACAAGTTAATAATTCAAATATTTGAATATTAATGACTAGTTGTATTTTGGTGGGAAAATGATTTTAGGAGTTTTAACAAGTTGTAATCACTTCCAACCTCTTGGGATCGGTTGTGGAAGTTCAAAACTTGTCTATAAATACCCAAGAATGATTGGGATTTGTGAGACAGATTAGAGAGGTGTGTGTGTATGGACTATTTCAGAAATTCAATAAAAACTCTGAATTTTGGTCATTTCTTAGAGTTACTTATATGATTTAGGTTTCCAGAAATTGTTTCGATGTTTCCAATACATTAGGGGCTTTCATAACAATTTTTAAACCTTTCTCAATTCTTTAAAGGATCTACTTGTTTCATATTAATCCTCAATTTCTGGTTGACACGTTTGGGGTCACTGTTTTCCCATAACAGTTGACAGTCTCAATACGAGGGCATCATTCCATGAATAATCTCAATGGTTCTCATGGAGTGGTATATTTTTTAATGGTATATTTTTTACTTATACATTAATTTATTAACATGATATTTTGTAGAGAATATGATCTGACATGGTGATCACTGAGTTAGGGGAATAGTTCCCAAGGGAAACACTTGGTTGGGAGTAGCATCCATTTATCTATCGAAAGGAGGTATAATTTTTATGACTTGGGTAGTCTTAAAATGATGCATACAGGGTGAATCAACCTTTGGTTAAGCGTAGAAGTTCTTGGAGAGGGTACATTGAGGAAACCCTAGCCTTAAGGGTTTATTAAAGACCAATTTGGGGGTTGCCTAGATGCAAGGGTGTGAGGACTAGATTAACTTCATATTCCTTGTTTTTAATCCATTCCATCAGTCTTTTGAAAGTATAAGGGCTGGGAAGTCAGTATTTCTTATACTTGCTTTGTATTTTGGTCGTATTTGGTGCTAGGTACATAGTAGAATCTGAGAGTTTACTTATATGGTCCAAAACAACCTATGTATGGATTTAGGAATGTTGAATTTGATTGAAAATGGTATTTGAATCTTCCTTTAGGTTTCCTAGTTGTTTGGGAAAGTGGTCAGTTATAGTGCTCATTCGCTAAAGAGCTCAGCGTATACTATTTCTCGACACATATTGTTTATCAGCTGATATAGTATTTCTCAACATGTGTTAGGAAGCTGGGTGTGATAGTTGGAAGTTGTTTTCAAAGGTGTAGAGTCTGTAGGAAGGGTTCTCCTTGAAGGTTTGAGAGATTCAGTCCTATTAGACAAAGTATACCTATAGCCTTTGCATCAAGTGGTATCAGAGCCTAGCAACGTCCTACATGAAAATTTGTGAAGTATATTTTGAAGTCTTTGGTGTATTGATCCTTTGTTAAATCCTTAGAGTGTTCATTCCTCTTTGAGTGTTCCAGAGTTGATCATTTCTTTAGAGATGTCTGAAGGAGAAGAAGATGGGATCTGATAGAGGGTCACTAATTTTGAACTTGCTAAGTTGGTAAGAGAGTAGATGAAAGACACTATATTGTTGAGAGCATAAGTCAAGAGGTTGACAGACCATGTAGAAAAACAATGAAGGAGAAAACCATGAAGATGAGGAAATATTTGTAGGAGTAAGAGAGGAACCTAATGATCTTGAGGATGCAATATTGGAAATAATCTTTAAGGAAGTAAAGCTTGGAGACTCAAAGGTAAAACTTGAAATTCCTATGTATGATGGTAGAATGGATGACAAAAATTTACTAGATTAGTTCAGTGCTCTTGAAAACTATTTTGACTGTTATGATGTTGAAGATAGGATGAAAGTTAAGATTGCTAACTCTAGAATTAAATAACATGAACTATTACAGCGGGATAACTTGCTAGCTGGTAACATGAAGAAGGGTTGGTCTAAGATCTCATAATGGCCAAGAATGATGGAGAAGATGAAGGACAAATCCCTTCCTAAAGAATACAAAGTTCAGTTGTATAAGAGGATGCAAGGACTAACAAAGAAGGACATGGATGTCTCAAAATATACTGAACAATTCCACAAGCTTGACATTAGGGCATCTCATGATGAATATGTGGAAGAGAAGGTGGGTAGATATCTTGGAGGGTTGAAACAGAATATCTAGGATGAGATAAGCATGGATACACCTAGAACCTTGGAGGAGTGCTTATATTGGCTATGAAAGCTAAGGATAAGCTTAAGAGAAGGCAAGGGGAGAAAGGTAATCCAAGAGGACCAACAAGTAAGGGAAAATGAGTGAATCCAAGCCAAGGGAAGAATGAGAAAGGAAAGGAGAAAGTATCAAATCAGAGAGAAGAACAAAAGAGTGGTAGAGGAAAGAAGTTTCCTGGGAAGTGCTACAAGTATGTTGAAGAAGGGAATCCATTCTATAGATGTCCTGAAAGAGAGGCTAGGAAGAATGATAGGAGAGTAACTCTAACTCAAGAAAAGGAAGAGACCAAAGACAAAGAAGCAATTGTTGTTCTAGAACCACATACAGAGGGTGATTTCTCATGGTGAGAAAAGGAGCTAGTATGCAGTATCAAAATAAATCAAAGGTATTAATTTTCAAAACTAATCATAAAATCTATGGTAATATTTGCAAGATAATAGTTGATTATAGTTATTTTGATAATTTTGTGTCTTATGAGATGGTGAATAAACTAAAGTTGCACACATTTCCAATTGATAGACCATATAGGGGATCATGGGTCAGTAATGATCAAAACATTGTCATAAAGGAACAAGCATATGTTGATTTTTCTATTGGGATATATAATGAAAGGGTCTTGTGAGATGTGGTCTCTATGACTTGTTTTCATGTCATTTTGGGAGGACCATGGAAAGCCTCAATATACATTATTCATTGTGGATTGGAAAATGTTATTGTGGTGCAGAAGGATGGAAAGAATTATGCCCTCACACCTGATGGGGAGCTCTAACTCACAAGATCACTCTAGCTCTATCTAACACCCTTTCTTTGGTATTTCTTGGGTATCTTTATCTACCCTATCCTGGTGACAATTCTATGATCCTCTACATTCCTTAGAACTTTCCACCAACTTCAAACCATTCTCCAATCCTTCTCAATCCAAAAATGCAACCAAATCCTCTATCAAGTAACTATGCCTCCAATTTTCTCTTGAGAATAGGAAAAGGTGTTCACACTAATTTTCCTTTATTTTCAACCAATCTTTACCCCTTCTAGTGGATTCTTTCAAAGATCCTCCATCGAGTTCACTGATTTCTTGTTTTAGGCCTTGTAGCCTTTTTGGTTCAATTAGGCCTCCTAGAAATTGTAATCTTGGATTCCTTCACAATTATCCTTAACAAGCCACTCAAATAAATTTTTATTATTTTTAAGACCACCCTAGGCTCAAGGATTCTATAGGTTTTAGGTCCTCAAGTTGTCCATACACTGGATTTCTACTAAACTCCTATTTTCAAGGGTTTATAAGGCATGCAGTCCAATCAAGTTTCTTTTCTTTCTCTAATTGCTCTAATGGCCTCCTCTAATCTTCTCCTTACATAAAAATGTCAAGGAGAAACGTCCCTAGACCAATCCACCATTTATTGTCTCAAACCAATCCATCTAGCAAGTTCTCTTTCTTTTGTTATGCTCAAACTCCTAGCCAAAATACCCCTATACTCGCCTAGGGCTTGATGGAAAAATTAACTCCCCTGCACACACAAAATCTACAAGACATATTTTCTCTACTTACACAGTCCCCTACTTGATTCCAACTAGCCATTTAAGTTCAATCACAAGAAATCAAGTGGGACTCATTTTTACATGACTGGCTTTGAACACACCAGCGAACCAGTAGAACTAAAGAAATTTACAAACCAATAAGAAAAAGTGATAAAATACAAAAATAACACCACACAAATTAATTTCATGAAAAATAACATAGTCTTAATGCATTAATTCAATCCATTCAATTCATTAAAGGTTTGGATGAAGGCTTCAGAAAAAAATACAGTCCAAATCTTTGCTTTGCACAACACAGTCCATACAATGACAATTCCAACCCTTAGATTAGGGTTTGTCTGGGCTTATATAGTCTATCCCCATGTGTCTGGATCCCTAGGTTGGGATTAGAACACCATTAAATCCCTTTCCTAGTTTTAGGAAATGGTGTCGACAACTTTGCAAAGTTGTCATGAGCAACTTTTACAACTTTTGCTCATTTGATGGTTCACTAACCTAACTTGCTCCATTCAACTCTAAATCAGTCCATAAGACCTTAAAACACTTAAAAATATCAAAATCATAATTTCCACTCCATTTTGGAGTCTTGGACAACCTTTGATCCTTTGTTGACTTTCTAGGACTTAAACACTTAGATCCTAATTGACCACACAAAACTCTTGACTCTAAACACTCTTACCTCCAAACACACACCAAAATAACCTTGGGACTTTATCCTTAGTCCTTACATTACCTTGGTAGTTGGCTAGAACCACCTACAGCTCCAAAAATTTCAACGATCTTTCATGAGACCTTAACGTGCTCCTACTTCATTCTCCCCCTGCAACAAGTAAATCAAGTCACCTATGGTGTGATGAACTCCTTGCTGATGCCATGTTTCTTAAAGTAATTCTCTGCTATCCATGTAGCCCCTGATTCAGGTTTTTGTTCCCATTTGGCTAGATGCTTCATGTAAGTTTTACTCCTAGTCTTCTTCTTCACCCTTGCATCTAGAATTATCTCCACTTGTGGCTTGATCTGATCAGGTACTTGGATTTGTGCCACATCCCTAGTCACCTCTATACTATAGTTTCCCTCATCTACTTATGGACCCTTGTATTGAATCAAGTCCTTCACATAGAAAAATGGAGAAATAGACATCTCCTTGGGTAGATCTATTTTGTAGGCATTGGAGCCATACTTAGCTAACACCTTGCATGGTCCAATCCTCTTCATCTATAGTTTTCTTGGTATTCCCTTTTTTAGCCTAGCCTTATTCAAGTATACCATCACCAAGTATCCTACCTCAAACTGTAAATCTCTTCTTCCTTCATCCTTCTTATCTTTAAGCTACCGATTTGCCTGCAATAGATTCTTCTTCACTTTCTCATGGACTTCTCTCATTGATTGATAAAAATCATCTGTATGTCCACTGTTCTCATCATATCCTTTCAAGTATCTAATCTCAAAAACACCCCTTGGATGTAGTCCATACACAATCTCAAATGGACTCTTACTAGTCAGTAGTCTTGTTTGAACTATCTTTATAGGAAAACTCTGCTTGTGGAATGACTTGTTCCCATCCTTGTCTATGCTCCTTGGTTAAACATCTCAATAAGTTGCCAAGAAACCTACTTATTACCTCTGTCTAACCATCTGTTTTAGGATGATATGTAGAACTATGAGCCAGATTAGTACCTAATCTCTTCTAGAGGGTCTTCCAAAAGTGTCCCATAAACTTCACATATTTGTCTGCAACTATGCTCAATGGAAATCCATGTACCCTTAATATCTCCTTGAAGAAAAGATGGGAAATGTGACTGATATCATGTGTTGGTTTACATGGGATAAAATGACTCATCTTATTGAATATGTCCACTACCACAAACACATTGTGTAAACTAGTTGGTGTCCTAGGTAGTCCTACTATGAAATCCATACTTATGCACTCCGATGGTCTATTTGGGGTGGGAAATGGTTGATAAATAATTAAATTTTATGATGTTCACTTTTCCTTTTGACATATACTAGAATGCTCAACATACCTCCTTATATCTTTCTGCATTTTAGGCCACCATTATAATTTCTCCACTAGGCATAGGGTCTTTTTTAACCCAAATTGTCCACTTAAGATACCATTGTGCTTTTCTTGGATGAGGTTCTCCCTCATGGAACCCCTTGAAACACATAGTTGTTTCCCTCTAAACAATAAACCATTATGTGAGGTATAGTCTGCATACTCACTATGAAAGTGATTCTAAAAATCATTACATATCTTATAGATCTCTGAGAAATATGAATCTCCTTCATAAAGATTCTTGAATCCTTTGACCCCGATGCTCTGCAATTGTATCTCTTGAACAGTAAGCAACCTCCTACTAAGTGCATCTGAAACCTTATTTCTTATCCCCTTCTTTTGCTTGATTGTAAAAGTGTATTTTTTTATAAACTCCATCAACTTTATATACCTCAAACTAAGCTTCTCTTATGTGTTTATGTAGCTTAAGGTTTGGTTCTCAGTATATATACAAAAAAATATTTTGGCAACAAATAGTGCATCCACTTCTTAAGAGCTTGCAACAATGCATAAATCTCTAGATCATAGGATGAATACCTTGAATTTTCTTCATTTAACCTTTCACTAGAGAAGGCTAATGTTCTTCCTTCCTGACTTAGGACTTCCCCCACTGCTATGTTGCTAGCATCACATTCCACAATTAATAACTTATCAAAACTTGGCAACACCAGTATTGGTTGGGTAGCCACTTCCTTCTTCAATCTTTCATACACTTCTTTGGCTTCCATGCTCCATATGAACTTTGTCTTGACTCCACCTTTAATGGTATCTAGGAAAGGTGCATAGATTTCACTAAATCTTCTTACAAACTTCCTATAGAATTGGGCCAACCCATGGAATATTATAACTTCAGTCCCTGTCTTAGGAGTAGGCCAACTCAAAATGGCTTAAACTTCACTCTTATTCATCTTCAAGTCCCCTTGGGATACTAAAAATTCTAGATAGACTAGTTCTTGTTTCATAAACTCACTCTTTTCAAGAGTTATGGTGAGGTTCTCTTCTTGTAACCTTTTCAACACAAGTTCTAGGTGCTTCATGTGTTCTTCCTTTTCTTTTCCAAAGATAAGGATATCATCTAGGTATACTATCACAAATACCCCTATGTAATCCTTTAGGACTTCGTTCATGAACCTCATAAAAGTACTAGGTGCATTTGTGATGAAGGGTGCTCCCCTTAATGCCACAAACACATAACAGAAACAGAGAAACAACAACAATTTGCAAGAACAGAAAATGGGCTTCTTATTATATCCACAAATGTGGAATTACAACTTTCAGAATTACAATATGCAAAGCCACATGGGCATTCCCCTTACAATATTCTGTAGAACAAAGCCTCGAATTATTACTCAGATCCACCCAGAACTGTCCTGAACTGCCTAAGACAACACTACAGGCCTTCATTATATAGACAATTTCCACCACCCAAGAAGGTTCCAGAAATTTAGCCCTTAGGGCCGACCAAACTTAGAATTATTTTATTTTTCAATTTAGTACATCAAAGTCGGCTCAAAATAACTTTTGAAACCCGAACAAAAATTTTGAAGGAAAATTATTTTCTGCTATTTCAGGTGGCCCAACTTCTGGAGACCATAAGTCATCACCATTTGACCCAATTGACTATTATAACCCCATTTCGGAAATGCCACAAAGCACTCTACAACACTTTAGTTCAGAAAGATTCATCAAGCCCAAGTTTCGACCTCATCCAGGGCCTCTAAAGCCTTCAAAATTGAGCTCGAAGTTTCTGTACCCTGTTTTCAATACCAAAAATTTTCAATATCTTCAAAACTAGACCTGATCTAGCCACAAACTTTACTGGTAGGCTGATATCACTGAGATGAACCTCCACATGCAAAATCAGAACATTCCGAGATCGTATGACCAACTTACTAAAAATAGCAAGTTTCCATAAATAGCAGCTCTGCACAAGGTAGCCCTTATTGAAAAGAAAATAGAAA